>JALMQS010000153.1:12055732-12506625 GCA_024734495.1 Forficula auricularia | reverse complement strand
GTGATCTTATATACATCGGGCACCTTATATACATTCACCCCCCCCCCCCCACATAAAAAATTCCTGGATCCGCCCTTGTCCTGTATCATATGAATACATATTATAAGCTATTAATTATTCCTTTTCTATATTTATTATCTAAAGATTTATCCGAAAACAAAAGAATTTCAATTTTCCACACACAAAGCACCAGTGAACACATATCTTGAAACGTTAAATCCCCCATTTTTTAATTTTAAATGTTAATACTTTCGAAGATTGATTCATGGAAACTTAATATTAATTATATAGAAAATAAAAAAGAATGAATTTAATGAAAATCGATCATTTATTCTTTGTCTTCGAAACTGTTTTTTTTAATCATATTTATTAAGCTCCAAAAAAATTAAAATGCTATTTTAGCTTTAGAAATATTTTTTTTTAATTACCTATCTAGTCAAAATATGGAAATATTTTTTTTAATATTCTATTTATTCATTTTATTTAAAAATTATCAAGTGTCTGGTTTTTTTTTTTTTTGATTTTGACTGTATATTAGTGTTTATCCAATCAAAAAAGTATAGAGAATTCCGCTTTGGTTCATGACTTAAATTAATCTACTCGGCTATACATACTGAGTTTATTTCCAGTTAATAAAATATTTGTACCTACTGCTTTTACGCAGCTGATAAAGTTTTTGAAATAAATGTACCTACATGTTTCAGCCTGAATAGTGAATAACTAAAGCGAATCTAAAAGCATGTTAAATGTTTCAGTAATTCTGAAATTAATAAGTATTTTCTTTAATCAAAATGTTTAATATTTTGTTAATCACATAGAATGGGACAACTGGCGCAAATTGACTTTGGTACAGGTACACCCTTGTAATCCCATAATTAAATCATTCTCTGCAGACAATAGTTAAACCAATTAAAACTTTCTATTTATTAATTCTGCATAGATTTAGTTTCCTAAATATGTTTACGTGCTGGTTAAAATTTTATCCGGTAGGCCATACAAAAAATTTTCAATTTTATTTTTGCTTATTTAAATTTAGAAACATCTGAAAAGTGGAGAATAATATTCAAGCATGCTTTGTTTTCTGTCTCGATTTTGATAACCACGATAACTCAAGAAAACAGATTGTTGTAAATTCATTATGCTGGTAAAATATTTGTATTTCTAATACACATTACTGACTATATTTTGAGTTTCCGTACTTTTGGATTAAAACTGGAGAAAAACATAAAACAAATTGAGTCGATATAGGGCCTCATTGGACATGCTATTGAGCTGTAATTTAGCATAAAAGAATTTATTGAAAATATATATACCTTTCTGCCAAGTTTCAACTTTCTAGCTCAAACCGTTGAAGACAAAGATTAGATATTATTCTCATTCTACTTTTTATTTCTTATCGCACCCTCAAAAATTTCGGTCAGCAACACTGTGTGTGCCCTATCAGAGGAGCTATTCTCTTATCCTAAATTCTTCTCTAATTTTATTATAGAATTTCATTTGTAAATATATCTACCCATTATTATTATATTCAACACTCTTCTAATACCAGGTTTTTGAGACCTCCACTTTCAATATCTCCTATAGAATTATGTCTAACAGAATTTCTATTTTCTAATGAAGAACAGAATGATTTTTGTTTAGAATTAAACAAGAACAAAGAAATGGCATTGGTAGGTGAGTGATTTCATTAAAATAGTTCTTAGGACTGATTACTCTTTGATGATGACGATGATAGATTTACTGGAATTTAATTCTTGAAAAAACGAAAGGATAAGTAAAAAATCAAATATGATAATTAAATAACGAATTGAGATTTCTCAAAACTTTATTTTTCAAACTCAGTTTTTTCGGACAAATTATACACAAACTTCTAGACCAGTCGTTTTCAAACATTTTTTCTTTTTCCCTTTTCAAATTCATTGGCTCACAAGTTTATTTCCGAAATTTGGAAGTAGTGAAACTCAAACGGCGTTCACACTACAATTTTACAGATTGTTCATAATCTACAAGTCCCCTCATTTTGCTGAATAGTGGACCCGAAATTCCTGGTGGGGATCCCTATTATAGATCGAATTTCATTTAGACATATCCTATTCCATGTCATTTGACTATCCACATAGTAAATAAATACAAATTTATACAATACTATAAATAACGACTTCTTTTATCTTTCAACATTCAATCATCCAAATGCTTAAATATGTCGATATTTTTGATCATCCATTTAAAGCAAAAGACAGTTCAGGATTAAAAAAATGAGATCAACAAGTAGAACAGATATTGATTATCTTTTGTTACCAAGAATAACTTTGCTGGACCGGCGCATATAACAAGCACCTTCAGGCCAAAAAGCCCAAAATAGGATCGAACCCCTTGGCAGCGAACCGTAGCCTACGCAACAGGTCGTTAAGATGCATGTGTGCGTGGAAGTGGCACTCGATGGTTTCCCTATAGCTATAGATGGATAGAGAGAATGATATAATATAGATAGATAGATTTGTGTTTGGGGGAGTGTGTGGTTGGGTCTGTTTGCCGAAGGGAAATCCGAAGGGAAGGATTCTGCCCTGCAGAATCGATTGGTCGAGTCATTCCGCGCTATTAAACGACCAAGTGTCTGGCAGTATTTAAATCAGTGACACTTTGGCCGACCCTTTCGAATTAATTAAATTAATTCCAGACAATGTTACCGGTACTTGGCATTCGGCTTTGCGAAGAAATTCATAGGATATTTGGAAACGAATGGAATGTCTAAATAAATATTCACTTCCAACGGCAAGTGGCTCAGTTACAAAAGATCGAATTCATAATGATCTAATAACGGCAAACAAGGCAAATCAAAATGCAAACTTTCCACCCTCTCCCCCCACTCCTCGAAAGTTAAATAAACTCTTGACGTGTTCACACTTTGGATTATTTAGTGAGAGTTAAACGGCAATAAATTAAAGAGCCCTTCACTTTTCATGGAAGTGGAATAGATAACATTTATATTCGCGAACGTTTCCCCTCCATGATGCTGCTCTATTAACCCGATAAATAATATGAAAATTTACTAGTTGAAACTTTGAGTTTTTAATTTTTATTTATATTTTTAATTAAATCGTGGAAATTTAAATCAAATAATTCAGACAGTTGATTCTGTTGTTTGGATAGAGATCGCAGGTTTGCATCCTGCCGGTTGCCTAAGTCCTAAGTATCATTTGTCTTTTTATCAAAAATAATTTCTAAGATTAACTGTTTGAATTATTTAATATTGACGCTCACTTCTGGATTTCAAAGGTATTCCCATCTTCAAAACATTTTGTAACATTTTCGATTTTTAAAAATATTTATATGAAATAAAAGATTCTAGGGTTTTTCGATAGTTTTTTTTATCTTATCTTATCTTATATTATTAAATGAGCAATTTTTGTATATATATATCCAATCAGGTTCTCGAAAACGGCTCAAACGATTTCGCTAAAAATTGGTGTACTTATCAAGTATCATGAATTATTAGTTGTGTCAAATTTTTAATTCGATTTAAATAAAGGAAGGAGGTGTAAATTAGTCATGTCGCAAAATAAATATTTTATTCGTTCATATCTCGTCTTCGGTTAGTCGCAGAGTCATGAAATTTGAAACTTATGCTATCTAGAGGCTACAAAAAGTGCTACAAAATTTTGGCTAAAATAGAAATACCGGAAGTTTATGTTTACGTACGTAAGAATGTACCCCCTTGCGTTTCTCAACTATAAATCTCAGAGCTACGAAATTAGAAACTTAGGCTCTTTATAGGGTAGAAGGGGTACAGCAAGTTTTTGGTTGAAATCTGAACACCGTAAGTGGACATTTTCATAAAAGATTTTTCGTTTATTTTCTCAAAAACGACACTAACGATTTTTTTTTAAACTAGTGTACTTATCAAGTATCATGACTAATTAGTCCTGTATAGATTTTAATCCGATTGGAATAAAGGAACGGGTTGTAAATTAGGAGTGCCGTAAAACAAATATTTTAATCATTCATATATCGTCTTCGGTAATCGCAGAGCCTTGAAATTTGAAACTTAAGCTATTTAGAGGCATATAGTTACCGAGCATCGTTCGGCGCTCCAGGCGCTTAATGTTAAATATCAATTTTCATACTACGTTTCGTCCTTTTCAGGACTTTTTCAAGTACTCAGTTACTTAAAACATTAATTGTTGATAAAATAGTAAAACAATCGAGACAATAAATAATGTATTCATAATATTATTCCAACAATCTTAAATCATATATGATTTAAATTGTTTTTTGTAAATTGTTTGTGATAACTTATTATAGGATAAATATTATGAATAAATTATTTATTGTCTTATTATTTTGTCAACGATTAATGTTTTAAGTAATTGAGTACATGAAAAAGTCCTGAAAAGGACGAAACGTCATATGAAAATTGAAATTTAACATTAATAAAAAAATTGCCAAAAACCAGTGAATCTTTTATTTATTATTAAAATAGACATGAAACAGCTATAAATATTTATATGTTTATAATTGTTTTATTTTTATTTATAAAGCAATTAATTTTCAAATTTTCATTTGATAAAGGAATAATTTCCCTAAACCGTTTTGATTTTTAATAAACATTTTTCGATTATTTTTTACAAAGAATTGTATTTATTATACACAATAAGAATTTGTTTTATAAGATTTATCTTATTTTCTCCATTAAGATTCCAAACTTACTGGATAATTTTATAATGCTAATACGAGCTTATAATTTCCGTATTGCATTTAGGTGATGAGGTTCAGCTTACATTCACCATTTTCCATCTCTTGACCTAACCTTCGTGAACATGGGTAGCGTGATATTGTGGGAATTATTTATTTATTTCTTTGGGAATTCGCCAATCGATCACTTGGGAAGCAGAGTCGGACAGAGACAAGGACAAACAAGGGCCGAAAAGAACGAAGGGAAGGCCGGACGGAAAACAATTGCCATCGAGAATGGGACAGACAGACACTCACGTAGAATTCTTCTTAAAAAAAAAAAAAGATTAGAAAAGAAAAAAAATAACTAGAGTTGGAACTTACCAAAGAATTTGTTAACAATAAACTGTTTTCGTTTCTTTTTTACTAAAAGCAGAATGAGCATTCATACATAAAAACAAGTGTTTAAAAACTAAAATTTAGCAAAAGACATCCCTTGGGGCAAGCAAAGAGAAAGACTAGGTATGGGAAAAGTTAGTGGAAAGAACATCGCTCGCAACGCCCATCCACTTCTATTTTTCAATGTGTTCTTTTTCGAGCAAATTAGACTTTTAAAGTCGGTATGATTGGGTTCACCATATATAGTTGACGCAAACGATTTCCAACTTGCAACGAAAAGTCAGCCCCAAGTTTAAGTTGTGGTGGGAGTGGTGTTTGGCAAATGGGGCGAATGGGCTCGAATCACGAAGCAGGACAACTTTTCTGCTTTCCAAAGATTTAAGATGACACCTCGCAACATTGTTGGCAAACAAGTATCAATTCGAATCGAAGAATATAGATTGGTCTATTAAATCAATTATTGATTCTCTCTGAATTCTTCTTTTTAGAGTTCAGTAGAAAAGTAAATTAGAACCTTATTAGTGTCGCTACAATGTGTATATGTTCGTCCGTCTCTCAGAGCATTACGACTCGAAAATTAAAGAAGATAAAAACTTGAAATTTTCAGATAAAAGTTCGAATTGCCGATAGTAGCAGAGTTAAGGAAGAAAACACTAGAGAGTATCAATTTATGTATTTTGACCCTCGGATACAATTCCTGAAGAGGTGAAGTCAGCCCTTCTGACTTATAATAAAAAGCAACCCCATCTCCTCGGATTCAGTATTTGACAATCTTTTGTTTTCTTGTGAAACATTGAAGCTATACAGTTATTTATTTTCCCCGGAATCAAAATTTTTCATCGAATGGTGATTATTACCCATTTCTATTTTCTTTTTTGTGTTGGGGAGGGGTCTGTAAGATATGTAAAGGTCTCAAAAACTAAAAATAGTCTAAATGTTGTTTTAACTTTATTTCACTTTAAATTGACGATGAGAAAGGAGCCTCTAAATATTCTATTGCTACTGCTGGATGCAATTCAGAAACGAGCCGTCAGACTAATTGACATTTCTACCATCACCGACTCGCTCGAGTCGCTAGCTCATCGAAGAAATGTCTCTGCCCTTTCCCTTTTCCATAGATACTATCACGGCAGGTGCTCTGATGAGATAAAATCACCCCAAACATGCTTTGAGCGTAGCACGCTTTTTGCCGACTCCCAACACTCATTCGCGGTCAAATTAGAAAAGTGCCGGACCACTTCATTCGCCAATACGTATATCCCCATGACTTCAAGGAACTGTAACTCTCACCCAGCCCCCATTTTTCCCAGCACTTATAATCTTCAAACCTTCAAAACCCGAGTGCATAAACACCTACGCTCACTTTTTTTTTTTTTTTTTTTATAATGATACTGATACAAGAAGAAGTTGCACCAAGAAGGTACAACCTCTGTAGTCCGTGGTGGACTCTTGTAACGTGAAGATAAGGGGAGATTTAGTGATTGGGTAGCAGTCGAAGGTATCTGTGGATGCTGGTTTTGAAAGATTGAAGGTTATAAGTTGCTTGAAAGACGGTCGGGGGAAGAGAGTTCCAGTCTCTAGATGTCATAGGGATAAATGAATTGGCGAATGCGTTTGTTCGATTAGTATCCAGTTTAAGCGCGTAGGGGTGTTGAGTTTTAGAAAATCGTGTATTTCGCGCAAATGAAGCACTTGGTGGGATTATCGATTTAATTTCATCAGAACAAAAGCCATGGTAATATCTATAATAAAGGGAAAGGGCGGAGACAGATCTACGATGGGCTAGGGAGTCGAGAGTGTCAGTTAATGTAGGATCGCCTATCAGTCTGATAGCTCGTCTCTGAATTGCGTCTAGGGTATTAAGAGAATACTTAATCAACTTTCCCTTCTCTTCGGTAATGCAAGGGTCTTTCGAGATCCATAGGGGCTGCTTCTTTACTAGTGCCCCCCTTGTTGCATTCGATTGCATTAAAAAAAAGGTATTTAAACAGTAAGCGCCTGACGATGCATCCGGTGATTCCGTTCAGTCTATTCGAATGCATACCCTAGGATAACAAGGCGGAACTGGTACTATCTTCATTCTTCAATCATTCTTTGGATAAATATTACATATAAATTATAACACTTCACAAAGTCTGAGTAAAAATATAAAAGAATTTAACTATCATCTAACTATAGTTAGTATAAATGACATGACATCCCTTCAACATAGAATATAGAATCAATAATTACATCTAAAATCAAACAAATTTACATACCCCTATGAAATCTATTGGCAAAACCTTATTGAGGAAACAAAATATATTCTCTCATGAGAATTAGTTACCCATGTACCTCTGATTTTTTTTTAATTTTTACTAGCAGGTCGGGTGTGCCAAAGTATTGAATTCACTCAAAATATTTTCAATTGTTTTTCTTATCGTGTTTTGAAATGTCTAAAATCTGATATGACTCATTTTTGAAATACTGATTAACATCTGTTTATCTGGATTATTATAATCGTTCTGGTTACAAAATTTTAGTGACGGAGAAAATTTGATATAGCTCACAAGTTTGATTTAATATACGAATTTATATTAATAGCCTGCATCTATGTTAAGTTTTAGTCGAATTCATGAAGACAAAAGTATTGGCGAATGAAGTGGTCCAGCACTTTTCCAATTTAAAAGCAAAATGGTGTTGGGAATCGGTAAAATGCGTGCTACGTGCAAATCACGCCTGGGGGGTATTACCGATTTTACAATTTATTTATTCAATTTACATGTGCATATTGTTGTCATCTTTATATGGTTTAGTGTAACATATTTGCTGGTTAATACCAGTTTTGAACGTATCTATTCAATAAAAAACAAAAAAAAGTTTGATCATTATTATAAATTTCTAATTATTTATGAAATTAAAACTAAACAAGGTAAACCATTCAAAGTCATTCAAAATTATTATCTTTATAATACCTATATGGTAAACTGGAACGAAAGTAAGCAATCAAAAACAATTTTTTTTAGATAAACTGACTTTTAGAAAAGAGTTAAAAACTAATATAATGAAATTTAAAAATATGACTGTTATATAAAAAACTATAAACAGCTAACAAAACGAATAATAGAATGGCAAAAGTTAATTTATAGCCTCTTAAAAAACGATAACTCTGAATAATCTTTCAACACATCTAAAAAAAAAATGATATTATCTTAAATATATATTCAGAGCCATTTCAAGTTGAAATAAGAAGGCTCACATTTGGAGTGACAACGGCATTAAAGACCTTCACACGTTCAGCCCATGTTTTTTTTTTTTGTACAGACGGCTTGAGGAAAATCCCACTCCTCGGCCTTTCCATTACGCAACTGACAAGACATTAAAACTTCGAGGGGCTGCAAAATACAAAATTAAATATGTATTTATGATGTTTTGAGATTTTTTTAACAACATTCCTAATCATTAAATCAGATTTGCCATTTATAAAATCGGTATCAGTCAGTGAAAAAAAAATTACTAAAAGTTAAGTATGAGGGTCCGCAATCCGCATATGTAAAATTCATGCAGCATCTAAACCAGTGGTTCCCAACCTTTTGTGGCCCATCGCTTCTTTCTGGATGTTGACTAACACCTATCGCCCCCTTTTCATTTTCAGAGTATGCCTAATTTTATTTTGAAGTAAAGTGTAAATAATAAAGCAGTTTTATTATTTTAAACAATTTTATTACCGTATGTATATAAAAACAACCAAAGCAGTTTTATCCAGTCACTCTTAAATAAAATAGAAAAAAAATTAAAATGTACTTTTCTTACATATTTTGTTTAAGAACAAAGAAGTGAAATAATTAACTAAGATTATTGACGGACATTTAAAAAACAAGAGTACATGTTTTCATTTTTAAATTGGAATCTGGAAAAATTATGAAAGTTGACAATTAGCTCAGTAAATAGAGGATCCAAAAAGTGGTTCAGCTTACATTAATTGCGGGAAAAGATTTTTTCTAGGATCGTTTGGTAAGGTGTGAATATGCGAAATATCAGTTTGCGACCTCGAAAGTGTGGGGGACAACTTTTGGTGGCCGAAAAACAACGAAATTTTCGGACTTTTTTCTAGTTTCTCGCTTATAACTCGAAAACGGTCCATATTTTGAAAATAATCATTCTATAGTAAATTAAAGAGGATAAAATTTGGCGCCGAGTAAAAATAATATGCGAAATTTGTCCAGTAGTTCGATTTTTTATAGGGATTCAAAAAATTGCCCTCTAGATCACTTTTGAATACCTATCCCAAAAACAAAGATTTTTTCCCATTTTGACCATGAAGGAGCACGCTTTCGACAAAGACAACTCTATATACTTTTAAACTAGATTAACTTTTCTACAATTGAAACAAAGTTTCATCTTAATTTGATAATGGTAGCCGATGCCGCAATGAGGTTGATGTTTGGAAAAACTGCAATTTTTTGCAAAAAAATAGCAGTTTTTTCTTCATAAAATGAAAACCACTCATCCTAGAAATTTGATTTCTGTCTCATTCTCTAGGAAATTTTGATGATTTTGAAATTTTACTTGGAGCACTTTTTAGATTTTTCTTAGATTTATAGATATCCAACATTTTCTATTACGCTTTTCAGGATTCGGATCATATCGTCCAATTATCCGTTCAAGTAAATAAAATTTCCTAAAAAATGGGAGAGAAATCAAGTTTCTAGGATGAGTATTTTCATTTTACGAAGGAAAAATTGAAATTTTTTGAAACAATGAATAATTTCCTGTCGTGGAAAATGCTGGATATCTATAAATCTAAGACTTTTAACAAAAAAGTAGTCCAAGTAAACGTTCAAGTAACGAAATTTCTTAGACAATGAGATAAGAATCAAGTTTCTAGGATGAGTAGTTTTCATTTTATGAAGGAAAAACTGCGATTTTTTGCAAAAAATTGCATTTTTTTTTTTTAAAACTTCAACCTCATTGCGGCACGGGCTACCATTATATCAAAGATGAAACTTTGTTTCACTTCCAGCAAATTTAATCTAGTTTAAACATGTATAAAGTGGTATTTATCGAAAATGTGCTCCTTCATGGTCAAAATGGGAAAAATCGAAAAAAATGATAGTTTTTGGGATATTCATCAAAAGTGATCCCAGGTCTGTTTTTTGGATCCCCATTAAAAATCGACTACTGGACCAATTTTGGATATTTTTTTTAATCGACTTAAAATTTTGGCCTCTTTAATTTACTATAGGACAGTTATTTGCAAAATATGAACTGGTTTTGAATTATAAGCGGGAAACTGGAAAAACTCCGAAAATTTCGAAGTTTTTAAGCCACCAAAAGTTGTCCCGCACATTTTCGAGGCCGGAAACTTAGATTTCGCATACCCACACCATACCTAAAAAAAATCTTTTCCAGTAATTAATTTAAGCTGAAACCCCTCTATTTACTGGGCTAAGTTAAAGTTTGAAAAAATAAATGAAAGTTTCAAAACTTTGTTATTGTTTTATTTTACCCCACAACTTCTACTGTACAGTTACTATCTTAATTTCGCCCCTTAGAATACTCATCGCCCCTCACTTATTTATCGCCCCCCCCCCCCGATAACCCAAATCGCCCCCTTGGGGGGCCACTGATCTAAACAGTCTTCTGACATCCTAAAAGTCAAGTAAGTCAAGCAGGGGAACTCTTTAGAGCATTTTATTTCTTATTTAAAATTATTTTATTAATTGTAATATACCATATATAGTTTACTAGTTGCCACTAGTATCCCCCCCGGCTATCACCACTCCACCGACCTCTCCACAAACCCGAGACCCCTTCTCCGGCCTCTGATCCCACTCAACCCCACTAAACCTATTCCCAGCCTGCATTCCACCAAATCTATTCATAAAAGATGAACATACACACACACACACATTAATTTTTATATATAAGATTAGAGGTTTCTTTATCTTTAGCAGCCTTTCCAAAAAATTCAGCATCAAAAGTTCTACCACTCCATCTTCAATACCTTAATTAATTTACTATTTATTCAACCAGCTATCTAATTAATTAATTATTATAATAATATATAAAAATATTTGTAACGGGAGTCGGGTTAGCCGAGCTGGCTAACGCGCTGACCCCGCTTCGGCATCGATGATGACTATGTTGGAGCGGAAGGCCGTGGTTCGATCCTGGCTAGCATATAAAATTTATACCGGCTAAAACTCGGCTCCCTCACTAACCCTACTAACACCTTACTGAAGTGCTGTCTAAATGGGCTTTGTTCCCGGTGAAAATAAATAAATAAAAAAAAATATATATTTGTCATGAACTATTAGTGAGATTTAAAATTAAAAAATTATAAATTTTACCATAAATGTTGGAACTACGCTTTTCTACCATTTTATCCAAAGACCCTATTATTTCACATTAGTTATGCTTCTAAATTCGGAGAATATCACCAATTTACTTTTTGAATATGATAATTAAAACTTATTTACGAACATTTTTGTTCATGATAACTTGATAATTGAATTCATATTCTATTGAAAACTGTCTGACCTTTGTTAGTCAACCGGATCATTTATCTTGCAACTTTTTATGGAAATGCAATCGAGAATCTACATAATTATATTATCTTCATATTGAGTACCGGAAATTATTATGCAAAATGCATAAAATGAAAGCAACGGGGACATTATAGACCTAGTTAAACCAGCTCATATCTACAAAATCCACTCAAATCCATATAAGCTTTTATACATCAAACTTAATATGTAGGCCTGATGTTAATTGATGTGTTGACCCTTTTGTCATTAAACATGGATTAGATCATATGAAACTTATACACTTTTTCAACAATGGCTTAATTTAATTGGTAATTACAAAATTTAATTTTTTTAATTGAAAATTTCTCAATAAAAATAATAATTAATGTAAAGGTGAAAATCAAATCAAAATCCTTTTAAACTTTTATTCGAGTAAATTTAACGCTTGTTAAAATCGATTAAGTATTTTTTACGTTTAGTAAGTATTTTCATTTTTATTATTTTTTTTTATCTTTATTTATTTTTATAAATTATTTTTATTATTGAAGTTTACAGGTTTTTAAGTTTATGTCCTGTGCAATCTGGCGAAGGTAATATCTCATAGGCCATGCTGATTTTCAAATAAAATGGCCATTGCCCGTTTAAGTGTAAATAAAAAACTCGATCTAATAAATTAAATCTTAGTAGGTGGACGTTTTTTAAATAAGGGAGAGAAAGTGAGCCTGTTAATTATTATTTATTGAGCTTGTTTGCAGGGAAGAAAAATTTATTTCCGAATTCATGTTGTCTTTTTCAAACAAATGGATTAATCTTTTATTCGTAAATACCTGGATGAAATTAACATCCTTTATAACAAATCAATTTTGTTTGAGGTAATAGATATCATATCTCATTTGTTTTTGTTTTTTATGTAGGTTTTTTTCCTCCCTTCCTGGCTTCTGGCCTTAACCAATTAGCCAATTTTGTTTTTTTTCCTTAATTAAAAAATAAAAAATATATTTTAATGCTTCTACTAAGGAAGGAAAAAATTCCAAACACTGCTGAGGAAAGAAAAAAGGATGAAACATCTTGTTTGTTTCCTTCATTGTCCCTTTGAAACCCTGAAGAAGGAGGGAAGAATCATCCGAAACCTTGGTTTAAAAGGAAAGGAGAAAAAAAGAAAAGAATATCAGTCTAATAAAAACACCTTATTTGGATATGTGATAATTTTTTCTTTCTTCACTACCCTTAGGCTGCCTTTCATTATTATTTCTTCACTACCCTTAGGCTGCCTTCCATTATTTTCAGCTTATTTTTAAATATTAATAAAGTTCTATACCTCCCTCTGTTTTTCTAAAATTCAAAATTCTAGATATTACAACTTTTTGCCTGCTTATCACAATAATTTTTATTATGTGATCATTGATAAATTCAATTTTATGAATATTTCGTTGAAGGTAGTTGTTCCGCCAAATGAGTTTTCTTAGGATTTTTTTTTTTTTTGAAATTTAGTCAGATTATTATTTAAATACTTCTATATCGATTTGGTGGCAAAACGAAGTTTATGAACAATATAGTTCCGGAGATATTAAATTTCAAAAATAGAGTTTTTCAGACTTATACATTGCACTATACGGGAAAATTTACATACATATTTAATTATAATTAAGAAACTCTTCTTACCATTTTCATAAAAAACTAAACCAACATTAAACAATAACCAACACATATTTTAAGATAATTTTGATTCATAGTTACAACACAGTTTCTGAGATAATAATGAATAAATAATAAAAAACGTATAAAAAAAAATTTACACTAAAAACAATTTGGCAACAGCGCATTTATTTAACCAGCGAAAATGGCGAAAGATATGCGCACGCGCGGGTCCAGGCCTCTGATTTGGGGGGGGGCGGTCGCCTGTATATAAGATCTACTTTTTGATCTCGGGCGTGTCGCGATCGAATTGTCCAAGCGGGGGGGGGGGGGAGGTCAGAGACGCCGCCACCCCCTACATAGAACTTTATTTTCTTTCAATTTTAAAATTTAATGTTATAAAAAAATTAAATAAACATAAAAAATGTTGATCTCCAATGCTTTGGGGGAGGTGTCGCCTCATCGCCCCATCCCCTCTGGATTCAAGTATGGCGCGCATGCGGTAGATTTTTTCAAAATTATAATTTTCATTAGGTGTAACGTAGGCGTTGATTACATTTGTTAAAAAATAACAAAACGATTTTTATAGAAATTTTTTAACTTTTAAAATGTATTTTATCTGTCATTTTAATATAAAAATACTCAATCTTTTACAATGGTGCCAGATTTCTCAAACGACCATGGGATTGGCTAGAATCAGTACATAAACAGCAAAAAGTTTTGGGATTATGAATTATGAATCCTTATTGTCTGTTCTATATATTCTAGCATTAACTTTTTGCTAATATTGTCGAGAAACAACTACCTTAAATACAGTATTTAAAACATTGTGATAATTTTTATTATTTAAGTTATTTTTTTTTTAATTTTTCCAAAAAAATTTATACACCTCAAAAAAAACTGTATAATAAAAATGAAAAGTATTCATTAATTCATACGCCTTTTTATGTTAAAATAAAATATATAATATTTTAAAAATTTAATCACTACGCTTGGAGTGTAATTTTATAAATTAAAAAGAGCTCCTCTCCATAAAGTGGCATATTTATTTTATCGTTTGAACAGAAATAGAAATTTTCTAATTATTTAGGCTTTGAAAAGTAACAGGCCGTTAACAGGTTCTACATTTTATATAATTTTAATTCATATACCAGAAAATTTATAACAATTTTAATATTTTTTTATAATTAATAAAAATAGCATGTATATACCCATATGCTACTCTGCAAACATTTGTTCCTCTTTATAAAAATATAATGAAAGAATACAGTACAGTAAATACAAGTTTAATAATTTTTTTTTTATCAAAATATCTTAAAACCTTTAAAGTATGGTATTTTAAATACTAACAATCTATTAAATCTTACTTCTTTAAAAATATTTGTAGAGTAAATGAAAATCGAGTTCTGAAAATCATTTTAGTTTTTAATAATTTATAATTTAAATATACATTAAAATATTTACAAATTATTCACAGTTGAATAGTACCTGAAATGAATTTTATAATAGATTTTTCAGGTCCTCCTTTGTTCCTTCTATTATAAATTATAATATTTAGTTTTAAACGAGGGGTGAACCGCGACCTAATATGCTGTACACCTACTTCCACTTGTACTTCCAAATATTTCCAAGTACATCTAAAAAACTTCCAAAGAGGTGTACACCAATCGTGGATCACCCCTCGGTTTTTATTGACATATACAAGTAAAATTAATTGATTCTATTATACTATGAATCTTCTGTTCAGCTTTCTTTTTCGTCGTCAGTCTCTCATTGGTTCAAACTAGGGATCCCAACGATATATCGATTATTTTTTTATATTGATATATTTCCAAAATATATCGATATACTCCTTGCGGTATATATCGAATATTGATATATGCCTTGCGATTTATTATATATCGAAAAATTTATCGAGAATTTTTCTCCACTTGCAAATACCAAAAAATTGCTGCAATTTTTTAATTGCACAATTTTATACGAAATTTTTATTTCACAACATCACAACTATTAAAAAATACTTTGACTAGGTAGTGGAAACTAAAAAAAATAAATATTTATGTCATGTATTGTAATAGAGTGGCGAAAAAATACCGTAATACTAGAACAAAATAATTTTTATTTATTTTTTTGCAACGAAATTTTCTCTGGAGAGAGATGGACTGGTAGAAATTTTAATTGAATGTAATGGAAGGCAGCCAGTGTAATTTATTGGAATCCTTCCTCCTTTCCTTTCAAACCGAAGTTTCGGAGGATTCTTCCCTCCTTCTTCAGGGTTTCAAAGGGTCAATGAATGAAATAAATAAAATGTTTCCTTCTGCTCTCCACAGTAGTGTTCAAAACTTTCTTCTTTTTTAGCAAAGGCATAGAAAAACCATTTTTTTCCTCCTTCTAATTAAGAAAAGGATATTGAGGACATATTGATTATTTTAAATAAATTCATCATAATAAATTGATCTTCATCGTCCTCCTCTTCATTTTCATCTTCCGCATTATCATCTTAATCATATTAAATTTGATTATATTATATTTCATTTTATTTTACTCCAATTCAGTATTTTTTTTTTTTTATATCACCTTTTTAAGGTAAAGAAGTTTAGTTTTTATTTTTAATATGAACTTTTTTACTATCTAAAAATTTATAATATGAATTTTAAAGCATGAAAAATTATTAATAAGTCTTCTCATCATGTTATCATTCTACTTCTAAATTTAACGATTTTCTACTGTTTCTTTCAGATTTGATCTAGAAACACCGGCACATTTTTTTGTGTGTTTCTGTGCTTGGTGTATCCAGTTAAACGAATAGATACTAGATCTTTATTGTTTTTCGCAGTCATAGGTTGCGAATACGTGAATAATCATGGATTCAAAATAATTAAATTGGAAGTTTTTTACTACAACATACAAACAAAATTAATTAATTAACAAATTAATAAAAATATATCGATATATTTGCTGCGATATATTTATGTATCGATTTATAAGTTAAGCTAATTTCGATATATGATATATCGATATATTAAAATAATTTGCCATCCCTAGTTCCGACTGGTGAGTGCTATTAAAAGGGACATTGATGCAAAGGGGGTTATCAACATAATTGAGAATTTCTACGGAAAATAAAATATTTATTTCCAAAAAACTAAACTCATTTTAAATAGTATATTTTATAAAAAGCTTAAAAAATATACTTTCGTTTGAATATCTTGAAAAAAATTACTTTTTGAACTCTCTCTTAAAAGGGACATTGATGCAAAGGGGGACACTTATCATCAGGCTGTAGCCTTTCTAGCCAAATTGTATATCAGCCACTGGAAACACCTATATACCATATATATATGTATATATATATTTAATGAATTATCATATTAGGTACTTGAATTTATTTCAATAAATAATCCTAATTTTATATAATTTCTTATGAATATGACTTTTATTTCTTGAAACACAAATTTTTTTTATATGTTATTTTTATATTTGTATGTTGTTTCTCATTAAGTACTTGGATTTATATTTTATCCAAAAAATTTTTTATTGTATATATGTATATAGTATAAAAGGACATTAGTCCGTCTAATAATAATAAATAAATAAGATAGTATAGCAGGGACCAAAGAAGTGACGAAAGTGGCAAAAAAAGTAACTTGAATCCCACAATCACTTTGTTTATATCATCACGATGAAGATAGTAATGAGAGAGAGGTAGAATTGAAGCAAGATTATTTTCGCTGCATTGGTAACTTCTTGTTCTTTGGTTGGTTCATATCTCTTCTACTTTTCAAGTCAAGATTGACTCTTACATTATATATATTATATTTATATAAAATAAAATAAAATAATCTAGGTTTATTTAGATATTTTAGATATTTCTATGTTCTTTGTACGAGTGCTCTACCGAGTAAATATTAGCCATTTTCACTCTATTTAATTCCATCATTTTCATTAATAATTATTCAAGCTTTGAAATGTAACAGTTGATGGCTAACTATAAATATTAAGATTGTATTCCCTTAGCAAGCGAATTTTCTCTTTTAATAACAAATTAAAAATAAATGAAAATGGAATCGAGAAATGAATACTCACTGTAGGTTTTGATGGCGCCTAGTGCTGCAAGTGGTTGTTGTTGTGTTGTTAGGTTGGCAACCTTAGCAGCTGGAGGCCCCCCTCTGCTACCAGGGGGGACCATCAGTCGGGGTCTTTTCAAGGGGGGCACAAGTCGAGCTGGTCCCTGAGGAAATGCCGCTGATGCATAATAACTGCAATAGAAGAACAGAGCGGATTAATTTACTTGGATCCCTTCAGGAGGCGGCAACGAGTATATGATGAAAATTAAACTGCTTTAAATAGTTTAGTGGGAAAATAATGATTCGTTCTAAGCACCTTTTTAATTAGACATTTTCCTAGACTGTGTTTTAATTATAGTAGGATTACTTTCTTTTTAGTAACAAATTTGGTCATCAGCATAAATATTCACAATGAAAAGGTCTGTATACAAAGATTATAAATAAAATATATTTTTGCAGGGATGTATGTATTTTCACGAACTTACCAGACTATTATTAAAGCTTACACACCACATTAGTGTGGTGGGTACATAGGAAAGTAATTCTGCGGAAGAAGGATCAAGTAATATTATCATATGTCTTAAGATGGCAAAACAGCTCTTTTTTCAAATTTAAATAAATTTAATTATTTTTTCCACAAATAATTTTCTATATAAGAAGATAAATTTTTTATAAATAAATAATAGAAATAGATATTACAATACCTAAATATTAATAAGATTCAACAATTTTCGAAGAATACTCCTGAAAATATTCAACCAGTGTCTGCAATATTGATTAAAAAAATCATTTATAAAGTTTATAAAATTTATTTAAATATTATGATAAAATATATTAGAAGTATTTTCTTTTGGAGAGACGGACTGGTAGCGGTTCATTGGAGAATTGATGGAAGGCAGCCCAAGGATAAAAAAAAAAAATTATCATAACATCACTTTCATCCTCTTAAATAAATTTTTCATTTCACCTACTCTTAGAGCAGTCAGATTTTTTGTTCCTAAAAAGTCGATGAAATTTTTTTTGCTGGGAGAGGAAAGTACACTCCTGTTTGGTCCTAGGTGCCGGATACAAATTTTAAAATTTTAAAGAAATTAATATTATTAACCCTTATTTTGATGCTCCAACAACCCCTATACCTAATAAGGGCTTCATTACCAGCTCAAAATAAGTCAAATTAAAAAAATATATTCAATAATCAATCCAGAAATAAGAGTAAGAAAAATTGTTAAAAAACCAAATGAAATGAAACGATGATTCGTGACATGAAACTCGATTCTGTTGCAGTTTAAAAACGTTTCAAAGCATCTTCTTTAGTTCTTCAGGGTTTAAAAGGGTCAACAAAGGAAACATACATGAAACATCTTTCTTCTCTTCTTTAACAGTGCTCGAATATTGTCTTGTCAGTATCATCAATAAATATATATTTTAAAATAATTGTAAAAAAAATTGTGTATGCGTGCTTACATTTTTTCAATATTATTTAAATGAAATTACTACACATTTCTGTTTGTGGATAATCTTCTATTGTTGAGGCGTTCAACTCTATAATATTTAGGATAAGACTATGATAACTACGGGTAAAATATGATATAAAATGTTTCAGTTCAATTTTTTCAAGATTTCTAGCAAAAAATTTATTGTCCAAAAAATCGTTTTAGAATATACTCGTTTGGCTTTTCTCTACTACTTTTATTTGGTTTATACACGATTTGTCTTCTTCCATCACTAGCGCCCCAAGATGCAGAAAGACGATACTTTGGTTCGTACAAAATACTAGAAGGAATAGGATACGTATGCGCGTCGCTTCCATATTACTCACAGAATCTATTACGTTCTATTTCCATTCTATCTTAAAATTCACCCTCTACGATAGCGTTAGATATTTAAAGCAAACCTTGAACCGGTGCAGCATCGTATTTGAAGTTCCACTTCAAAACTTCGATGATTAAGAAATAATAATAATATTGTAATTTGTAATATTATGTACTATTTTTGGCATTTATGCAATGAATAGAATTATTATATTATTATTAAAAATTTTATATTAGAAGCTTTTCTTTGGTTGCGGACTGGCAGATTTTTAACTGAAGATTTAATGGAAGGCAGACCAGGAATAAATAAAATAAATATTTCCAACAAAAGAGTATTTATTGGAAGCTTTTCTCTTTAAAGCTTTTGAAACCCACGTTTCGGAGGAACTTCGCTCTTTCTTTAGGGTTTAAAGGAGGGAAGATTCTCCGAAATGTCGGTTTCAAAAGCTGTAAAGAGAAAATCTTCCAATAAACACTTTTTTATTGCAAATATTATTTTTATTTATTCCTGGACTGCCTTCTATTTGTAAATCCTCACTTATAATGATTTTTGTTTGAAAGAAAAAATTCTAAAAAGAATGTGGGTGGTTTCAGAATCTACACAGTATCACAGTCAGAAAAATCACACTATTTATTAACTACTAGTTTTTTTGGTTAGTGAAGTAATCTTCAAAAAATAGGGAACTTTTCACTTTTCTTCTTAGCTATGAGAACATATTTTTTATTTAAATAATTATTTATTTTTTGATTTTCATTATGAGTCGTAAAAAAAATTTAATAAGCAGCATGGGGGTTAAGAGAATTACCAGCCTCAGGTAATATTGGAAGCATCTTTTGGCTTTGAATCAGCCCCCAAACATTAGCATCAACCGTTATATGGCCCTTACTTCTTTTGATACTAAAGTAACAGTCTCTATTCATCTTAGAGCGTAGCATCTGCGTTTGGAGATTGGTTATCAGCATTGTATAATAACTTCTTCTTCTTCTTCGAGTGCCATACCCGAAACGGGTGTCGGCTCCTCTCCACATATACCTGTGCTGAGTGTGTTTAGTTGTTTTTACACAGATATACAGGACCTACTTTTTAACGCCGGTTCCGAACGGCTAATTTGAAGAGGTTACTAGGCAATTATACTCTTGGCAGGTTGCCATTACTTTCCAAGAGGAGGCGACTGCAAATATCTATCTGCCGAGATTCGGTCTCGAACCAGCAATCTTCGAGTCAGCGGGCCAACACTCTACCCACTGACCCACAGTCGCCGTATAATAACTAGAGACCGGATTCATATGCAATTCCATATTTTGTTTGCAGCCACATACGACCCAGGGGATCAATTATCTATCCGAATCATGCATCTAGGATACTGTGGGTTAAATTTTATTCTGCATATTTTTGCATATTTGAGGAATATTGCATAAAATTGCATATTTGGAGGATTTTTTTGTCAAATATTTATTTATTTCGCGCTAAATACAGAATTTTTAAAAGTAAATTTTCGGAGAATGAATTTAAAAAAATGAAGAAATATATATATAAAGTTCCTTTAAATTTGCCCCCATTACATTTGAGGATGTGGAGCACTCCGTTTCGTCGTATAAATCAATTTTAAGTGATCGTAGACATAATAACCTGAAGATAATTTAGAAAAATACTTGTAAACATAAATTATTTACAATTACAAACAAATTTTAATTATTTTTGAGATCCTTTGTTAATTCTTTCTTTATTATTATTTTTTTTAATGGTCTTCGGTAACTATACCCCATTTTGGCCATTGAGTGTTCGTGGGTATGTGTGAAAGTGTGTGCAAATTAGTATAGTGAACAGATTATAGCCGGACAAATATTTGCTTTATTTTAATAGTTTATTATTTGTACATCAATAAGAAAAGCTTGCTAATATAAAAAAATAACAGCAATAATATACAATCGTGTCTGTTAATTAAAACTACCGCCCCCCCCCCCCCCCGTATTTTTCGATCACATTTTTGAAAGTTTATTATATTTATTATGTTGATTTTATTCAAGTGCACCTAATATTTAATAGTTTAAAGATTTTCTAATATATTAAATATATTGAGAATTTTGTGAATTTTTTTACTCAATAAAAGTACATATTTGACACTTGGCGTCTATAGCTTACTTTAACATTTTATTTCTTTCATAGCACTCCTTCAAATATATAGACTTTTTGTCTTCAATTTTAATTTTTTAGTGCATAAAAAAATTTATTTAGACAATTTTTACTGCATATATTTGCATATTTCAACGTATTCTGGATATTACTTACATATTTCAGCCTTTTTAACTGCATATTTTATGGAATATTTTGGCAGTTTTTATTGCATAAAAATCCGGTCTCTAATAATAGCTTAGAATACAGCTCTGAACAAATCTTTCAACGATACACCAGAATCGCAGTTTTCGGAAAAGTAAAATCTTTATTTTATTTAATTTTGATGTCTAGAAGTAATTCTACAGAATCGACTCACTATTTAAGCATTGAGTATTTTCAATCCAAAAAATTTTTGACACGAAAACAAATTTTCTACGACTTTTTGTTTTTATTCTAACCACACAGCCAGACACACACGGATATAGAAATAGAAAGAAACAAATTATGAATGTAAATTATTTTTCTGCACATTTCGGAGATCTTTAAACACGATAAGAAGGCTTACAGGTTAAGTGTATTTCCAAAATGTTATGTTTTAACAAATAATTTTAACAAAAGCATTTTCGACTTCGTCTCATGGCAAAATTATCATGGATGCTGGATTTTCGTTCCGCTTTCTTAACCGAATATATGATATTTATTTAATAAATTAATGTTTTTGGTCTCTGTTTAATATCAAAAGAGAATATAAATGCTTAACAAAACAGAAGGTTTTCGCTTAGCATGAATACGGTACGATGAATGTTTTCTTCAGGTATTGAAATATACATTTATTTCATGTTTCTAAGCGCGTTTCTCATTCATAGACATGGAAATAGAATCCCGCTTATATATACTATACTATATATATTTTTTTTAAGTAACGGCCTGATCGTTAAGGGTCCGTTTCGAGTGTGTTGAAACGATTGGATCTACGCTGCAAAGTTTATCACCCGGACGAATTTGCATTTATAGGCCGACCGAGAAACTCTATGCCATTTTCTTTAGTAATATTTAAATGGAGAAGAGAAATATCGTCTGGAATCGTTATTTAAGGATATAAATACAAACGTTCTATTATCTCTCTCTTATCGCTTAGTTGATATCGGGAATCCTAACAATACCTAAAAAGAATCCTCAGGGGCATTTTTTTTATTATTATTCAGTAGCACACGGAAGCTTGTTGACATATAAATCGCTTCAACTAATTCAGCTATCTAGAACAAAGAAGTAGTACAAGTAACAATTCCATTAAGAAATATTTTCGAGAGTATCTTAATAAAGGATTTAATTCATAAACTTGAGGGTAAGAAAACAAGCAATTTGAAAAATCTTGTGAAATCGAATTCCCTTTGGATTGTAAGTCTTAGTTTTTCTTTTATTTTGAAAAATCAATAAAAGCACACAAAAGCAAAAAGATAGGTTGCGAGAAATTTGATTGAATTATAACCTTTTTAGGAACAGATTGTCCAATCGATTCGTTGCTGTTTTTGGTCGGTTGTGAGCTCGCGCTGAACCCACTTTGAACAGAGCTTTCTCATATCCAAATATTCATCCACGATATGACCAACACGTTCTTTTGATATCTTTAGGGTCTCAGCTATCTCAATCAACATCACTTTACGGTTATCAAAAATTATTTTGTGGACTTTTTTGATGTTTTCGTCGGTAACTGACTCTTTGGGGCGTCCACTGCGTGCATCGTCCTCGGTGCTCATTTCGCCTCGTTTAAATTTAGCAAACCACTTTTCTACGTTTGATTTTGCTGGTGCAAAGTCCGAATAATGTTTATCAAGTCAAACCTTGGTTTAAACAGTATTTTTTTCGCCAAAAAGCAATGCTTCATTAACACACGAAATTCCTTTTTATCCATTTTTTCGAAGTACTAAAAGTTCTTTCACTAAAAATGCTATAACTCAGATACTAATAGTGCAACAGCTGTCAAATTTATACACGCGTCTTTTGAAGGTTGGGGCTAACTAAAGATCATATGGATTTGATACTAGTGGCTCCATTTATGTGTCAGCCTACGAATTTTTCAGCCTGCCGAGTATATATATATATATATATATATAATTTTATCACCAATACTAGACAACAAATAGATATAATGGTTGTAAGTTTTTTAGAAAGAAATAAGCTATGTATAAATGCAAATTATGAAATTTTTAATGTTTGATTCAAAATATTTCGAAGGTATATGAGAACGGCGTTCAGTGATAAAGAAGTACTCATATGCTTTCGAGATATTAGGAATTAAACATTAAAAATTTCATTATTTCTACTGATACACAGCTTATTTTTTTCTAACACTAACTTACAACCTTACATAATAATCAGTAAGCATTAAGTCACTTTATGAGATTACTAATCAATATGTAAGGTGAATAATGTCCTCGTATGATGTTAAATGCGAGCCCTTTAAGCAATCATCTCTAGTCTAGGCATATCATTCATAATATTACAAGCTATTTAATTTTAATTTGTTTGAAATTGTCTTAGTACTTAACTGGCCGTCAAAGTATTAGATATAGACTTGGCTTCTGCTGATGACTTGATCAGAAATCAATGTTAAACTCGAACACTTAGCAATGCACGAAATTGTTTGTTCCAATCAAATTGTCATTTAAGCCAGAGTGACTTGGAATGATCAATTATCTACCTTGATATATTTATATATATATATATATTTATGACAAGTCAAATAAAATCGAAATATACAATTAAAAGAAATCATTCCGCTATAGACTATACAATTCTTGGACACAATGTCTTTTATAAATACCTACAACATTTAAAAAAAATTAAATAATATTTATTGATGAATAAATAAATAATCTAACCAAAATGTAAAACAATAATAAGAACGTGTTACATGAATCTGTATCCCAATGGAATTAAATAGAAAGGCCTAAAGAAAATACACTCAGTTGCAACTCTATATTTGCTTAGGAACGCAACGGCTATGGTATACTCATTTAGAGTATATTATATAGTCTAAATATGCATTATCTGGCTAATATATAATTATATATATCATCTCACAAGCTATTGAAAATTGATTTAAAAATAAAGTTAACATTTTTCTTTGTAGAGAATATGAAGTAATAAAAAATTAGAAATTTTTGCAAAATAAAATACAGAAAAATCTTAGCTTTAAATAGTTTATCCCTATGGCTTCTAGAAACTGGAACTCACAACCATCTTTCCGGTCAACTACAAACTTCATTTATTTAAGGCCCGTATCCACAGGTACCTTCGACACTAGCTCAGCTCCTAAAATATATTCCTCTTCTTCTTAACGATGCAGAAGTCAACCCAAACGTAAAGGAGCTGCACCTTCTTGGTGTAACTCAGTCTCCCACCAATATCATTAAAAAAATAATAAAAATAAAAATAAATAAACATACGTGTATAATAAAGTAAAAGACTTCCCTGAAATTTAACCCTTTCAAAAAATTCTACCTCACTGGCCTCTTGCTTATGATTTTCAATATTTAATAGATTTACAACATATATAATATATATAATATAGGCAGTGATATCTTTTTCAAGACTCGATTATGTTTTAAGCAAATTTTAGTTAATTGTATAATTTTTTGCCAGTGAGCAATTGAGCTATATGGCTGAAACATAGTAGAAGTCCATTATTAATACAAACTTTTGTACCAAACATTAGCTCATTTGCTGTGATTATTAAATAGATCCCTTTAAAAAATCAATTTTTCCTAATTTTTTTCATATTTGAATTCGAACCATTTAAAAACAATAAAGCCCAATATTTAATCAGCTCTTCGTTTTGGAAATATATTTAAAGAATTCGCAATCAGAATGAACTTTGTACGACCTAACATTTTTGGATTTTGTAGGTCCAGGTAGACAAAATAAAAGACATACATACACACGAACAGACAGGAAAAAATACACGCTTAAAAATATTTTTTCTCTACAGTTTAGAGAATATTTTAAATCAATAGAAAAAAAAAATTGAGTGAATTTATCAAATTGCATCAGTAGATAGTGAGAAATTTCGGGTTCATAAGCAAAAATAATTCAAATTGCCTTCATGCTTACATTAATTAAAATCGAAAAAACTTTTCCTATTTAAAAAAATACAATAATTTATTTGAAGTCATGATAAATATCTAAACTCTAATTTCATTCAAATTAAGGTGGGGTCCTCAGAAACAGTGTGCATATAAGCTTTGCTTATTGCTATTTAAGCCTAAACTGCCGATCATTAAACATCAATTTATTTATTTATTATTTTATTTCACTTTATAACTATGATGACTTCGTTTGAAAATGAATTTTAAAAAGGAAATATAGATTAAAAGTTGTTTTTTTTTTATAATACAAATATCGAAAGGAAGCAACTTTAGCTTTAACCAGAGAAATCTTTAAATCTTGAAGTCTTTTACAGGCAGTAAAATATTGATGGCAAAATGTGGACAACTATCTTTCGAATGGAAGACTTTTTTTATTTCAAGAATTGAGTAAGAAGTTTGAAAGCATTTCCTTCTTTCTTGCCAAGAAAAGATAATTGAAGTTAAGCTATTCTTTTTTTAAACACTTCAGGGAAATTGAATTAAGTTATTTAATATTATTAAAATGAAAATTCTAGAAAGAAAATTGATCTTGTTAACGCTAGACCAAATAAAAACCGCGATGGAACTTGGAGTGTAATTTGAATTTGGTGTAATATGGGGCTGCATAGCAACTTATAGTGAATAAGTGAATCTCCCATTATGGATAGGGAAGGATGGAAAATACCGTGGTGTGTTTAATGAGCATCATAACAATAGAAGAATAAATTAAAAACAATTAAATATTTAAATTAAAAAAAAATGCTTTGATAAAAGTTACATTACCGGTGATATGGGCATATATGGTCTTTAGTTTACTCAATCTTTTCAAATAAACCCATTCAATTTTCCTCAAAAGGATAAAATTAAAAAATAAATAAATAAATTATAAACAAAAAATATAAGAATTAACATTAGGAAACGTAGAAGACCCGGATTAAAAAAATAACGATTTCAGGAACACAAGACTTTTCACTAAAGAAAGTAAAGTATCGTTCCTATTTTTGATAAAATTAAATATCGCCTTTGGTTATTTAATTCAGAGCATTATTATTTATTTATTTATTTTTTATTTATTGAAATTAATGAAGGTGTCGTCAACTGAATTGCTGAGGTGTCAAAAGAGTTGACTTTACACCATGGCGCCCAGAAGGGGGAGGGGTGATCAAAATGCACATATGGGGCCCGGAATTAAACACACCCCTAGTAGCACAAGGTTTCAAACTATATAGTAACTATATAGATTCTCGAAATCTATATAGGCACAATATAGTTACTATAGTAATATATATAGTTTGAAACATTGTCCTATTAGGGACGCTTATTCCATAATAAAGGACTGGCTTCAGATATTGGGTCCTGGGCCCGAAATTTCTTTTTGTGGAGGCAATGTTGTTAGGGCACATTAATAGAAATTCAAAAAATATAATAATTGAAAGACTTGGCAACTCGATTAAGAAAAATAGTATAAAAAACCTAATGCAACGAAACGATGATTCGTGAGATGAAAGTTGATTCTATTTTTGAAAAAAATTTTGACGAGAAAGAAAAGTGCTGGGTTCTAGGTACCGGATAAAAATTTTAAAATTTTAAGAAAATAATATTATTAACCCGTATTTCGATATAATTAATTTTTCTATTGTTACAACGAATATGTATGTGTGCAAAATTTAAGAAATCGGATTTTTAGAATAGGGTGGAATTTCTCCGTCACTCAGACAGGCAAACAGTTCGAAGGGCCATGTTTCATAAAAGCATGTAAGCCATTAAGAATGCCTGCAGATTTAAGCACCATATGTCTATATTATTTAGTAATGATAATTTATTTCCGATGGCTAAATTATTCGGCAAAAAACAAACATGATCAAACAACAACACCAGCCACACGCTATTTGATCGTTTATTTCTAGTAAATTATGCAAATTATATCAATTCAATTAACCAATTTCAATATTTGTTAATACTAATAATATTTGTTGAACTTGATAGTTACTCGTAGATGTGCTAACGGATGATATATATTTTTTAAAGAAAAATTAAAGTGTCATAAAATGTGTGAAATGAAAGACAACTTTTATTTTTAAGATATTCTGTGAAATTATGACCAACGCGCCAAAACGAGGCTATATATTTACGCTTACAATACTTTCTCTTAACTACGAATGGGGAAATTTAAATGCATATAAACTTTTCAAGATGATAATGACAAAATGCTGGCTCGGCTCTTTAATCTGTCCGACACAAATACAACGGCGTTCGAAAGGGAGAACGAATGGGAGGGCGAAAGGGCATTTATGAGAAATACTGCCGGTCGAAAGGAACAAATCGGATATTTCTCATACTTATGAAAATCACGTTTGCAAGAGATATTTTTATCGAACAACGGAATTCAAATGCAATAAAACGGAACGTGACGTATTTATAGAACTGACTTGGGCGCGAAGTCGAGGTAAGAAGGAGGAAGGGTACCGGGCTTTGGTTTCTTGGGGGCGCAAGGGCCAGGGCCTGTTGCTCCTGTTGCTATACCCCTCTGGCTATACCCCTGGCAAATGGCCCTTGCATCCGTCCGAGCGCAAAGCAACTGCCAACGAGAGATAGTCCCAAAAATATGCCTTCCACCATCTGAATAATAGAATTTTATCAAATCTATGGAGAAAAGAGAGAAGAAAAAAGTTTAACTTCATTATCACAAGAATGGAAAGCTACCATGAAGATAATATAATAATTGAAATAGAGGATTATATAAGATAATAATTGATTCATATAAGTAGTCGGAATGCGAAGTCTAATTTTTTTCTTATCGTGTTTAGAAATGTCTGAAACGTGAGTAAAAATATTTTTAAAAATAGGGATACCCAAACTCTGGAACACCGCGGGCCACTTATGATTATTATTATATTGTTCTTTTTTAAACCCATTAGCACATTTTGTTTAATTTCAATAGCAATTGGTGTATAGGGTATTACAGTTTCTAAATGGCTTTATTAAAATTTTATATTTTAACATTTTGTATTTGCTTGTGTTATTGAAAAAATACTAAAACAGTCACGGGTTTTTACTGTTGTTGTTTTTTCAAATGGGTCTTTTTTTAGTGGGGGACGATTACAAAAAATTAAGTTCTGTTAAGTCAAGTTAAAGAAAATAATGATTTTATGAATTGATAAAATAAAATATTTTATAATAATAAGTGGAAAAGTTGTAATAATACTTTTGAAGCAGCGGGCCAAATATTATGGTTTTACGTTTGAGGATTGGTGAACCGCGACCTAATATCGTGTATACCTATTTCCACTTACACTTTCATTTCCAAGTAGAAAGATCAACAGATGTAGGGGTATTATCTAATGAATTCCAAAATAATTCCAAAGACGTATACACCTAATTCCAATCGCGGTTCACCTCTCAGGTATGCCTGTTTCAAAGTATACTTTTTTGTACATACAATGTTTTGTAATCGTAAAGAAATCGCTGTTTTTTCGTAATGGTTTTCGTTTTAAAACCATTTTGATCAAAAAATGCCATTAAGTCCTAAAAATATATATTGGCAAAAATCAGAAGCGCTAGTCAACGGGGAAGTAAATGTAGTGTTTTATGAAAGGATACAATACATAACTGCCACTGTCATCTTGTCGGGATGGGTAAATTTGCTATTAAAATGCATATAATTATGAATTCTAAATAGCTCGAGGAGATATCAATCCTATCGTGATTTTCGCCAATATTAAATATCGTCAAAATTATAGATATTAATTATTTTGATTCAATTTTAATTTTGATACCTAGTATTCTATACATTAGCTAGGTATAGCTGAACCACATCTTTGCCCCTGAAGGTCGCAGAATTTAATTGATTGAATTTTTTGTATCACTTGTTTACACCTCATAAAATGAGAGGAATTACAACTGAAGAAACCACATAATTGTATGATGAGAAACTATTCAAAATTTTCTAGGGATTTCTCAGTGAGTTTGAAAGTCATGAGAGTAAAAATTAATAATTAATTAAAATATTTATTTGATATTTTAGTGCCCCCCTAGATATGTGAGAAAATATATTTTTGGAACCATTTTTTTTTAATATTTCTGAAAAGAAGCATTTCAAGATATAAGTTCATTAAACAATTTCTCCTATAATATAACAAAAAGAATTATCCCTTGACTACTTTCATAATCACCTAGAAACACTCTGCATTCATGTCATACATAAAATCACTGAGCAATTTACGGATTAAAGCTTTTTTCTCGATGGTCAAAACAAAACTTTTGAAGAGCATACTTATTGAGAATTTTAAATTTAAGCCTTTGTCCTTTGGTATTTCCACTGAAAATTTCAATAATTTGCACGTTGCATGAATCTATGCCCGGCGTTTTTAGTGGAAAGTTGAAAATCTAAAACTACCCTTCTTGTATACCTGGGAGTGAAAGCTTCTTAAATAAATTAATAAGTATTTCTGGGACTATTGAAATTTTAAAATGCTTCGAACATGGCAATCAGTAAATTTCTACGCCTTTTTTCAGATCGATATGAATTGAAATGCCTGTCATCCGTACTATTTTGGGAATTTTATGATTATTTTTTTATTATAAAATCAAACTTGACTTCTTCATAGATGCTGCTATAGGAATAAATAAATAATATGAAAGGATGGATCATTTAAATTTATATGAATATGCGAGGGTTGAGAAAATGTATATCGGAGTTTGGGTGAAAATTAATAATGTAGCTGTTGGGCTGTTTTCACGGCCTGCAGTCTGACTGATTTATTTATTTCCGTCATTCGTTTCACACGAAGTAGGAGCGAGGCAGTAGAAGAAGGAATTGAAAGCAGCCGTGAAGAGATTTAAATTTGGATATCGATCATCAACAAACAGTATCAGCGAATATTTCACTCTTAAGAGAAATTGATATCACAATTGAATAAACAGAAGAAAACAGAAAGAAATGAAATTATATCTCATTAATATTATTTAGTATTATAAATAAAAAGAAAATTGTTAGTATCATAATTATTAATTAGAGGTTATGCGTAGTATACAGCCCGTTTAGCTGACTGACTACAATAGTCTAGGCTAGGGCCACCATTGAGTTCCTTTGAGATATTGAAGGAGACAATAAAAGAGTCTTCTGCTGGAATTATAAATTTTATTTATTTATAACGAGACTATAGTTTCGAGGGCTTTGCCCTCTTCATTTGAGATATTTAAATGATTCATTTTCTTTGACTTTAAGGGTCTTGTTATATTCATTCAGTACATTACAAATATGACATGTTATGTAGTATATTTATTAAATCCTGGTAGAATAGTAAGGATAGAATCCTCAAATACGCAAGCAATTAATTACTTCATACAAATTAGGCTTTCTGATAAACATTATTCTACTCGGACCAGGACTAAGTAGAGAATCCTCTCTATAGTAATTTTCCTGGGGAAATTGTATATGTTACAGGGGTGATTTCCCTCTCATGATGGTTCAAATGGTGAGGCGGTTTGAATTTTTGCCAGAGGGAAAAAGTAGGAAACTCTTGCTTGTGCAACATATGTATATGCTGATGAAAAAAAAATGAGATGGCAGGTCATAGGAGATGGAGGAATACACTCTAAGAAGTTCTATATATTTACCCATTAGGATAACTCGAATTTCTATAAATACTACATTTAGTTTACTTATTATTTATAATAGACTAGCTGTACCCGTCGTGCCTCCGGCACGCTTGTCCCAGCTAGGGCTTCTGGGCGAGATGCCCTGGCGGGCAGCGTCTCGGGATTGAAATATTAGCTGTCCAAAAGTGATTACCTTTTATGTAAATTGTTTATATATATATATATATATATATATATATTTATAGGGATTTCTTGGGTGATTTTGACCATTTAAAGAAAGATTCAACTTTAAAAATATTCGTTTATTAAAATGCAAATAAAAAATAAATATAAATAATTAAAAAATAACTTAAATTAATTTTTCATAAATATAAAAGACCAAGTAAACAAACCACCTACCCTTTTCTGTATAAATAGGTCTGAAAAGGTCTAAAAAGAACCCTTCTTTTGTTCTCTCTCTATTCTTATTATAACAAAAATCTATTCATTCATATTTATTTTAGGGGCTTTGAATAAAATTGAAAAATTAAATTGATTTTAAATTGATGATACTAAATCAGTCCGGTCCGCGAAAGTAAGAAAATAATGGGTACAAAATTTCATCTCAATCAGACAAATGGTGTCGGAGTCCATTAAGGTCAAACAGACAGACAGATCAACAAACATTCAAATTTATGAATGAAGGTAATTTACAGTTTTATTAAAAAATACTGTTAGAGATTCTTTCAAATTTAATGAATAATGAATTCTTAAAGAAAAAAAAACCCATAAGTTATTAAAATATCTAGAGTAGAAGGTAATAAAATAATTATTTTTAATCTCGGTGAGAGGTTTTGAACCGACTTGTTAATCATATTTTTACTTTCATTTATCAATACCATCAAAGATATATGCAGATGCTGGGCAAGGCCTAAATTTGATGTGGGGAAGATGAATTTCGCGAGGACCCCTGGCGACGCGAGATAACGGATTTTATATATTTTTACTTATTTATTAAAACCTGATTTTTGTTTTTGTTTTAGAACAAAAGAAACTAATATTTGATCAATTACAAAATAAAAGAACTTTTCTATGTTTCAAATTGGAACTTTCTTCGGGTCTTTCAATAGGTTGATTTAGCTGCCAGTCAAAGATATCCGATCGGTATGCAAACCGACCCTAATGGTAAGTGAAACGGGGAAAAAATACAAATATATTTTTGGTAACTCACTCAATGTCAAACTTAAAATATACCCTTTTCCAATTTTACGAATTTTCTTGAAAAATATCAATAAAAATCAAAGTTAAAAGTTTGAAAATATCTTTTGATCTTTTAGGGATACATGTGAATAAATATAATGTATACAAGTACCATATATTCCAAGTAATTATCTAATTAGATTTAAACAAGTATTTATTTGTATATAACCCAATGTAAATTGAAATAGAATATTTAAATATTTTAAATAAACACAGAGAAGTATGATCTGTTTATATTGGTCCGTCCAAATGAGATAGTAGGGAACGACTGTTTGTCGTATAATTTTTCCTTTTGCTTTTTCACTCATAAGTGGCTAAAAAAAATTAGTCATTTTGCTTTTGATATTTCAATCATATAAATTCAAGCTTGAGTGAATTTTAGACTTTTTTAATAATCGACAGGATCATACATGCATAGATCAAAAGACTTCAATTAAATGACATTTTTTTGATGATTAAAAAAAAATTCAAAGCCTCAATAAAATCATAAGCATCTTTAATTTATTTATTGACATATTGAAATGTCCAATCGAGGGTGGTGAATAATCGATAATAAAAGCAAACAGTTTTTTCCCCGAGCAAATATGCTATAAATAATTCAATTAGCGCTTTTGGTGGGGAAACGAAGCGAAGGGCGGGAATGGCGGATGGATAGTCTAGTGCTTTTTGATATCAATCAATTGGCAGTTATGTGGGGGCAACTGACGCTTCACCATATGGCGCTAATGCTTGCACACCCACAACAAATCCACCCCATATATATATCTAAATTGGGTGGAGCCAGAACAGGTGTTACCATCTGTGTTAAATATTCACGAAACTGTTGTGCTACTAAGTCAGTGTTGCATGGGCGCAAAATAGCCACCTTTCAGCATTATCTTAGTAGGTACATAACATATAGTAATAAACTAGATGACGCTTCAATGGCTAGTTTCTTAGGGATCTTCTAGTACAATGTTGTCCAACATTTTGTCTTACATGGGCCACATTTAAAGAAAAAACAAATGTTTCGGGCCCGATAAAATAAAGAGACTGTATTCAATTTTTCTTTCAGATCAGTATCTAATTGTTGTTCTAGAACATTCAATCAGAAAGTTTGGAAGTAGAAAATGTATTTCTAATGAAAATGGAGTCGAAAATAGACCAAAATAATGATTATTTTTTCAGAAATTTTGTAATCCAGTTCCAGATTCAAAATTTAAAATTAGAACATTTATTTTTCGAAAACTTCACAGTAGATTTTCAAATTTCTTTTAGAGAAAAAAAATTATCAAGCCAAATTGTTGTGTGTTTTCCAGTATCTACGTATAAATCTCAATGTTTTAAGAAATTTGATGACTTTATATTGGGCGACGGTATAATAATCCCTGACTATCCATTATTTATTGACATGTAATAACGTGCAAATATCTAAAAGACAAGTCCTGAGACAAGGAGAAAAATTATGAATTAATTGTGATTGTTCTAGAAAATCCCAATTCCTTGGCTCCTTGTACTAGAATGATAACTATTTGGTTAGTGTCGTAGCATATAAATTACTGAAATAATAAATATTTTAGAAAATTAAAATATGAGAAGAAGAATTTTTAAATATTCGAACCTTCATATTTTTTTTATCTTAGGTATATAGTTGAACTTATAATTTTGCTTTTAGTGAATTTTATTCTTGACAAAAGATACAAATGTACCTACATTCATATTTATAAATAGGGAATAAATATATATCTACTTATAAATCTCAATGTTTTAAGTAAGTTTATGATTTTATGTTGGGCCACACTCATTGCAGTGCTGGGCCACATGCGGCCTGCGGGCGACGGGTTGGACAGCCCTGCTCTAGTAAAATGGTTCATAACCTGTTTTCATTAAGTTGATTAAGAGACAGTTGATTTATCAATAATTTGAGTTTACTTTTGAAAAATGTTATTTTTCAATTAATTTAATGAGAAAGTATGATTGCCTCTTTAACATAGATAGATGTAATTTACATGATTAACGTATGAGAAAAAACTTTTTTTTTCGTTGCCCAGGAACCCATAATTACTCAAAACGCACCACGGATGGGCGACCAGAGTGGTGAATTCACTCAATTTACTTTTTCGACTACTAGAGCAAAGTCATCTCTAAATATTTTGTATGCAGCATGTCTGTTAACTATCTGCCTGGATTCGGATTACTCGATAACATAATTCTGATGTCAAAATGTTTTATTTTCAATAAATGAACTGTTGATATTTTGAATTTACTTAGTTTTAAAATCTAATATATATTAGGCATAAATAATTATGTTAATATAATCCTAAATAATTTAAAAATATTAATTATTTTTTTTTTACTAGAGAGCAAGTAATTTTTAATTTTGTTATTTTTATTTACCTGTCGCAGGGCAAACCATGATCATAAAGGTGGTTGCCTCATGGCGAGGCCTGTCCATTGCACTAAGGACGGGTTGACCCGTGCGATTGCCCCAAATGAGGGCAACTCGGGCACGTAATTTTTGATTTTTAAACAGTTGTAGCTAATGAATTAATTCAATGGTCAAGAGCATATTAATAAATTTTACCTATTTTTCCAAGTTTCCATTTTCTATCTCAAACTGTTGGCTGACGAAAAATTACTAATCGCCAAAATTTACAGAGAGCATACCGAGTCTTAAAAACATTTTCATCATTTTTCTCCAATTATATAATATATTTATTTATTTATATTTATTTGTTTATTTAACTGGTTTCAAGGGAGGGAAGCTGCCACCACTAATTAATAGAGCCGTGTGTCAACAACGAGGCTGGGACCCAGGGGTTCTGTTCCAGCTATTATAGACTCCGTTTCCCAAGTGATCATAGTACTTTGGTGGGAGAGTGGATATATGGTAGAGCCTACCGATACAACCCTCGACCATGGCCGTTAACTGCCGCATCTACCCAAGAAACGTTTGTTATCGCTAACGTGATCTTGGATTAAAATGTCTTTTCACTCTTGATATATTTTATTATACATACTGCTCAATATTTTATTTTCTTCTCAGCACTCAATCTGGGTATTCACATAATTAAAATGACTAATGGTTAATGCCGAGAAAGCCAAAAAAATAAACAAAAAAAAGAACATTAGATTTTGTTTAAATATATTTTGGGACCTTCCCCCCCAAACGGATTCTGCTTTGTGTGAGTGAGTATAGTAGGAGTCAGAAATTAATTCTTGTGACCTAAACTCCAGAGTCTTTGAAATCGAAATCGTCGTTCTTGCACAATGAATCAGCCTATCCTATAAGAAAATATTAAATTTCTCCTAATTCTATTGCTATAAACACTCTTAGTTATTTCCGATCTTATGTATTGAGAGTTCTTAGAAATGGATTAGTCCAAAGATTATCGAATCATCTTTATTTATTCCTTTTTTGTATTATTACTATTTTAATAGTTCGTCAGCGATAACAATTATTATTCGACCAAAACTTGACTGGACTTGTCTTTGATATTCTTGAACTGGAAGATATATCGACCAGGCAGGGAGTTCAAACCTTCTGTCCGAACCCTTTTGGAAAAATCATTCATTTTAATTGCCCTTTGAAACTATGCAACAATTTTATTTCATTTCGGGAACCAATATAATTTACAAAACAAAAATGTTTTTTATAAAAATATTTGAAATAACGGATAATAATTTGAAAATTTAAAGATCCCTCTGGAATTTTAAAGTCGACTTTATATATTTATTAAAATTCTCTAAATGTTTGACATTTTAGGGATCCATGGACATCACGCCACTGGTAGACACATGTATTATTTTTATAAGTATATCATAAATTATTAATATCCTTGATAATCGTGGCTGTGATGAAATTGCAGTGGGATGATGGAAATATCAGGCAAAGTGGGATGCACCGGGTTCAATTTTTTTATTTTTTATTTAATTATTTATTGGCATTGGGCACAAACCCATTTTGTCAGCCAATATAAAAACACCGGGTTCAATAAAACTCCCAGAATAAGACGTTTCGGCCTAAATTTTATTGGGCCATCAGTTATTGGGAATTATACAGAGGATGGCCCTATAAACTTTAGACCGAAACGTCTTATTCTGATAGTTTTGCATCCCCCTTTGGCTGACATCTCCATAAAACCACTACAATTAATAATATTTCATGAATTAAATGAGATTAATTATTGAAGTAAAAAAATATTAATACTTTACTAAACACTATAAAAATGAAATTTAATAATCAAAGCTATTTTATTAAACTCATTTTTTGAGATTTTTTATTATATAATCTCAGATTTGCAAAAAAAAAAAATAGAAAAATAAATAAATTTTTAACAAGGATAATGTTAGTAAAAAATGTACAAGAAGCTCTTAAGATTTTTTTTCTCGAGAGGGTAGAAAAAGAAGTAAACTATGAGGAATTTGATAATCGTCCATCAGAACAATTTATTAATAATGTACGACGACATTTATCGAAGATGAGTTCACAATCACAGAGGGTAAATATTTAATAATTGATTAATGAAAGCATGAATAATGCTGATTTAGATAATCCCCTCTAGATATATTAGACACCTGTTAATTGTTTGTTATTTATTCTTCATGGAAAATGGTTTTATAATTATATAATAGTACTATTATATTATTATAGTGTAGATAGAATAAGTCTATTTTTTGGACCGAGAAAATTGAATCGATAAATCATTATCTAATCAAAATCAATTAAATTAACCAGAGAATTAGCTTAGTCCAACTCCTTTGATCTTTAAACAGAACATTAATTCTCTCTCTTTACATTACAATACTCAGAATTGGAAATATTGTATATTCCTGAAGTAAAAAGGGTTTTTAGGGTTCCGTAAAACGGCAAACTATTATAGTGCCGCTACAAAAAAATACCACTTGAAAATGATACTGTATGTTCTCACGTTTCATAAAGAAAAAAAAATTGAAAATTTTCGAATTAATTCAATTTTTAAAACCGCCGGGCAAGCAAGCTTCGTAAACCGAGTAATAAGGCCGTAGCCAGTGAAGGGGGTTAAAGTGTTAGATCGCCCCCCTCCCCCCCACGAAATGTTGAGGTAAAATAACTAAGGATACAAATAAACGTTCAATAGAAATTTAATACAAAAATACTCTGATAAAAAAGCAATCTGGGCATCTGGGAAGTCATATCTCCTACTCCTTATGAGAATATCCCATAGTTCCCATACTACACTATACTATCGGTGGGTAACCTCCCTCGAAAAAAAATTCTAGCTACAGCAATGCCGAGTAATAAATAAACTATATCAACGATTTCTTTAAAAAATTGAAAAGGAGAATTTTTTAATAAAAAATGAAGGAAGAGGTTATAACTTTTTAAAGACTCATCGGAACTCTCGACAATTAGAGTCGCCCTAGTTTCAAACTTATTCATGAGTCAGATACGTAGATACAGTATGGATAAACAAATAAATACTATCTATCTATAAATTTAATTTTGTTAAGAAAAAATTATACCTACTTTATGCATTTTTGAAACAGAAGTTCTAAAACCAGGGACCGCAAGATATAATCAGTTCTCCGCAATGGGAATACAAACATTTTGGCATCAGAACAAACTTTCTACGTTTTTTAGTCAATGTGGATATCGAAAGCCGGGCAGATGGAAAAAACATGATTGAAAATGGGTTTTATTTACCATACAGACATTTTTAAACAAAATGAGCGAATAAAAAAATTCGTGAATCCAAAACTAAACAGGCAGGTATCGCATGTACTATACCAAGTAATTTCAAAAGTAGCAAATGGACTTTGGATTGAAAAAACTAAAAACTTAAATATGAACAAAAAAGTGGTGTTTTGAAAGGTCCTGTACCTGTTGGTGCATCTTCGGACTATGTTCGTTGGATGGAAGAAATCATATCGCAGTTTTGTGTTTTTTCAGCCGCCAGGTACTGAGTGAGCATTTCACCATTAAATCGACCAAGTGGAGGAGGAGGCAGAAATAAGCCTCGTTTATTTATTTTCCGGCGCGTCATCAACAGAGTTTCTGAGGGTCTTAATGACCCTCCTCATAGCCTCATAGGGGATGGTTTTCTACCTGGGAGTGCTTGTTTTTATTAAATCTGCCCAGGGTTGAAAGCTATTTGTAATTTAATGCCCATGTTTAATTCGATAGCGGGTGCAGAGGGTGGTCGGCCATTCATTACCGCACTCATTTATCTCTGTCTTCGGCTGTAAGGCTGCTAACAGACTGGTGCAGTGATGAGGGTGGCTCACCCTAATCCGTGAACTACCCCCTGCTGATCTCGACTTCAGGTGAGGATAAGGCGAGACGGAGGTAAGTCAATTCCAAATTATTCATATTTCACTTTTAGGGATTCTCTTTCATTCATCAGAAGAGACCTTTTAACTCAAACAGAACCCCCCGAAACCCCCGCCTTCATTTATAAATCTACTCCCGAAATTTCATTTAATAACTCATTTGAAAACAATCAATCTAATTCCTTATTTGCCAAAAGGGAAACAAAAAGAATCGCTTTTGAAATTTAACAGGAATAATTAAAAACAAGGTGGTTGATTGTTAAAATGCGAGGAATGGCTGAATTCAGATAAAATGAAACTTCATTTCCTCCTCTCGGGTTCAAAGAATCCCGACTCCAATAATTCACTAGCTCGCTAATTTAATTTAAATTTGCAAGATATTCAGTGCTAATAAAAAGAGAAGATCTATTTCATTAATCAAGAGGAATCAAGAATTTGTCAGCGCTGATAAATTAAATTCTTCATTGACAAATAGATAAGAAAAAAAAATGAAAATTATAAAAAAAAAAAAACAAAAAAAAAACAGTGCTCTAAGAAGGTAGTTTATTTTCCTGTAATGATAGAAAAAAAATCGAGTGAATTGAATACTAGGGTCACACGGTTGACACGTAAAGCGTACATTCCTTATTAATTTATTATAAAGAAACTTCCCCAATTCTTAAATCGTGTTAGGGCGAAACCGTGTTGTAGCAATGCCGAGTTGTTTGGAAATTTCCGGCAATTTTCAAACCATTTTGGAGAAATGCCTTATTATAGAGAGTTAACTTGTAATTTATCTTATAACCCTAACGAGTAAACCGGATTTTATATTTTGTTTAGACATTTCAGAAATTTTAAATAAAACTCAAATATCTATAATTAATATAATTCAAACTGAATATATAATACTTTATCATTTGATTTAAAACTTTTCTGTCGTTATTAAATATTTTTTATCAATTCAACATTTCGATTCGTATTTACAGAACAGAACATAATTTAATTAACTCATCTCTGGTACTTTAATCCCTAATAGTTAAAAGTGAAAAATATGTTTCTCAATTAAATCGGTTATTTACTAAAAAATATACCTAAACTTAGAATAGATTTTAATCGTTAAAAGGTAATTATTTTGATACCGCTTTGAAATATTATTGTTATTTTTATTACAAAATTCAGGTTATGTGTTTTTTGTTTGAAAAATAGAGGTTGATACTTTAGCAAAGGCATTGACATTAAAACTGATAAATCACAAAATAAAAGATGGATTTTTATTTGTTTCCAAATCACATTTTTTTAACAAGAATCTGGCCAATATTAAATTCATTATTAATTGCTTATCAATAAATTCAATTGCCTCATTTTTATCACCCTTACCCCTTCGAAATTAAACGATTAATTCGCCATTTAAATCATTTGGAAATCGAAATAAATCAAAATGAAAGGGAGTAGTACAAGGGCGGATATTAAAGAATGTTGGTTTGACCCTAACTTTTACCACATACCTAATATACCATATTGAAGGGTTATTCAAAATAAATGGTACAGTGGAAAGAGCAAAATGATTTTCAAGTTATTGCGCCATTTGGATCGTCTTTCCAACGCACTGCTCAGAAAGTTTATAGAAAATTACAGTTAAGATAAAATAAAAAAATAAATTTTAAGGATACATGGAATAACAAGAGAATGTCCGTGTTTCAAATGCCGTTTCTTTTTAGATATTTTTTTTTATCATTCTCCTATTTTTACCCTTTCAATATTTATTTTTGACTAAATTATGAAATATCATTTTATAATAAAAATCATCAAAACGCCATTGCTAATGCTTTCAAAATTACACACAATGATTATTTTCTTTAGGACAAAATATATAGTCACTGTATTTAAGACTAGACCTAGTATTTTATATTTTAAATTTAAAAAAAATTCTTTATTTAAAATGATTCACCAAGGACCTAAACCATTCTCCCTTAACAAAACTAGACATAGACTTGCCTTAAGGGCACTCAAGTAATATTGTAACTTCATGGTGGCTTATAGACTCCTGACCAATAATAACTATGGATCATTTCTTATTAGCCATTAGCCCAAAAGCCGTCAATGAGTTCCCATAAGGCCAGGCTATATTAAATAAAGTGATTATAAGAGAATATTGGCTAGGATGACCTCTATCCTTTGGCTATAGCTTTTCTTGTTTATCTAAAACAAATTCAGTATTTTTTTTAATTACCTACATTATTTAGGAGTTAGGCTGGAATTGCTTACAATGGCCAAATTCAAACCTCGCTCCTGGCAGAATAAAATTTGAATTAATCAGGCTTCTTCAGTTAGACCAGGGGTTCTCAAACTACGGCTGGGAGTCCAAATCCGGCCCTTGAAACTTTTCTATCCGGCCCGAGGCTACTACAGAATAAATTCAGAAATATTTACTATATTAAATATTAATGTCATATAATAGCATATTATTAATATAGTTTCTGTATAATATGTTATATCCGGCCCGCCCATAGTTTTCAATGTTCAAATGTGGCCCTATCTCTAAAAAGCTTAGGGACCTCTGAGTTAGAATATTAACTAACACTGGATAAAAAATCCTTCTACATACCTACTAACTAAATGGACTATAGAATCTGAGGTAAAAAATAAAAAATAAAATAAATAAAAGACTATTAATTAATAATAAAAATTTTAAATTTAATATTTTTATATTAACACCCAATTTGTGTACTTTTTTCAGTAAATTAAACTTATTTCCATCAATAATTAGTAGAGATTGTGGTGTTAGTGCAAGGTGATACATCTTTAATAAAGATAAGAATAAATAAATATTATATTTAATTTTTTTGCAACGAAATTTTCTCTGGAGAGAGACGGACTGGTAGAAACTTTAATTGAATGTAATGGAAGGCAGCCCAGAGGTAGTGAGGAAAGAAAAAAAATTAATTAAGAAAAGGAGGAAAAAAAAATTGTTTTTCTATGCCTTTGTTAAAAATGAAGAAAGTTTTTGAACACTACTATGGAGAGAAGAAGGAAACATTTTGTTTCATTCATTGACCCTTTGAAACCCTGAAGAAGGAGGAAAAAATCCTCCGAAACGTCGGTTTGAAAGGAAAGGAGGAAGGATTCCAATAAATTACACCTTATTTGATGTGTTAATTTTTTCTTTCCTCACTACCTCTGGGCTGCCTTCCATTACATTCAATTATATTTAATATTGGTTTACTATGAGTTAAGGATTCTAGGTCACTTATTTCACATTAAAATTAAAAAATTAAAAGATATAATTTTTTTTTTATTTTTCAATATATATATTTATTATTTTAATGTGAAATAAGTGACCTAGAATCCTTAACTCATAGTAAATCAATATTAAATATAAAATTTATTTATTCTTATCTTTATTATGTCCATCACTCTAATCATTTAAATAATCTGGAAATGAAAATAGATCAAAATCAGTGTGGGTAGTGCTGGGGCTGGTATTAACGAATGTTGGTTTGACCTTAACTACCCCCTTTCGGAGGGCTCAAGGGACGTGTCACGTTGAACGGCAGTTGTTTTGCTATCTTCTGCCAGCAATCTCGCCTCGGGTTTCAATAAGATCCCAGTTGAGAAAGCATCATGATGCTTTCGGGGTTTACGAAAGGGGGCGTAATGAGCCTCGGGGTAAAACTGAATGTATCGAAGCGGAAGCTAGCATCATTAGTGGCGGCAGAGATGTATGACCGAGACGCGTGTCTATCCCGGTTGGGAGAGGAAAAGAAAACCTGAGGTTAAGCCTCGTGATTAGTAATCTCTTGATTAGAAAGATGAAACTTATCTTTTCAGTGCATAAATTCAATCAACAGCTGCAATTAAGAGACACTCTACTACAGAGAAAGTGAGACAGAGAGAGGCTACAACCCCAGAGGGAAGCCCACAAACGAGTGCAAATTATAATAAGACTTGATTCCTAAAAGATCTGTTAAGGGCATTAATTAAATTTATTAAGGGAAAGGTTGTCTCGTTTCAGTAACACAAGCTCTCATTTAACCCTAAAAGTATTTTATAGGTTTTTTTATTCATTTAATTCAATTAGATATAAGAAAAAAGTGAGCAAAATGTCGACGAGCTTGTTTCCATTTCAATGTTTAAACTTTTCAATTGGTCGTGCTAAGAAATATTTTCCAGTAGAAGGAATGTCTTAATAAGTTGATATGTTCTTTGATAAGGAGGTCAATTGAGTAGTTAGTCCAATTTGTAAAAAAGTGATTAATTCAAGGATTTCATTTGCCGTTTGCTTTAATTCAAATAAAGTCCGGATTTCTATGAGTCATATCGATTATCAAAAAAAAATTATCCACCTCATTATACTGATATATGGAGCGTTTATTTTGAAAATTTTGTGAAAGTCCATTTTTTTTTAAATGAGAAATCACATGTGATTAATTTAATGTAAACTTTTTATTTATAATTAATTAATGTTTAATATCTTAAAAAATGCCAATGCTTTGTTCAATTTAAAATTGGCCAATAAAAGAAATTGCATAGCGATTGATTATTGAACATTTAATTTTCTCGAAAAAACAAAAAATTAACTTAACCATTTTCAAAATAAACGGTTCATAAGTTGGATATAAGTCGCAAGGATTTCATCTCTAGTGATTAGCCAAATGCTACGATAATCCGAATGTTTGGTATTTGACTCTAGAAGGGAGTTCTTGAGCTTTTCGGACATTTAAATTAACATATCTAATTTAAATTGGCCTTTAATTTCTTTTTTTTTAAGCAAATTTAATAATATATTGGCGAAATACCTCCAGTGGAGCTGGAATTTCGGAAAATTCAAAAAACACTGGCTTTTTAATCATTATTAGTAAATAAAGTTGTGTTTGAAAAAAGATTAATTTTCTATAAATTTTGTTTAAAAAAAATTTACGTTTAAACTATGGCCGCATTTAGGATGATATTAAATAAATAACTATCGTCGCACTTGTTCCTACTATTCACTATAGACTAGCAACTCCAAAATTCTGGTTTAATAACCGGTAGCTAATCTTTAAGAAAAAAAAGAGGTTCACCAAGAATAAAAACAAAAAAGATTTGGAAACACTGCCTTAAAGAATATATTTCTTCAGAAGCAAGGGCGGAAGAATTTTTTATAAATTTTTAATATCATCGTATAATTAAATTTTATTTGGAAATTAAAAAAAAATTCCAATAAATAAAAAAAAGAATTTCATTACTTTGATTGTGATGATAACTTAAAAGATTTATGGTGAGAATATTTTTACAATTCTATAGGTAGGTATCTAAATTGAAAACATATTTTAAATTGATGTTAATAATTTTAGAACACATATCACGCTTTTCGATGATTTTTTTATAGGCTCATTATTTAAGCGCACCCCTTTTTTAAATTGTCATATTTTTACCTCTTCCCGGAATGAAATATAGCGAGGAGTGGTTTGTTTGAGCTCTGGTTTTACCATAATTAAGGGACTGTTGTTGAATCGAATCCATTTAACTCAGACAATGAAAACTAATATTTTTATCTTTATTAGATTCTGTATGTTATTCTATCCATTCCATAATATTTTATCGTTAGGTAAATATTCCTAATTCATATAAGTTTAATCCCCAGTGAATTGGGCAGCGGTGCGGAGTTTCTGTGCCGATTCCACCCTCTGCTGCTTCTCGTCTAATCAATAGAAACACGGAATAATAATGTTTGATAATCAGAAGATTATTAAGGTCTGATCGAAAATAGAGTATCTAATTTATGATTTAAAAACTTAAAAGTTGTTTTTAATTTTATCACAAAATCAGAGTGATTTTTTGTAATCACTTATACAATAATACAATAACTTAAGTATTTGTTTGTCCATTGGATTAATAAGTGATACAAACTTCTCTAACTCAATTCTCTTGTAGAACGAATAATTGTTTTCGCTCTTTCCATATAATGTACCATATGCATGTCTGTTTACCAAAGCAAAGTAGCTCTTAAATTAAATAAGGTAAAAACTTGAAATTTAGAAGTTTATGAATTGATTTTGCCATAAATCAAAAACAGTATTTTAAAATCTTAAATACTTTAATGTATGCTTATTTTGGGCAGGGTTTAATTTTATATGGCGTCCAAAACAAAACATTTTTTTATCAAAGAAAGTAATTATCTATTAAAATCGTATAATTAAGTATAATTAGGTTTAATTTTTTTTAAATTTATTTCGATTTAAAATGAGAACTCCATATTGGCCATATTTAGGTGTTATTGTACCAGCTCAATTTTATTCAAAAACTTAAATTAAAATTATGAAAATATTTCACTCCGATACCAATAATCAACAACAAATAAGAACGAATTCGATACCTGGAGTATTTAAATCATTTGCCTGAGCAAAATGGACTATTTTGATCAAGCCAGAGAAGTACTGTCGTCCTGACAGCAATAATGAAAAACCTAAAAATAGAAAATAAACTCGTATAGATGCATAATAGAACTTTCACTTGAATATCCCTCGTAATTAGCCAAATCAAATTTTTCTCTTAAACTTTACAATTTTTTAACTTTATGTGTATTCTTATTTTTTTACAAACGCGAAGTGTCATATCACAGCTATATTGGGTCAATCTTGGTTATCTCTCAAAAACTCAAAATCAATGAAAGTATCAAAGGGAAATTTTATATTTAGACATTTTGTATTGAGATTAAGAGTTCATTAGATTTGGTTGAAATCGGTTCAAAAATTGAACTTTTTGCACGATGTTTGGAAGAGAATTCAAAAAATTAAAATAAAATTTAACCAACAAAGAAAAAAATAAACAAATGAAAAATTTATTTTTAAATGATTAGTAGAAAGGAAAGAAAATTTGTAATATTTTAAGAAAAAACGTTCAAAATTTACGTACATCAGAGAGACCTACACCTACATGATCGCTTAAGAGCATCTGATGAGAATTATGTTCGCTAACTTTCTGTGCCAGAGAGTTCTGTGAACTTGCAAAATGAAACCTTCGGAACCCAATTTATATCAATCCTGGGTCAGTAGAAGCGGCCGAGCAATCCCACCCTAATTTAGATGCGGTCTGATAGAGTACAGGGGCTTTTAATGGCAGAATTATAAGGATGTCTGACTCAAGTCCATCAAGAAAATTTTCAAATCAAGATTCCTTCTCCGCTCCAACCCGAAACGACTTCTTAATAGTAAAGTTTCCATTAGACTCGGAAATTCCTTTCTTGCTCCCAAATTCATTTCCCTTAGATTAATAGTTACAGATATTTTTTAGAAAAACATTATATTGGTCATAATCTGTAGAAAATTGGAAAATTAAAGAATAACTAAAGCTAGAATAGTCAGATAAATCATTTAGAAATTAGAGAAAAACGTTGAAACTTTTTTTTAACAAAATTTCAGGGATAGTTTAATTTTTTTTGTCTCAACGTTTCAGACATTTTTAAATAGTAGCTAGTGAAAATTCAGGTGGATAAATGACGATCTAGTCTCAAAACTTTATTTAGAGCTTCTTCATCTCGATATTAATAAAATTTGAGAAAAAAAGTGAAAATATTTTCCAGATTTGGAACAGAACTTATGGAATTTCTTGAAACCTCCGTTCTTTACTGTGTGGCGTAAGAAATGCGATTTCGTTGAATTAATTAAGCTGTAGCTTGGTCTACAGATGGAGCTTATTAATATAAACTATTATACCTAATTCTGGATGAAAAAAAGGAGTTAAAATTAAAAAAAAAATAATAAAATAATGAAATCATTATACGGAAAGTATTTGAATGGTTTTAGAAAATAACTCAAGTTTTAGTGATAAACTGTTCATGTGTGCCAAGTTTTAGCTTTCTAATTTTTTAGACTTGTTTATAAAAAATTGGTACCACTAAAATTTGCAGAAAGTAACTAGTCTTGAAAAAGTTTTCGCTTTTTCCTGAAATTCTCTAATTTTTATTTATTTATTTATTTTTTTATCAATGGTATTCTTGCAGTGACCCCAAAGTAAATCGATGAAAAGTTATGGATTGATTACTTGTGAAGGAACTTGTAAAGAAATGGGATTTTCTTAGATAAGAATCGAAACTAGAGAAAAAGAGATAAAAATATTTGTATATATATATATTTCTATAAAAGAAGAAGGTATGGAAAGTTTTTTTTCTAAAATGTGAAGTACCCTTCTTTACCTTTGAAGTGTCTTTTATAAAGAGTGAAAGTTCGAAGCATAAGAAGAAAATTAAGATGATGAATTTATAAATAGATTTCCGATAAAAGGAGAAATGAACGGAAAATCGAAAAGTAATAAATCCAGTGAAAAAGGATGATGAAATTACAAATCGAATAATAAAAGCTAGTCGAGGAATGGGAATGACAAATCAATTTACAATTCCGAATACATTTTGCTGAATAAAGAAATTGAGCTTGTTCGATCCATCCGAATTATAAATGTAATTCTGCTGAGAATGAAATACAAGATATTATTGTTACTGCCACTGAAAGAGGAGACTGAGGGGAATGCCGCATTGGATTTCCTTCACTGACTTTTCAAAACCCTGAAGAAGGAGGGAATAGCCTCCGAAACGTCGGTTTTATGAATAAAAAGATAGTGTAAATTATCTTCTTCTTTTTTTGGACTGCCTCATCAATATCCACTTAACTAACAAAAATTAAGCCCTAGAAATTTTTTTCTGGTTCCAAATTTACATATTCTCAAAACAATAAACTTAGATTTTGAGCTTTCTAGATTCAAAATTTCAAAAATGCCGAAAATTAGGAAAAAATTAAATTGCAATATTTCAAACTTTTGTAGCTATTGATCTGAAATTCGGACTAATATGCTATACCCGAGGGGTGAACCGCGCTATGAATTACGTGTACTGTTGTGCGCGGCGAATATATTTTTTCCTTAAAATAAATATAATTATTCTTAAGGGTAATATTTTGGCAGCCGGCTTCCCTTTTTGATCCTCGAACGTGTCTATTTGACAATGGGAAAGGGACTTTACAATTGTACGTCCTTGACCTAAATGTAAAATAAGTTTATATTATATATATTTGGGTTAATAAATAAAGCCTATCAAATGGTTTTTAACACCACATGTCGATTGTAAATTCATTGGGCTTTTCATTTTTGCATGGGAACGTTCCAAGTGACTAAATTTCTAAAAATGGGCGGGCTCAATATTTTAAAATACGCCCTGCCAATTACGAATTTAGCCAATAGGAAATTTTGGGGAAATTTCCACTCTACAAGCGAGCAGGCTTGAGTTCAGTCAGAGAGTTGGGCAGTCAGTCCTCAGTTGAAGCCCAGTCGGGGCAGTTGTCAGATGTCAATTGGAGTTGAGAGACAAATTTTAAGCTCTCCAGCCTTCAGAATGGAGAAATCTATTTTTATAATTAACTAAAAAAAAAACCTATTCAAAATAATACTCTCTTCTTTTAAAAACATCTCCTACTTCAATTACCATCAAATCAGCATCAAGACTGAAACAGGTTGAATAGCTGGGCTACGTTACCAAGACCATTCTGCGGGGAAGATTCTTCGAGATAAATCTACAAATCGTCAACCTTTCTCTGGTAAAGAAGGGTTGCAACCAAAAATTTAAATGTTGTAACAGTACATCGTCTTTGGAATTAATTGGAATTACTTTGGAATTCATTAGATAATCTATTGGCATCTATTGTCTTCTACTTGGAAATGAAAGTGGAAGTGCAAGTAGGTGTACATGATTTTAGGTCGCGGTTCACCCCTCGGCTATACCTATCTTTCCACCAAATTTCAAATTTTTAGCAAATACACTTCGCTGACAAAAATTGTCATATCATTGAAATTTCCTAACAGCGTACTGAGTCTTAAGACAATGCAATTGCAAAAAGTTTCCAATTTTTGTCCAATTTAAATTTGTTTTCATGAGTTAGATTTATTTAATAAACTCTCAATTTTTCTTTCAGTGTTCACTTCCTGATTGCAATTTTATACATTTAAACAGAAAGTTTGGAGGTAAAATATTTATATCTACTTGAAATGGAGTCGCAAATATGAAAAATCTAGTTATCAATTCAAAATTTAAAAATCAGTAGTTTTATTCTTCAAATCATTTCATTTTCAGTATTTTTTCAATTTTTTCTACGAATTTAGCTATATATAAACCTGACGAGATGCATATTTTGAAAAAATCTGCTTTTATCGGGGCAAATTTGATGAGATACGTTTTCCATTAGGTTCTTACAAATCTAAATGTCTTAAGAAATTTAATGATTTTATGTACGGCCGCATTCATTGTCGAGCTCGGTCGCGAGTTGGACAACCTTGCACAACAGTATAATGCAAGCAACTTAACTACAATCTGAAGTGTAAATAAGCTGGCACTATACTAAGAACTAATGAACTTGTATAACTTCCGAGAAACAAATGTTTGACAAAAGATAAGTTTCGGCTGAAATCATCTCGAGTGGACATTTTAAATGAGATAATCTCAATGGTGTAGTTAATAAGCGTTAGTGAAGTCTATCATTAAAATGAAGATGATTAAAGTGATTACGATCTTTTCTGTATCTATTACAATAATATACAAAGTGCCAACTTAAAAACCAAAATATTAAACAATATAATTAGCAGCTCACACGCTTCGAGATTTCAAAAAAGGGAAGGAACAGGATCTACGTATAGTAACCATAAAATTATTAATGAATCATATTATAGTATTTTACCGAAAAGAAGTTGTCATGTGTTGTTTGAGAGATAATTAATAATAGAAGAACCTTAATTGTCCTCAGTCTAGTGATGAACTTCACAAGAATTTGAAAACAATAACTCTAGAATAAGGTGACGAAACGTTTTCTCATTAAAAAAGTCAAATCATGCTGATTTCTGTCGAAACATCTCTTTAAATAACAACTCCATCCATATAAGCATAAAATCTGCGAGAAACAAATGGTTCGGGTGATTTCAACATTTCTTGTATAAAAGGTAATTGAATTTCTTTGTATTTTATTTAACATCAAGTAGACACCATATTTTTCTAGGCTTGGAAAATTTACATTTTTTTTGTTTAGGCTTAAACAGGAAACAAGAAAAGTGAGAAACAAAACCAATAGAACGTTATTGATAGAATTGGGTCGAAATATTTGCATTTCGATTCCAGACGTGCCAATAAACTTCATGACTCGACTCTTAATAAGATATTACCATCTTGTTCGTATCGAATAAACTGAAAGCATTATGTTTTTCAATTGATATCTTCTACTAAATTCGGGTACCAATAATTTTAGAGAATTTCACTGTATTTGTAGAATTAAAATAATATGAAGAAACAACTATTTGGCGAATATTTGCTTGTCTCTTTGAAAGGCCCGATGAGATGGGGGAAGGAATCCCGGGCCATCCTTGCCATGTACAGCAAGGGGCTCTCTGAACCGGAAATATTTTTCTCAAATGGTATGTATTTTATGTTTATTTTTATTCTTCTATTGGTTACTTTGTATTATAACATATGACAGAACTACAGGATTACATTCTTGCAGCTTAGGACGAATTTTTTTAAGCTCTTGACTAGCAAAGTAGCTTTATAATTTTAGGTAACGCAACTATTATGTTTTATTGCTGTTTTATAGGAGTTATTGATATCTGAGGAACTCTTATAAAACACTAACAAATCATAACAGTTTCATAGCCTAAAAATTATAAGACTACAATACTTTACTAGTTTTACCTCTTTCTTCATGAATTCCTTCCTAAAAATATTAAACATTAAATACTAAAAATGTAAATAGTGACAATTTTTCTTATAATACTGCAGAAAACAATTATAATTACTTATTTTCATGTGAAAAATCCCCCGGGCCCCAATCTGCCTCACGGCACTCCTACTCTGATACAATTTTATTAACTAATTTTTAGAATAACAATATTTATTACATAGTTTCTTTTTATTTATATTTTAGATTTTCTAGCTGCTCAAAAATACTAAAATATGAAAAATAATTCAATAGTGTTATTTTGAAAAAAAATCCTGATTGATTTTTTATTGTATTAAATGAATACTTATAACTTTCTCTATAAAAACAATCATAAAACATTTAATAATAATTTAAACATTTCAACAGAAATTCTCTCTTATCAAAGAAACATTGTGTTAATAAACAATACTTTTCTTTAAGCTTGAAAATTTTTATTTGAAACATTTGCTGACAAAAAAGTACAAATAATTTGAACAGTGTAAGAAATCTAGAAAAAAATTTACATTCCTTTCGATTTTAACTTATATAGGTATTTTTAATAAAAAGAAAAAGAAAAATATTTTTTGGGAAAATTATTATTTACTATGAGTTATTCACTAGGTCACTTGTTAGACATGAAACAAGCGACCTAGTGAATAACTCATAGTAAATAATAATTTTCCCAAAAAATATTTTTACTTTTCTTTTAATAAAAATAAAATATGTTTCACCTTGTACCAACACCACACTTTCTAAAAATTATCATATAGGTATTTCCAAACAAAATTAAGACGAACAATTTCAAATTCGTTTAATAAAATCCGAAGTTCGTAGATCTACTTTTAAACACAGAACCAAGAGTTCAAAAAAACAGTTTTTATTCATTAAAGGTATAAGTTCACAAATCATGTTTTTAGAAAAATCGACTTCCAAAAGCTTGTCAATATATACATTTCGTATGTATAAGGTGAAACAATAAGCTTAGAAGAGAAGGAAAAAAAGATAGTAAATTTAAATATTGTCTTATAAGGGTTTAGAAAGAAAGGTGAAATTCAAATGTTTTATTTATAAACATTAGTCAATGTAAAAGCCAATTCTCAAGAAATGAAATACAAACATAGATTTAGTATTTTTTTTTTTTTTGTTTTTTTATAATCTTCCTTCATGTTAAAAATTTAACAGTTTGAAAATTTTATCATGACATCTCGGAATTCATTTTGAAAAAAAAAATACGTTTATATTAGGAAATCCCGGGAAATCCGATGGAAACTGATTGAATTCGACGGAAATTCTCTTCATTCATAATGCTTTTAAAATTTCACAGGAATTAAAAGAATTCCTATAGGTAAATATTCCAAAAATAAAAAAGAGAAAGTAGAATTAATAATAAATAAAAAAAAAGTAATCAGATTATACCATTAGTAAAGCTATAATCCCGAATTCAATCGATATTCGATATTTTCTTTAAATTATATTTAACTTTCATTTATTTATAAATTGAACATTTATGAAGGTTCAACAAGTGTTAATGCAATTTCGAAAATTTAAGGCATTTCTGTAAAAATAATACAATTGGATCGAAAATTCGCTGCTATTTTAGGAATTTAATAACAGAAGGCATCGTTTAAAGGAAAGAGTCTCATAAGTTATCTTAATTAAAGTTCAGGAAGTGAGAGAATGAAAACGGATAAAAAAACAATAAAACTTTGTTAGGAAAACGAATGTAAGAATTACTTGAATGTTTAATGAATAGAACTTTTGAAGACATATGGCTTTTCGATGTTCTTCTTGTTCTTTTATTCGGGTTGATTATATATGTACTTGTGTGTGTTACCACTTTCCCATTAGGCTGTTAAATCGAAAATTATGAAATCTTAAATTTGGTGCCAAATTAAATGTATTTCCAGAGTTTTCTAGATTCAATCTTCGTGATGAAAAAGCAAAAGAAAAAAAAAAATATGTGATGTGGTCATCTCATGTCTTAATCATACTAGTATATCACTCCCCTTGCCCATTTTAGGAAGCATATTTTTAGATATATTGATACCCATGTTTTAAAGGCTATTAATCTAAATGGTTCAAATATCTAAGCCCCCGTAAAATCACAAAAAAAAATTATCACAAAATTTCAGCCATTTTTTAGATATTTCGAAAATACGAAGCAAAAAAACAAGTTTTTCGTGCACAATTACAATACTTCACTATACCAAGTATTGTAATGTAAAACAATTGCTTGATATGTGATATCCTGATATCTCAAACTGATTACTAAAAGTTTTAAATTTTATAACACTGATATTTGCTGTTTTTCTATTTATCGCTAAAGACAACCAAACATAGGGAGTGATCCACTGGTCAATGGTTTTTGTGATGTTTTTCTGCTACGAGGACAGCAAAACTCATATTTTCGGCGAAAACTCGCACTCGAATTATAAAAGCTTTCATATACTTCTATTTAGCAGTCAAAACTTTATAATGGAAATAAAAAACTTCAAAAAGTCCAGGGAGATGTTATTCTAATAATTAACTTATTAGTGGATTTCACCAGTGTCTTGTTCACGTCTTTCGGTATTCCGAAAAAATTTCTTTTCTATCTATTTCAAAACTAGATCCAGATAGTATGGTCCCTGAGGCTGAGAGTACCCTCGTTCTACATAAAAAGTTATTTCTTGACATCTTAACGTCATCTTAAGGACAACAAGAGCTAATATAAGATACAGAGAGCGTGCGTGGCATCATCTGCTTAGATTTTCTACACCTGGTTGAGTGATGTGAAATCGTTCAAAATAAACGACCCTAACTGCGATAATCATACTAGTTACCGCCAAATTTGATGCTCTCTAATAGCCTAACTTCATTTATCTCGCCTGCCTTTATTTGTCAAAGTGTGCGGACGAGTCTTCAAGGCGCGGATAACTGCTGAGCCATGAAAAAAACTGGCTCAGAATCAGAACATGAGATGTCTCCTTGTCCCATTTATGCCATTTAAACTTTTAAATTTCTGTAAATACTAATTATTTTCTTTTCTATGCCTTAACTATAAAAGTCACATCGACATTGCCTTATTATGACAGGCTGGCCATAATAATGTTATTACATACATCACAGAAAGTAAAATGTGATAAAATCTTAAAACGCAAAGTATCTGCGAAAATTTCATTTTTTCTGTTTTTTCGTGCTAATAAAATGCTTTCCCGAGATCCGGGTTGGCAGCTTGTGTAGCGTTAGTGCTTCATCATCATGTCCTTGATGACGATATTGGAAGTATAATAAAATTTAACCAGCTATAATCAAGCTCTGACACACTAATCCTATACTACTAAAGCACATTTGCACCTGCCTCTGTATGTACCTATGACCGTCCCCGAACAAAAACAGTCGTCATGGTTACCAATTTAAATTAAATTATCTATATATATAAAATTAAGGTTTTGTCTGTACATTGGGGTGGTGGTGTGGGTGTGGGTGCTGGGTGGGTTTCGGGGGGGAAGGGGGGGTCCAGGGGTCGTTATGGTTACTAATTTAAATGAAATATATATATATATATAAAATTAAGGTTTTGTCTGTACATTGGAGTATTGGGGTGGTGGGGTGTGGGTGTGCTGAGTGGGTTTCGGGGTAGGGCTCTAGGGGGTGAGGCCCCTGGCTAGCAAGAGGGCCGCCGAAGGCGGGCCTTGCAGCTAGTACACAATAAAAATATCCTACTATTGTACTATAGTATCCGAGGCCAAAAAACAAAATTGTTTCCCATATTGTATATACATGTAGTAAAGTGAATATTTAATCAATTTCTAAAGTTAATTACATACCTACATACATACAAATATAGAAATAAATCATCAGATTTAGAAGACCTTTGAGCTTAAGGTGGACTGTCAACTAGTTCCATAAATAATGTCAATGAAAATAGAATGAAATGGATTTAAATATTCCAGTAGCAAATGATATTTATAAAGGATTGCGAGATACATAGAAACTTATTTTAGAAAATGATCTCCTTAATGGATCGGATTCATGATAGATGGATTTGTAAATCCATTGAAATAAAAAATGGAAACATGGGAGATAGATTATCCAACTTTTTATATTGTCTATCATGCAGAAGAACGTTCTACTTTTTCTTGTTTAAAATTTCTATATTGAAATTGATTGCCAAGCTACTTAATTATATATGCTTTATCATTCATAAATATATATTATAATTTCTAATTTCAAGCCAGTGGCTTGGATATTAATCACCTCGCCATTATGAAATATATTCAAAGAATATCCGGAGATGAAGGAAGATTTTATTTTTACTTAGATCGTTTGTCAGATTTCGATCAAAAGATATAGTAGTTGACGGACTTAAATAATATCATGTAATTTTTCATACTTCTTCTAAATGGCTTAGAAAAAGAAGCAGAAAAAATTTCATTATAATAACTACACATGCACGGACAGTAATAAGTTAAAAGTAATTAAAATACTCGATAGCATTCACAATTGTAATTCTTAATTTCTAACCGGTTACAGTATATATCGATTTTTACTATCTTTTATTTCGTTATTTTTGTACTAGTAGGTAATCTGTAACTTAAATCGGAAATACCAATTATAAAGGGTCGAATTCTCATTAAAAAGTTATAAATTATTTGTTTGTTTTTTTTACTTAGAGAAACTGGTGTAGGTTTTAGGTGAAACATGATATTAATTAATAAAGTAAAGGGTGTGTAGTTTCACAGTGAATTAAATAAAACTCAAAGAGGTTTATACAAACTCAATATATTTCGGATTATTAGTCCATCATCAGGAGTTTACAGGTTAAAACTAATAATATTTGAACGAACTTCAAATATTATTAGTTTTAACCTGTAAACTCCTGATGATGGACTAATAATCCGAAATATATTGAGTTTGTATAAACCTCTTTGAGTTTTATTTAATTCACTGTGAAACTACACACCCTTTACTTTATTAATAAATTATTTGGCCTAACAAACGGAAAGACAGATGGACTTAGTGGCGACAGGAATAGAGTTCCGGTTCACGTTTGCACGGAACCCTAAACAAAATTCAAGCTTTTATAAATCGAATTTTATTTTTTAAATTTGCCCTAACTAATTAAAAAAAATATTAAATGAAATTCCTTTAATTCCAAGAAAAATACTTTTGTTCCCGGACCGATTAGAAAGAAAGAGCTTCATCTCTGTGTTCTAGGTTATGGATTCGAACCGAATGCTCTGAATTGCGGGATCCATCATTAGGCGTTAAATATTAAAACCTTGTCTACACTCACCGCCAAAAAAAACGCAACACCTAATTTTTTTTTTAATTTTTAATGTTTTACTTTTATAAAATCAATTTTTTAACAAAGTTAAAACATTTATATCATTTTTAAAGTCATTTTAAATAATTTTAAACACTTTTAATCTCTATTATTAATAATTTAATTACAAATCTCTAACATTGTTTCAAAATATCAAATTTTCTTAAATTAGATTAATCAATTCAATTTTTCCTGAAAATTAAATTTTGTGATTTCAGTTGAGAAAAATCATTAAAAGATGATCCGCTTGGAGATTATTTGTGATAATTAAGTGTGACAACTTTTTTGAAAAAATAAACTTTAAGATACATTTTTAAACTTAAATTAAAATTTTTATATTTAAAATTGTCTTAGAAATTATATTAATGAATTTTATTTGTTCAAAGATAAATATTATAAAATTTAAATTTACAAAATAAAAAAATTAGGTGTTGCGTTTTTTTTTGCCCTTGAGTGTATTTGATTGAATATCAGTAAAATAAAAAAACAATAGTATTAATAATAAAATTTAATATAATTTCAATCAAGAAAGACACACACATCAGGATTAAATTGATTAATTATTTTGTCAAAACGTCTGTTAATACATTATGGAATTTAGTTCAAAAATTAGTCTGAATATCAAAACGAAATTTCACATGTAGTTTTGATGCATTGAGATTAAGAGCTGATTAGATTTTAATTGAAATCAAACCAAAAATTAAGGAGATGAGAGGGGGGTAAAATATTAAAATTATAAGATTTTCAAACAAAAATCGAAGAAAGGTGACATTTTTAATAAAATAGTCTTATAATTAAAAAGAGCAATTATTAATTGCTAATGGCCCCAAAATTAAGAGGGGGGTTCTTTCCTAAATAATTAAAAATTATTTTATTAAATAGTAAATATAAGAGAGGAGCCAAGTGCATGATAAAGTCATGTGGATGGCCACATCAGCTTATTTAAATTTTACTAATTGATTCATAACTTTTCAAAATTAAAATAAATGTTCCCAATGATTAGGCTGAACACCACTAAATGACAAAAAAATGACCCTCCGATGTTAATAATATTTTTTTCAGAAATTAATGTTTCACAATATTTTATTTCAGAGTAATCCGGAAATCACCGAGATCTATTAAAAGCTACGCCTTTAATAATATACCTCAAAATGTTTATTTTAATAAATATTTAAAAAAAAAGTTTAAAAAAGAGTCTCGGGTTAGGCTAGGGGTTAGCGTACTAGACTGCTAACCAAGTGGACCCGGGTTCGAATCCGACTCGAGGCATCCGGCTAAAATCTGATCCCTGGGTAGAGACAAATTTTTTAAAAATAATAATAAGTATCGTAAATTGGCCTATGACTAGAAGGGCCGAAAATCCAAAAAAAAGTTTAAAAAAAAAATTAGATTATTTTATCATTTTTCTCTAATTTTTAGGGTTCCCATTAACAAGTCAAATAGAACCATATTAGTGATGTCTATCTAACGCCTGTCAAAGCATTGTAGCTAAATAAGATAGAAACCTGAAATTTACAAATTATGTGTAATTATATTTCGGGAAGAGTTTATTTATATCTGGTTCAAAAAAAATAAATAAAAATAAAATAATAATAATATATTTCATAGAGTGAGGGGTATCCCTTAAAGTAGAATTAGTTTAAATTTTTAAAGTTTTTTTTTCGATTTAAAATGGAGGTATGAGAAAGCTTCAAAATGGCCATTTATGTACATATCGGAGTTTAAAAATTACTTCAAATTTAGGAAAATTCCACAAATTCACTTATTCCGGACATTATTAACGATAAATTAAAGTAATTTTTTTTTATTTCGAATAGGTATTTTGGGTCTTATAAGGTATGGAACCCTCGGTATGCGATCCAACTCGGACTTGGATGGCCTAGTGTTTTTTAAATTTTTTCGATTTGACAAATGGCCGACTCAAATATTGATGTGATTGAATGTTTTGAGCAGAATGTCATTAAAAAAATCTAGATATCATTTAAAAAAGATTACACTACATATTTGAAGTATTATAAAGAGGACACCTGTTTCTTCTTGTTGGGTATTTATAATAAAATGCAAATTATGTAAATTGGATGGGTAACCAATGTATAGTATATGGTGACTTGGTGTTCATCACTAACACCAGACTTTTAATAAAAGAAGTGATTTTCAAGATGAACACATTTCCTCTATTATTTGTTAACAGCAGTTATCTCTTTGATTTATACATAAATAAATGGAAGGAAGATTTGTGATGGGTGTATTTTTTAAAATAAAGTTTTTTGCATGCCTTCACACCTCGTCGATGCGCGAATCGGAATTCAAGGTTCTCCCCTTGGTGTTTGTCCCTCGCTATCACTTCTCCATTTTCCCATACATGTTGATCGATCGGATGCAAACCATACGGCCAAATTCACGTAAATAGAATCCTGCCGGATTTAAATAGAACTGTCAAACTCATTTGGTTGTTTAACACATGCCCCATGAGACCCACTAAAAGTAGAGTCTCAGTTATCAAAGAAAAAGAAAATAAAGAAAAAAATAATTTTACCGCTTGCTCCTGGTATCGGGTTTTTGCGCGGAATTTTTAAATTACTTTTTGTTTTTTGATGGAATTCTATGGTCATGTTATTTATTAATGAGCATACATTTCTATTTTTTTTTATTTTTTTTTTTTATTTTTTTTTTTTTACTTGTTTATTATTTTTTAAATTGTTGTAATTAATTTGTATTGATGTTTATTAATGTATTGTAGCTAGATTGTATTGATGTTTGGAGGACCTAGCCACCGAGGACTTGTGCCTCTAAGCAGGTCGAGGAATAAAGATTTATTTATTTATTTATTTATAACAAATGACTATTCTATCTATATTATCTTGAATATTAAGATATATTATTTCAATTTTATTTAATTCTGGCACAAATAAAAATCGACCTATTTACTTGAATTTAAAATTAAAAATAATATTAATATATCGCTTTTAACTAAGCAAAAATTAGCAGATAATTTGACATTATTATATTTAAATTATTAATTATTATTACTATTATTATTATTTTGTTTATCGGTTCGTCAACTACTTATGGTCATTTGAGCCATGTATATCACCCTTGATATTTTCCGACTCCCGACACTCCATCAGGACAACCTAAAACAGTCTTCGCCGGAGCACAGCCAGGATAGGATGGATGCATCCTGACCGATTCCATTGTGCCGGGATCCAGGTTCTAGTGACTGAAAATTTTACTAGGTTCATCTTGATGTGCCAATATGGTTTACAACCAGAAGAAGAGAATTATTCATGGAGTCGAATAATAATAATAATAATAATTAATAATTTAATAAAATAATTTCTAATTATCTGGTGGACCGAGCTAGGTAATTTTTTGCTTAGTTAACAAGACGCCAGGGAGGGTTGGCTGCAAAAATGGTTGCAATCTGGTTATTGAAATTATCCTCAAAAGTCTCAATATAATTTTTCATCCTTATAGGCTAAAGGTTTAGGGGGTCTGTGTTTTGAGAAATTGTTTGAGTATATTAATTATTATAATATCATTATTACAACTGATATTCATGATTAGTGGAAAATGACTTAGAGCTGTTAAAAATATCAAATGCGTGTCTTCTATTGGATTTGCAAACAATCAAATGTTTTTTTTATAAGGTAATTTTTTTTTAAAAAAAGGGAAAATTTTGGGGTAATGTCGATCATGGTGGAGGCAAAATCGACCAAGCAGTAATATTTGGAAATAAATTTAATGGTCTCTAAATTTTGCTTGTATGGCGCCAAGTAGTGTATATGAGATTTGAAACTGGCCGGTTTTGCCTGACGGTGGATATTCCCCCACTTTTCCCTGCCTAACAGTCAAAATAAATAGTAACGAAGAAACAATGAGGTTAAAAAACAGTTGTCATCGGATAAAGTTATAAATATTTAATCTTTTCCGTTATGGTGTATTCGACAGATAGATAGATGAAAATTTCGTACAGTAGATTACCGCAATCTATTGACTGATAGTATCCGTATCGGATCGATTTAACGTCAGATGACAGAACCATGGGAACATACCATAGATTAAGGTAGTGAATTTTGATAGCATATTATAGTCTTTTAAATTTTAAATTTTCAAATCAATGGCCAGCCAATTTTTCATCTTTTAATTAAATTAAAAATAAAATTGGAGGAAAATGTTTTTACTTTTTCAAAACTCGATACACTCTCAGGTTAGACCGGCCCTAGGAATAAATAATAAACTTAATTTTAATAAATTTATATTTTTTTTTTTTGATTTATTTATTTTGAGATAATTCAATTTTTTTATTTTTTTATTTTATTGAACCAATTATTTTACATGAATTAATGTATACACTATATTTGAGCTTCGACTTCGGAGATTACTTCACCATTAACTGTCCTTGATCATCTTTTTAGTCGTTTTTAATAAGAGGAAAAAACTAATTAAATAAAAAACCTCTTTTCCGATAATTATTCCAATTCCAATATGCTAGATAATCTTTTCAATCTCATAATCAATACAATTTTTTAATTAATTTTTATAATGAAATTATTTGTAATAAGCTATTAGTGAGTTTTAAAATAAATAAAATAATCAATTTAATTGAGATTAACAATCTTTTAATGTAAGTCATCATTAACTTTATTTGCCTAGTAATGCAATATATGATTTTGTCTCGCTAGCCAACCAGTCATTCTTTTTGTACGTGTACAAACACAAAAAAAACATTTTCAAAAGGTGTAAATAAATTAAAGCATTTCGATGAAATATTTTTAAATTTCGTGGCAGCTGGTGATATATTTTAGATATATTTAGTGATTATTTTACGAAATATCAATTGAACCTTGTATTCTAAAATGATATCAAATTATAGAAACATCGAACTGACGTCAACTTCTGCATTCTAGCAAAAGAGGCCCTACTTGTCTTCATTTTCCCAAGTTTTGCAATCTTCAATCATTTATTTATCCAAACCAGCAAGTTAGCATTTAGATTTAGTTATGGGGCTCTCTACAAAGAATATACAAATACTCAACTTATTAAATATATTTCTATAAACTTTTATTAGACACAAATAAAAAGTATTTTTTTTATTATACATAATAACTACTTATATAAATAATACAATTTGATAAATATTATGTATTTTGTTAAATATTATATTTGTCACTGCGACTTTTTTCAATTAAAATTTTTCCATGACACAATACCCTAAGTAAAAATATATATAATCTTAAGTAAGAGATAAAAATAAATAATAAATAATTTTTAGCTTCTCACTTTGTTTTTTGTCTAATTTTGCCAAATGTCTTGCTTCAATTAATTATGAAGCTTCGCGGCGCACCTGTGAAGAGACCGCGGCTCCCCGGCGCACAAATTTATTAGAATTTTAATAAATCAACCACTGAAATCTCTTCTCTCTCTTTAAAAATGAAAATCAGAAAACCAAGAGTAGATTTCTTGATTTTAGAACGAAATATTTATTTTTTTTTGGTGCGGGGTTTTTACGGCCTTTGTCGAAACATAAAAATCGATTTCTAACAAATATTTTAATTTTTTCAAACAAATACTTTTCTTATTTAACAACATATAAGTATTGGTAGTTAATTCGATAATGACCAGATAAAGTTTAAGAATTTGACTTCTTTTCCACTTGTTATCATTAAAAAATATCCTTCAAAAAAATTCAATTTAATTGTTTGTTTACATCAGTTAGTCTTATTTGAAAAAAATATGCAAACTTTAACCTTCATCGTTTCAATAAAATATTCAAATTCAAAGTTATAATGAGGCAAATATTTTTCGGAACAATATTATGAAGATATTTTTCAATAAGTCAGAGAACTTATCTTATTCTTTTTTTATACATATAAATTTTCATTAGTGATTAATTAAAAGGTAACTTGTTAGAAATTCTGAACGCGAGCTGGCTGGATTTCGTTCAATTAAAGATTTTCCTCTAGTTAGCAAAATAGCACATTAATCAATCCATAGATATCTGGTTGAATAATTCCCGGCGAAAAACATCTCGCATGGCTGAACTGCCGACATTCACAAATGCTCGTCAAACAGTTCTCAAGGTCTCATTAAGGATCATCCATTCTCGACTGCGACTGCAACACCTTCCTTTACAAATACCGACAAATAATTAGTTGAGCAGCTATTTCGCAAATAATAATATTTTCATATCCTTACAAATTAGCGACCGAATCGTTCGAAATAAATTCAACTCTATTGAATTTCGCATTTAATGAATTCATTGTACACAACTTTAGCTACCATCACATTATCTATTCGATAGGAAAATGATTGTATTAATTCATAATTAAATCAAATTTCTGTGCAAATCAAACAATTCCTTTCGGTTCATGCTAAAGCAAACATTCAGTAAACTTTTCTATTATGCTAATCTATATATTCTAACAGACATCCTAATAATTCTATTAATTTATTTTCAGTCGAATTTATATAGTATATGAAGACAGAGATGATAATTGAGAAAAAAATATGGATCAGAAAATTTAGTCCTGGAAGTTATTTTTAACCGACTTCAAAAAAGGAGGAGGTTCTCTATTAGACTGAATTTTTTTTTTTGTGCCTATGTTACCTCATATCTCCACCAATTGTCAACCGATATTGAAATTTTTTTTGCATTGGGTCCAGTCTAGCTTCCGATTGGTCCCATTTTTTTTTTCGTTTTTTTCATAGGTATTAGACCTTTTTTATTAGGTTTGTTTAGACCTAACCTCTTTGTTTATGAACTGATTTCGATGGTTCTTTTTTTATCCGAAAGGGGGTGTCTTAGGGATGGTGTCATATTAATTTGGTCAAGTTCTGATGATATGATCACTATTAATAACATCACTAAATAGAGAAAAATAAAAATAATTTTTAAGAAAAAAATAAAAACCGACTTCAAAAAATTAAATGCAACAAATAAAATACACTAAAAGGTATAAAATAATTATTATCTTATTTAGTTACAACTAAACGACGAAATATTAACATGAAATTACTTTTTGAAGTTGGTGCCAAACATATACCTTTTATGAATCGCACTCGACGGATCTTACTTAGTACGTTTGGCGGGTACGCTCGCTTATAGGTATAGTTTGTTTGGTACTGACTTCAAAAAGTAATTTCATGTTAATATTTCGTCGTTTAGTTGTAACTAAATAAGATAATAATTATTTTACACCTTTTAGTGTATTTTATTTGTTGCATTTAATTTTTTGAAGTCGATTTTTATTTTTTTCTTAAAAATTATTTTTTATTAGAACTTATTATAATTATTTTATTATTAATTAAATAATTAGGAATGTTACATCATTGATATCCATAGTAAATTTATAACAGGAATAGTGGGGAACTGGATAAGATTAAAAACACAGGGTTTTTATTAATTGGGCCAGACGTTTCGTCAATTTATTTCGACCTCCTCAATGGTTCATTGTCAAAAAACAATTTTACTTTAAGACAAATTAATTTTTTTATTCTATATATGTTATTTCTGAATAAAAACGAACACAAATTTTGATTGTTAAAGAAGAGTCGTTTCCAAGATTGTTGATTGGTCAAGACAAAATTTAAAAATATAATAGTATCGTAAATTGGCTGATGGCTAGAAAGGCCGAAAAGCCAAAAAAAAGATTGTTGATTACTGTGAGCTTAATGATGTTTTATTTTATAGTAAAATTGTTTTTTGACAAAAAGTGAAAAAATGAGCCATTGAGGAAGTATAAATAAATTGACGAAACATCTGGTCCATTTAATAAAAACCCTGTGTTTTTAATCTTATCCAGTTCCCCACTACTTCTGTTATAATTAGGTACTTTCGGTTCGCAATGCAGAAATATCAGACATTAATAATAAAACGAAAATTAATATTTAACGCCTGTTGCTGCAACCTGCAATTCAATGTGTTCTATTTGAATGCATATCCAATTTAAACACAGGAGCGCTGTAACTTTATAATCAGTTTAGGGCAGTGTTTCTCAATAATTTTGTATCCCCTCCCCCCTCTTTCCGTTTTGATTTTAGCCGTACGCCTCTTCAAAAAAGGTTATAATAGGATCTTTTCAGATAAACATTCAGACCCAAGGAGTCATTAATTGTTAAAATTATAGTAGCTGCTTGAAATTGTTCGATAAAATTTTCAATATTACTACATATACCAAACCTAAATTCTTATATTTTATACATTTTATTATCATTCTTCTGTCTATTGTATATTTCTTTACACCCCCTTAAGATATTTCTCCCACACTGGTTTAGGGGGAAATTTGACAACAGCAAAAGGTGTTTCAGGAGTGCTTTCAAATTTTTAAAATTATTTCGAACTCCAAAGATCTATTTCCTTTACGTATCGGCTGTAAATGGTTCGTCTTATGCACCCTTATATGGGCGTCTGGACCCTAATAATAATTTTCTCCTCAACACGCGTTTGCCCATCTCCAAAACGCGACTTATCCACCAACTAAGAACCACAAATGCTCGAGTTCTACATTTTTATGTCAACTCCAACAGTTATAAATTGGACCCAAATGTGAACTGCACGCTATGCAATATGCAGGCAAAGGAAGATTTAAAACATATTCTGGTAGATTGTCTGATATTTACTGGTTCGCGCAGTCACTATTTGCATAAATATTTTCTTGCCTCTGAGGTGATAGATGAAGATAACTTCGTGGAAATTATAATGAACATTTGTAATGAGGAACAAGCAAAAGACTTGTTTCACTTTGTGGTTGAGGCTCTTCAATTCAATTGTTGAACAAAAGAATAATGTTACATACTCTAATAGTTTCGATGTGAGGGAATTTTTTTCCCATCTTTAGATTGTTCCAAGGCTGATGATGACATAATTGAAAATGTCGAAACGTTCCTGGTAACAATAAAATAAAATAAAGAAAATTAATTGATAAAAATGTGTTGTTTTTTTTGTCAAAAAAGAATAAAACCAACACCTATTTAAAATTAGAATTTGTATCCTCAAGAAGTTTGGTTATATATAGTTATATAAAAAAATTCTCAAAAAACTAATCAAAATATTTTTTATTTTTAAATTTTTTTTGTTTTTCGGTTTGTTTACTTTATTTTTGTTTTTTATTTTTTATAATGTTTTATTGTTATATTTTTGTTTTTTGTCCTATTTTCTCAAAATTGTATTAGCCAAACTGGCTTTAAACAATAAATCATTATCTATCTATCTATCTCCTTTACGTTTTTTACTTTATCCAATGCGAAATTACCGTAAGTATTGCAATCAGTCGCGCGGCAAGCGCGACTTCAAAGGGTCTTCAGGTAAAGACTACGGAACCCATGGAATCAATTAAGGTCACAAATTGAAGTTTTCAATGAGATTGAATTTTAGCACGTGACGGTTTTGCCAAAAATTACCTGGAATCTCGTCGAGAGGCCAAAAAGTGCCATTTTTTTTTTGGAAGTGCGTGCGGATGGATGGATGGATGGATGGATGTTATCGTTTTTTTCGTCCACGATTTTTTCCACACCTTTGCACCGATTGAAATGAAATTGAAAACCTACCATTAATTTAACAAAATGAAGCGCTGATTAGTTTTTGGTACATATCGGCCCACAAACATTAGTATTATACAACATTATTTATTTCAGTACTTTTTTAGTTTTTTCTAAATATCTTTAAAATGACTTAACCAATTTTGATGAAATTTAATATCCTAATTAAGTACCTTGGGACCGACAAAAAAGGTTAAATAAAGTTTTTAGTAAAATTATATTTTAAAGTAATTTTTACTCTAAAGTAAGATTTTTAAATTCTTTAAATTGGTCATCGATCTAGTTTTGAATATAGGACTCATTTAACCAAACTAAGTAAGAGTGATAGGTTTCTCTCTGTGAAATGCTACAAATTTGGGAGGAAGGTTTATAAGTAACCATAGCAACTGCGTTCTTTTCTTATCCGTTACCTTTATAGAGGAATCGAATTAAAACCAAAAATAGCTATTGATTCTCATCTAGTACTTGAGGAATAACCATTCTATATTGGATTTTTGACGTTTCGGTTTTTATTGGTAACCATTGCTGAAGACATAGAGGAATCGAGTTAAAACCAAAAATAGCGTTTGATTCTCATCTAGTACTTGAGGAATAACCATTCTATATTGGATTTTTGACGTTTCGGTTTTTTATTGGTAACCATTGCTGAAGACATAGAGGAATCGAGTTAAAACCAAAAATAGCGTTTGATTCTCATCTAGTACTTGAGGAATAACCATTCTATATTGATTTTTGACGTTTCGGTTTTTATTGGTAACCATTGCTGAAGACATAGAGGAATCGAGTTAAAACCAAAAATAGCTATTGATTCTCATCTAGTACTTGAGGAATAACCATTCTATATTGGATTTTTGACGTTTCGGTTTTTATTGGTAACCATTGCTGAAGACATAGACGATTCGACTTTAAAATCAAAAATAGCGATTGATTCTCATCTAGTACTTGAGGAATAACCATTCTATATTGGATTTTTGACATTTCGGTAATTATTAGTAACCATTGCTGTAGATATGGAGGAATCGACTTAAAATCAAAAATAGCCATCGATTCTCATAGAATACTCGAGGAATAACAATTTTACATTTGATTTTTGACCCTTCGATTATAATTGGTAACCATTGATGAAGACATGGAGGAATCGATTAAAATCAAAATTTAATCGACGGTCTAATACTAGAGGAATAACCTTATTGCATTCCATTTTTGATGTTTTGACTATTAATGGCAACCTCTACTGAAAACGTAGAAGAATCGACTTAAAATCAAAAAGACTAAATTCTTTTTTGGTAAACAACTCAAGTTTACTAATAATAACCGAAACGTCAAAAAAATCCAACGAATGGTTATTCCTCGACTATTAAATGAGAATCGATCATTATTTTTGAATTAAAGTCAATATGAACTGCAAATTGCAAGTGATATCTGATTAAAAATAAAGGAATAAACATATTATTTTTTATTGTTAAAGGATAAATAATTAATATATATACAGTACACACCAAGCCAGCAAAACATATTAATATTTCAAATGAATTTGGATAAAGTTTAGCAACGATCCGTTGCAGTTTATTTGGTGCGATTTCCCATGTCCTGTTGTTTTGCGGGTCGCGCCGCGCTGCGCCAATATATACGGATGAGCACGCGACACAGGCAAGCCCCCGTTCATGTAATGATATAAGATAATAATATAATAATTTGAAGTATTGCGATCGCCTCCCAAGGTCCTGACACTTGGAGAGTTTCTATCTCAGAGATGAAAATAGTTAATTTCACTAGTTGGAAGGGATCGATGCCTTTAATAGTTTGAAACCGGACTTAGAACATATAACCTGATATTGTGGTCTCAAAATTAATTGGTCAGTGCGTACGTATCTATGTAGCCCCCTGCGTTCCGCAACCTTAAATCTCAGAGCTACGAAATTCGAAACTTTAGCTCGATATAGGTTAGAAGGACTACTGTAACTTTTGGTTGAAACTGGACCACCGGTTGCTGGCCAAATGAAAATATAGGCTCTTGTACGAAACTCAACCAAATTTTGTATACATAATCAGTGCGACCAGAGAAGTCTAAAAATGGAAAATCTAACCGCCGAAAATGGGTGTGTGTGTGTGGGGGGGGGGGGGGGGGGGTCAAAAAATGAAAATATAGGCTCTTGTTCCAAACTCAACCAAATTTTTATACATAATCAGTGGGCACACAGTAATCTAAAAATCCAAAAACTAACCACCCCCTACATGATTATAAATAATTTTATTAAATATTAAATATAAGTGAGAGGCCAGGTTGTTTTTTTTTTTTTTTTTTTAATGCACCGAATGCGGGTGCGCCAGTAAAGATGCAGCTCCTATGGATCTCTAAAGACCCTACTACTGAAGAGAAGGAAAGTTGATTAAGTGAGAGGGTGTAGACGTAGGTGTCTATGCACCCCGGTTTTGAAGGTTTGAAGATTATAGTAGCTGGGAAAGATGGAGGCTGGGAGAGAGTTCCAGTTCCTTGAAGTCATGGGGATATATGTATTGGCGAATGAAGTAGTCCGGCAATTTTCCAGTTTGACAGCGAAAGAGTGTTGGGAGTCGGCAAAACGCGTGCTACGTGCAAGCAAGCTTTGGGGGAATTATTGATTTTATCTCATCAAAGCACCTACCGTGATAGTATCTATAGAAAAGGGAAAGGGCAGAGACATTTCTTCGATGAGCCAGCGAGTCGAGGGAGTCGGTGAGGTAGTCTGTTACTCGCCTGACGGCTCGTTTCTTGAATTGCATCCAGGGTAGCAAGAGAATATTTTGAGGCTCCTCTCCACAGATGAGAGCCGTATTCGAGACAGGGGCGGATTTGGGCCTTGTAGATGGTGAGAAGTTGTGGGGGCTTGTAAAATCGCTTGGACGTGAATAAGAAGCCAATCTTTCTTGCTGCAGATTTCGCCACAGAGGAGATGTGTTCATTCCAAGACAGGTCAGATTTTTTTTTTTTTTTTTTTAATGCAATTTGAATGCAAGAAGGGGTGCACCAGTAAAGATGTGGTTCCCCATGGATCTCGAAAGACCTCATTACCGAAGAGAAGGAAAGTTGTTTAAGTGAGAGGTGACGTAGGTGTCTATGCACCCTGGTTTTGAAGGTTTGAAGATCATAGGTGCTGGGAAAGATAGAGGCTGGGAGAGAGTTCCAGTTCCTTGAAGTCATGGGGATATATGAATTCGCGAATGAAGTGGTCCGGCACTTTTCCAATTTGACCGCGAAAGAGTGTTGGGAGTCGGCAAAACGTGCTGCGTGCAAAGCATGCTTTGGGGGAATTATTGATTTTATCTCATCAGAGCACCTGCCGTGATAGTATCTATAGAAAAGGAAAGGGCGGAGACATCTCTTCGATGAGCCAGCGAGCTGAGGGAGTCGGTGAGGGCAGAATCGTCAATTAGCCTGACGGCTCGTTTCTGAATTGCATCAAGGGTAGCAAGAGAATATTTTGAGGCTCCTCTCCACAGATGAGAGCCGTATTCGAGACAGGGGCGGATTTGGGCCTTGTAGATGGTGAGAAGTTGTGGGGGTTTGTAAAATCGTTTGGACCTGAATAAGAAGCCACCTTCCTTGCTGCAGATTTCGCCACAGAGGAGATGTGTTCATTCCAAGACAGGTCAGATGCGACAGAGACGCCCAACATGGATAGGCTGTCACACATTTTCAGGTATTCGAATCGAAGTGAATATCAGGAAATCTCATTTTCGCGCCTAGAAATGTGACAACATTGAGTCTTGTTTGAATTGAAGTTAACTAAATTTTGAGAGCCCCATTTATTCAGTTTGTCTAGGTCGAGAGTAATTGAGGAGGCAATATTGATTCGATTATTCGGGAGAGAGGGTTTGCCGTGTAGAGTGCTATCGTCGGCGTAACAATGAGTGGGGTTTGCCGTTTGATCAATAAGGTCGTTTATATCCAAATAAGGAAGAGTGTGGAGGAGATTACAGAGCCTTGGGGGAACACCAGAGTTTGTGGAGAACGATTCAGAAGATGTTCCATCCACCACAACTTTTATACTTCGGTTTGTCAGAAAGCTAATCCATTTGCGAAGTGTTGGTGTGAATCCAAAGGCTGGTAGTTTGGCAAGAAGATTTTTTGTGCCAAACCTGGTCAAAAGCTTGGAGATATCAAGGCTACAGCGAGGGTTTCTTTTCTGGCCTCTAGAGTGTTTGTTCAAGGTGTGGGTGACATAGGTTAAGATGTCGCCTGTGGAACGATTTTGTCTGAATCATATTGCCTATCGTGAATTAATTTATTGTTTTCAAGTGATGAAGGACGTGTTGGTTTATGACTAATTCCATTAATTTGGAAAGAACAGAGGTGATCGAGATAGCCTGTAATTAGAGATTTGTGATGTGTCTCCTTTTTTACTTTATCCAATGCAAAGCATGGGTAAAGTATTGTAATCGCTCTCGGGGCAAGCAAACTTCAAAGGGTCCTCAGGTAAAGACTACGGAACCCATGGACTCAATTAAAGTCACAAATTGTAGTATTCAATTAGGTTGAATTTTAGCACGTGACGGTTTTGCCAAAAATTACATGGGGTCTCGTCGAGAGGCCAAAAAGTGATTTACTTTATCCAATGCAAAGCATGGGTAAAGTATTGTAATCGCTCTCGGGGCAAGCGTGGTTTCAAAGGGTCCTCAGGTAAAGACTACGGAACCCATGGACTCAATTAAGTCACAAATTGTAGTATTCAATTAGGTTGAATATTAGCACGTGGCGGTTTTGCCAAAAATTACATGGGGTCTCGTCGAGAGGCCAAAAGTGCGATTTTTTCATTTAGTGCGTGCGTATGGATGTATGTATGTATGGATGTATGTATGTATGTTATCGCTTTTTTTGGCCCACGATTTTTTCCACACCGTTGCACCGATTGAAATGAAATTGAAAACCAACCATTAGTTTAACAAAATGAAGCGCTGATTAGTTTTTGGTACATATCGGCCCACAAACATTAGTACTTTATTTCGGTACTTTTTTTAGTTTTTTCTAAATATTCGAAAATGACTTAACCAATTTTGATGAAATTTAATATCCTAATTAAGTACCTTGGGGACTACAAAAAAGGTTAAATAAAGTTTTTAGTAAATTATATTTTAAAGTACTTTACTCTAGAGTAAGATGTACTTTTAATTTTTTAAATTTCTTAAAATTTATTCATTTGAAAGTTTTAATATAGCTCATTTAGCCTTGCTTAAGTAAGAATGGATAGGCTTCTTTCTGTGAAATGCTAAAAATTTGGGAGGAATTTTTATGAGTAACCATAGCAACTGCGTTGTTTTCTTATCCGTTACCTTTGCTGAAGACAGAGAAATCGATTTTAAACCAAAAATAGCGATTGATTCTCATCTAGTACTTAAGGAATAATCATTCTATATTGATTTTGACGTTTCGGTTTTTATTAGTAACCATTGCTAAAGACATAGAGAAATCGACTTTAAACTAAAAATAGCGATTGATTCTCATCTAGTACTTGGAGGAATAATCATTCTATATTGATTTTTGACGTTTCGGTTTTTATTAGTAACCATTGCTGAAGACATAGAGAAATCGACTTAAAACTAAAATAGCGATTGATTCTCATCTAGTACTTGAGGAATAATCATTCTATATTGGATTTTTGACGTTTCGGTTTTTATTAGTAACCATTGCTGAAGACATAGAGAAATCGACTTAAAACCAAAAATAGCGATTGATTCGCATCTAGTACTTGAGGAATAATCATTCTATATTGGATTTTTGACGTTTCGGTTTTTATTAGTAACCATTGCTGAAGACATAGAGAAATCGACTTTAAACCAAAATATGATTGATTCTCATCTAGTACTTGAGGAATAAATTAATAGTTTCATTTTTGCTATATAATCGACTAAAAACGTGTTTGTCATGATTGATTCTCATCTAATAATTTTCAATAACAATTTAATAGTTTTTGATGATTATTGAAAATCATTGAAGACATGGAGGAATCGACTTAAAATCAAAAATAACGATCAATTTCATCTAATAATTAGAGGAATACCTTACGTATTCCATTTTTGATGTTTTGACTCATTAATGGAACCTCTACTGAAAATGTAGAAGAATCGATGTCAAAGACTAAATTTGCAAACAACTCAAGCTTGAGTTGTTTGCCATAAAAGAATTTAGTCTTTTTGATTTTAAGTCGATTCTTCTACATTTTCAGTAGAGGTTTCATTAATAGTCAAAACATCAAAAATGGAATGCAATAAGGTTATTCCTCTAGTATTAGATAAGAATTGGTCGTTATTTTTGATTTTAAGTCGATTCCTCCATGTCTTCAGCAATGGTTACCAATAATAATCGAAACGTCAAAAAACCTAATGTAGAATTGTTATTCCTCAAGTATTAGATGAGAATCGATGGCTATTTTTGATTTTAAGTCGATTCCCCATGTCTTCAGCAATGGTTACCATAATAAAACCGAAACGTCAAAAATCCAATGTAGAATGGTTATTCCTCGACTCTTAAATGAGAATTATTTTTGAATTAATTTCAATATGAACTACAAATTGCAAGTGATATCTGATTAATAATAAAGGAACAAACATATTAATATTTCAAATGAATTTGATAAAGTTTAGCAACGATCCGTTGCAGTTTATTAGAATAGGTGTTACTCTAGCTATTTTCCAGCTTTTGGGGAATATGCCCGACTCGTAAGAGAGTTGGAATAGCTTGGATAAGATAGGGGCAAGTTCAGGGGCGGATTTTTTAATGAGAATTGGTGGATGTTATCCGGGCCTGCGGCGGATTTGGAATTTAATTTATTAATGGCTTGATTTGACTGAGACGCCCAACATGGATAGGCTGTCACACATTTTTAGGGTATTCGAATCGAAGTGAATATCAGGGAAATCTTTATTTTCGCGCCTAGAAATTAGACAACATTAAGTCTTGTTTGAATTAAAGTTAACTAAATTTGAGAGCCCATTTATTCAGTTTGTCTAGGTCGAGAGCACTGAGGAGGCAACATTGATTCGATTATTCGGGAGTGAGGGTTTGCTGTTTAGGAGTGTTATCGTCGGCGTAACAATGAGTGGGGCTTGAGGTTTGATCGATAACGTCGTTTGTATAAATTAGGAAGAGTGTGGAGGAGATTACAGAGCCTTGGGGAACACCAGCGTTTGTGGAGAACGATTCAGATGATATTCCATTCACCACAACTTTTATACTTCGGTTTGTCAGAAAGCTTTCTATCCATTTGCGAAGTGTTGGTGTGAATCCAAAGGCTGGCAGTTTGGCAAAGGTTGTATGGTAAAGTCGTTGGTCGTTGTATGGTAAAGTCAAGTGGATGGCCACATCAGAACACGTCAGCTTATTTTAATTTTAATGTGAAATAAGTGACCTAGAAATCTTAACTCATAGTAAATATTTATTTACTTTTATCTTTATTAAAGATGTTTCACCTTGCACCAACACCACAATCTCTATTAATTATTTACAGGTGGTTGAAAAAAATGAAGTTTAAGTTTTGTTTATAAGTTTTGCATGTCTTGTGATGGTTGAGAGAAGGAATTGAATGGCGCTGGAAGTTATCCATTTCAAACAAATGGATAGAGCGGGCCTCCACACGTCGCGCCGCGCTACCTCGGGCAGTACCCTTCCCACGGAGCGTTGGCACGACGAGATCAGCAAAATCGCATAGGCCATGGCAAGCCACCTATGTTCTTTCTTCTATAGCTGACTTGCATTTTTATCGGATTTTTATAAGGCCGCGCTACCTCGGGCGGCACCCTTCCCACGGCCTGTTGGCACGAGCAGACGCGGCGCGATCCACGAAATCATAGGCCGGGAAGGCACCTTTAAAAATCACTGTTCAACAAGTATCACAAATTGTAAATTTTTATTTTATTTATTTAAACACTGTGAGTGGAATAATTAGGAGACTGATCGATATTTGAATTGCTATACCTGATATATTTCAGCATCAATAATTTACAGAGTTACAAAATTTTTAACTTATGAATAACATTCATGCAGATAACACAGTTATTTCGTAAATATTAGGTTTGGCCGTGATATGCATTTATTATAAATGGATATCGGATTTTATTTCATGGAAGTATTATTTTCTTTCTAGAGAATCTAGAGAAACTCAATTTTATGGTTTATAAATAATATATAGAACACAAGTCAAATAAGAAACATCCCTGTCTCTTTTTATCAGTTTCTTTTTATAATATTAACTTTATCAAAAAGTATAATGAAATCCTTAACACTAGAAAATTTTACTAAGTTAGTCACAACTCAAAAAATAAGAATGAAAAAAAAGAAGTAAATTTTTCAAAATTGATTCTTCCAGTCAGATTTTTCTTCCAAAAGTATTAACCTAATCATTTTTTTATTATTATACGTCTGAAATGTGGGAAAAAATTAAAATGAAGCTTGAGTTTACATATCTGTGTTTTCTCTGTGTCTAGATTTAGTTAGTTACCCACCATAATTCAAGAACGGAAAGTCGTAGATATTTCGTTCTGATGAAGTCTGGTTGTATTTTCAGAATTTTCTGTTAAAAAATGCAGAAAATAAGAAATAAATCGAATTAGTCTATGACGACCTATTTTATGCTTTTAGCTGAGGTCTTAGCTATAATTTAGTGAAACAGTTTTTAATAATAAGCTGCATATTTGTGTCACTTTTCAACTTTCTAGCTTAGTTTCATTTTCTAAAAATTTGCCAAGTCCACTAAAAATAATAAATAAATTTCCCTATAACTATAAGGAAATTCTTGCTTATCATTACTTATAATAAAAATAAAATTACATACACTCGTCAAATATTTGACTTTCAGAGTAATTATGTGATAGAGGAATGTTCATGGTGAATTATAAAACAATATAAAATCTATTTAGATATTTCTATTTGTATTAATCTGTTGTATTTCAGTTGGCACTGAACGTAGTTTCGTTTAGTTTTATATTTTTTGAGATATCCAAGAGACTCGTTGCACTTAGTGCAGTTACGCGGTAAGTGTACTATAAAACGCTCTGAATATACCAACATTTAACTAATTTTCAATTTTAGGTGAAGTAAAGTAGGTATGAGATGGGCTCCCCAAAGTATTTATTTTATTATTAGTGATGTGAATTCAAGAATTTTAATACAATAGATATAATTTTTATTTTATCAGAGATTGTAAAACAAATGTTTTTTTTTTCTTTTGGAAGAAGGGGCACCAAAAAGTTGCAGCCCCTATGGATCTCGAAAGACCGAAGAGAAGGATAATAATTTTATAGTATTTAAATGTAAAGATTTGGTGCTGACCAAATGCTTCTTTTCTATGAGCGAGGTAATGGAATAGAAGGAGAAAAAAAATTAAAGATTTGTATTTTTAAACTAGCTCGGGCGGCCGCGCTCTCGGCGGCCCTCTTGCTAGCCATGGGGCACGCCCCCTGGACCCGCAGCCCACGAACCGCACCCCCAGGACCATGCCCCCTGCCCTACACCACCACCCCAACTCCCGAAACCCTCTAGCAACCCCACCCCCGCACCATGCACCCGTGCCCAACCCCCGCCCCCACACCACCACCCGCACCCCACACACCTGACCCCGCACCCCACCCCGTGCCCTCCAACCCTGCGCATCACACCCCATCTAGCCCCATGGACCTCCTACCCCGCTACGCCCCTGGACCCCCTGCATCCCCACTCTACTTCGCCTCACTCCCTCACCCCACCCCTATTCCAACCCGCGCACCCCATACCCTAACCCATGCCTATTCCATTCCACCCTCCGCACCCAGTTTTTGCATTTCTAGCCTTCTAGTGACCCACAGATTATGTATACAAAATTTAGTTGAGTTTGGTCCAAGAGAAAGAATTTTCATTTTTTGACCCCCCCCCCCCATTTTGGGTTGTTAGTTTTTCCACTTCTATCTCTCTAGGCCCCCCCTGGTTGAGTTTGCTCCAAGGGCAAGAATTTACATTTTTTCACCCCCCCTTTTGGGTGGGTTTTTGGGGAAATATTTTTAAACAAAAGTTGTCAGAAATCACATCCCCTACAACTTTGTTCATCATAAAATTTGCCGTAGGGTTAATAGTTTAGGAGTTGATAATTTTCATTCGTGCGCCCTCCCCCCTTCTGGGGTCAAAATATCAAAACGTTATATAGCTAAAAACGTAAGTTAGAAGACATCTGATGTAAATATGAAATTTCATAATAATCCCTTGAGCCGTTTTTACGTGAATCGTGAGCAACTTTTCGAGGAACCCACGGAAATGTTTCATACAGACAGACATGAATTTTGTTGAGGGTGTTTTCGTTCATAACTTTGCTTGAAACGTGTGCAACCAAAATTTGGCGTGATTTGGACCAATGTACAGACAAAACCTTAATTTTATATATATAGATAGATATATAGATAGTGAGCTCAATTTTATTGAGATAATGATAACACAAGAGCACATTTAAAATTTCAAAATAATCTGATTTTTAGAACATTCACTATAGTGGATTCAAGATAGTAAAACATTTTAGTAGAAATTCGCAAATAATTTCATTAAGAGAGATCATTGTACAAAATGGAAGACTTCTAGGCATTTATAAAATTTTATTGCAAAGTTTTAGCCTGGCGAACAAACAAATTAGTGAAGATTATGAAAAGCAACTAAAATGAACAGATTTAAAAAAAAAATCCTCTATTATGTATAATTATTGTTAGAATAGACCAAGAAGTCGATAATGTTAGAAATGTTTGTTGTGTGGAAAGAGTAATTTTAAGGGAAAAAACAACTATATTTAGATATCTCAATTGCTAACTTAAAATAGAATCAATTTACAATTCAATGCGGTACATAATGAGTTTTTAATGAAGCATCGGTTCTCTACATCGAGATAACAAAGAGGGGCCTTCGTTGGTTACTCAATAAAGCAAATCAAGCATATTTGAAAACCAAAAGTACTTTTACCTATAAATACTACAATGAATTTACCATAATTATTTTAATTGAAATTATTTCTCTTTCGGAATGCGTATGGTGAATTTGAATCTAATTATCCTGACATAGGGAGCAATTTGAAATAGAATTAAAAAAAAATTGCCTTTCAGGGTAAAAAATATGATAATATAAAACTTATTTTAATTGTTAGTACTCGGGTTCAACTCCTAAGGGGTCGAAGTCCTCTGATATGCAATGTAAAAATATTCCATTAAAATCTTAGATTTTTGACCTTAATTAAATTCTTTCTTGATATATGTATTTGGCTTTCCCGGTGAGTTGTATTTTTGAAGAAAATCCATCAAATTTTCTAAAAAAGATACTCAAACTTTCGGGTTAATTATTTTGTTTTAAATAGCTTAATTATTTTTACTAGTAGGCAGCGGTGTTTTTGTTGTTCGTTGTAATTCAATAAAGATTGTGGTAAAACGTTATCCAGGACGTAAGAAAACATTCATTACCAAAAAATTTAGGCCGTAGTTTTGAGTTTATTACTTAATTTACTATTCCGAGTGTTGACTAACAGGAACTATAGATGATTGCCTAAATGATAGCTATTGCTAGCTGAGCAAATATTAACACATGAAAAAGGAGGGTATATTATGAGTTCTAGTATTTATACTTGCTAGACGTATGTTTTCTAGCATTCTTACCATAAACAAAGAATTTTACTATATAAATAATATTCAAATTATCTAATATCCAAACGCTCTTCCATATAAATTAAAAAACTTTTAGTAGAATAAAACAAATACAATAATTGCACATATGTTATCAAAGCAAAATAATGATCTCTTTGGATAATGTTAAAAAAGTATTAATATAAAAAAAGAATACTTTTAATGGGCCAAAAATATACCTGTATTATCGAATATAGAGGATATAAATTAAAACTTTTTCTTATGTTTTATTTCTAGCTCTACCTCTAATAGGAGCCGGAGGGCAGTTGGAAAAATAAAGTAAAAATATTATATTATTCTTTTTTCTCAATGAATGGCATGATAGGATAAACTTTTACTCAATTTATTTTATAAATATATTATATGTTTCATGAATTATTAGTGAATATGTTAGATATAAATATTAAATTTGTAATAATAGGGCTAATTAGTATGAAATTCGAGTTGATAACGTACATGCCTATTAATCATGCTAGTGTGGGTTCAAGCCCGACTCGCTGGAATCCGACTCCAATCTGATCCTTATATAATCGAGAAAAAATTGATTAATATAGAGAATAGTAAAATGGATAATGGTTAATACCGAAAAAGCCATAAAAAATATACCGGGTGAGTTTTTTTCATCTTGAGACATCCTTATAAGTCAAAAACAGGGCATTATATGGAAAAAAGTTTCAAATAAAAGTTTATTTATATCATGGGGGAAACTAAACTACGTTATTGTTTGTCGACGTAGAACAAGCTTTCAAGGGTATTTTGAGGTTAAGTTCTGTTATTTAAATGGAACTCTATAATTTTTAATTAAGTCTACTTAATCTTCAAAAAAAACTGAACAACTTTCATAAGAACTATTTTTACTTTACCATACAGTGTATGGTCACGTATTGTAATCGTGCATGAAAAAGGTGTTTTTTCCTTCTTTTTTTCGAAATACCTCAAAAACGGCTGAAACTATTTTGATTAAAAAAATTGAGCGAAACCATGGCATTTCGCTCTACAAAAAAGCTATAATAAGTAAACATCGAAAAAATTATATTTTTCGAGATAATAATTGTTTTGTCAAAATGTCTGTTAGTTAGTCTGTCTGTCTGGTTGTTAGTCTGTGCGTTACCAAATTTTGTGGACGAGCTAGGTCAAAAACTAGTGTGAATATCAAAACCAAATTTCACACGTAGTTTTGGTCCATTGAGATTAAGAGCTGATTAGATTTTGGTGCATATCAACCCAAAATTAAGGGTGGTGGAGGGGGGTTAAAAATAAAAAATCTAGGCAATTTGAGCAAACTCAACCAAATTTTGTATACTATATATATTCATTGGGACCCCAGAAGACTAAAAATGCAAAAACTAACCGCCCAAAATGGGGGGATGGGGGATGCTGGGTCAAAAAATTAAAATCTTGGCCATTTACCAAACCCAACCAAATTTTGTATACATAATCAGTGGGCTCCCAGGAGTCTAAAAATGCAAAAACTAACCCCCATCCCTTACATGATTATAAATAATTTTATTAAATATTAAATATAAGTGAGGAGCCAGGTTGTATGGTAAAGTCAAGTGGATGGCCACATCAGGACACGTCAGCTAATTTTATACGACATCAAATAAAAAAATACATGTATCAATTAGATCTCAAAAAAAATTTTAATAATTATTTTTAGCAATTATTTAACTTAATTATCAAATAATAATGATTGAATAATTAATTATTAAATAAATCATTATTAAATCGAAAAGTCACAACAATGAAAATAAGTGTTTATAATGATATTAAAAATTCGTTATACTCAGATTTAAGGGATTATTTTCTACTTAATTGAACTACTTAAAATTCTTGAGTTTAAAAAGTTTATTTCTCGTGACAATTCAGTAGATAGTTATATTGTATTAACATAATAAAAATAGAGCATTTTTTGTTAAAGACAGAATTAAAATGGTCTCAATTTATGCGGTGAACGTGGAAGAAGTTTTATGGGGCTGCAATTGAAATGAATGCCTAGCGTTTTCCTGATAGGAATACACCCTCACAAGCTTCATTTTATCGTGTTGTAAATCTGTTAAAAAAACAACAAGAAATGTAAAGGCTACGAAGAAACTACAACAGGACAAAATAACGAAATTGGAACTGGAATTCATCCAGAAGACTTGCAATACACTCTGGAATGTCACAGAACAGTGTCGCAAAATTATTAAATTATTAAATTATTTATTTAATAATTAAATATTTGATCATTATTTTTTTAATTAAGTTGAATAATTGTTAAAAATAATTATTAGAAATTTTTTTTGAGATATAAATGATTTAATATTTTTTTTATTTGATGTCGGATAAACAAATAGTTCTTATGAAAGTTGTTCAGTTTTTTTTGAAGATAAAGAATCCGTAAAGAAATATATAGGTTTCTATTTAAAAAACGGAAGTTGACCTTGAAATACCCTTGAAAGCATGTTTTAGGTCCACAAATGATAGCGTAGTTTAGTTTCCCCCTCGATATAAATAAACTTTTATTTGAAACTTTTTTTCATATAATGCACTGTTTTTGAGTTATAAGACTGTCTCAAGATAAAGAAACTCACCCGGTATTTATAGGTATTATTGATATTTACCTATATACCTATAATTTAAATTAGGAAATAAATAAATGGAATGGAATATAAATAAGTCCTCTTCATGAAATAAACGTTCAGCATACTTCCTAGAGCAGTCCCTCATCTTCCAAATTCATCCCAGTTTGACTATTTAAAATCTTGCAATATTCATTTACATCAATCATAGGGACGGTCTTTATGATTTGCACTTATAGAATCCAGGAGTTCTAACTGGGGAGGGGATTAAGACGCAGAGTGCGTCATTGAAATTTATGGGGGGGGGGGGGTTAAATTGTTGTAAAATTAGCATATGCTAAAAAAATAAATAAAAACGGTCAAATAAAAGATAATAAAAATATCTTCTAATTCTTTAGAAGTAAATAAAATATATCTACTGTATAACTCAGTGTTTCTCAGCTTGTGTGCTGCGGCGCACCAGGTTGCCCCGAGAAATTGTCAAATGAGCCGCGAGGATTTTTGACAAATAATTAAAATTCCATGGGTTTTGTAACTTCAAAATAATATTTGTAATTACCTCAATGGTTAGTAAAAAAATATTTTTAAATTTAGTCTGTGTACCGCAAATAATTCCATTATTTTTTAGTGAGCCGTCAACCAAAAAAGGCTTAGAAACACTGGTATAACTAGTAGGCCTAAAGTTCTAATGACAGAGAAATGCAGCAATACCTTTTAGAAGGGAAGAAGTTTTAGAGTAGATTTACTGTTATTCCTTTATTAGTAAGGGGCGTGGTTACTTTTCATGAAACTAGGGAGGGTGAGTTTTTCCTTGCAAAAACCAATGTAAACCTTATTTTTATTCAATCTTTGAAAAAACGAAACTGTTAAAAATTTGTAAAGAAAAAAAAATGTAATTATAAAAAATAACCCCGAATGCCAGGCCGGCAATGTAGGTTAGATCAAGTATATTAACACAAGGTCCTAAAATGTTAGGGGACCTAATAAAAAAAAATCATATGTATATAAATTTGCTGAATAAACTGACATTTAAAAAAAAAAAAAAAAAAAAAAAAAAGGGAGGGTGAGTCACGGAGCTAGGAGGGAGCACCCCTGTTCTCTCAGTAAGAAAACATTTTAATTATAATATATTTATGCAATAAAATTCCTGATTTCCCAATGATCTATAGTAAAATAATTAAATAGAGGCGAAAGAGGTTTCTGGTAAATGACATTGTTTTTTCCCCAAGTCACATTCTTTACCCCGTTCTCCTTCAGGATGGATGGCTTGGGGCTGGGGCGTGGACGTGATTGCGTGTCTCAAGTAGGCGGATGGTATGCTTTGGCACGCTCCGACCAGCTGACTGCCACCGTGCCAGGTGTCTGTCCCTCTGGTCAGGAATAGTGCCTCTGGCTATAGATAGGAATAGGAAAGATACAGCACCTGTGCATCTGCAGTCCCGAGGGCACATGCCAGTCACAAGAAATTGTCATGGATGGCAGCAAAACATCTGCCAACTCCCCCACAATTGCAATGATATTCCGGGTGATGTCCGTCCGGTGTTTCCTTTCAGGGGAAATGAGAATAGGAAGCACTCATCTTAAGTGAAAACCCGATCGGTGAAGCCGTTTATTAGCGGTCGTGGACTATTTTCACCTGACCAGACGAGAATAAATTCTATTTGAAGGAAACTATTCGGAAGGCTTTTCTTTTTTTATCCTTTACTCAGATTATGCAAAATATAAACACAACATTAGCCAACGAAGAAAGAAAGAAAAAATGAGAATCTCGCTTGCCAACTATCTGAGATTAATTGTTTATTTTGTTTATTTATTTTTTATAATATTGTTGAAAGATGCTGTTCAACAACTTTATTGATCCAAATCTACAAAATATTTCTCTATTAATTTAGCAAAATAATAATTTGGATTACATTTTGATAGCGCCTGTATTTAGGCAATCCAATGCGCGATGAAAAATGAAACCTGCGTTAAAGCTAGGCGAGTCCACTCGCCCTAAGAAGGTGCACCCTTTCAGGCCAGAAGAATAGACCAGTGAATTGTGAAAAGATTAATCAGAAGTAATAATATTTTTTATGTGCCAAATCAATCTATTACACACCCAACAAAATGAAAAAAATTCTTGCTTCCTTGGTTCTTAGGACTTTTCCCGGAGCTATTTGGAGGGCTGATTCTGAAAATTCATTGAATAAATCTAGGGGGGTTGGAATTCGAAATCTATCTCTAATTTTCATTGAGTTAAAATACGCGGTAATTTAGATTTAACATTTAAATTATAATTTTAATTTTAAACAAATTATGATAACCTCACCATAATCTAATTTATTCGATCAATAAAACTAAATGTTTTTATTTCATATTTTGCTATTCTGAATTAGTAGGTACAATCAATATTCGCCAATTCCGCCTTTTTTGGAGGAGTAACCAAATGTTTCTGAAAAAACTAGCGCTGAAAGAGGAAAACTAGTGCTATTTCGAGAATCAGCATTTCAAATATAATTAGTAGAGATTATGGTGTTGGCGTTATTATTTCAAATATACCCGAAAAAAGGTCTAACATTTTAGGCAACAAAATATGTGTTGGCCAATGCTATTGTAAAGTTATTATCATTAAAAACATTAATTGTCGAAAAAACAAATTTCTCTCACTATTTTATAAGTAAAAATTTATCTACTTTAAAAAAAATGTGAAAAATTGCAAAACTAGCTGTTTAGTCACCGTTTTCTTCCTTAAATCCTTCTAGTCGGAACCCAATTAACGACCCAATAAGTGGGTGTATAGGCTTTTCAAATAACGTGATTTTTTTTAATCTAATCAGAAATTTAAAAGCTTTATAAATAAATAATATAATAAATGGATTTTAAAAAATATTAATTTAACATTATGTTTTAGAAAAATAAATTATAATTTTCAATTTAATGAAATTATAATAAACTCACTATAAACTAATGGTTAATTTAAATTGAATTGGCTAGTAAGGGGAAAATAAAAAGTTGAAATAAAAGTCAACTTCTATTTGTTACTTTATTTTGGGCAGACGTAATCGATATTTTAACAACGTTTCGAGCGCTATACCGCTGCTCAGTGCACGTCAACTGGAAAAGATCATTGCATGTTTTAATTTTTTATTTTAACATTTATAATAAATTTTTAAAGGGTGGAAATGAGGATTATATACTACTCACCCAAGTCACAAAAACACGTAAAATCTATCTCCAGCAGACGTTTTACATTAAGAATCATTACACTGGTAAAACAAGTTATTCCAACAGAACAATTTCAAATACTGTCTTTGGACCTGCCTTCATTATACATACACAGAAGCAAAGTTCCCACTCCACTCAAGATCAACGCACTCCAGGCTATTTATAAATACACATATCACACAAAAGATCGATAATTGATACAAAATTTAAATAATTAAAGTTAGTCAATTGATATAAAAAATCCATATTTACAATTAAAAGTTAGTCATTTGGTATAAAACTTATATACATAATTAAAAGCCAGCCAAACGATAATGGTTAATGTTTATATTATCTTAATTTAATTAGTAAATAAGTAGGTATACCCTTGATTTTTAACATGACATTAATATTAACCAACTGAGTAAAAGACATGCGTGCTCTAGCTAGATTAACTTGAAGGTGGAGACTAGCTGGACGTTCATGTTCTGAAATTCAATGAAATATTTAGAAAGTTCAATGCAGTGTATCTTATAGATCGATTGCGTCTGATCAAGAAATAAGCGTGGTAGATGATGTTTTTCTAAAAAAATAAATTAATAAATAATATTAAATAACGTGTCGGCAATCGAATTTAAGCCAATAAATTCATTATCAGCGATTAGGGTCAGATCACATGAAGAATATAAGATTATGTAGAAGAGGCATTTTTCAAGCAGATAATCTCAGCCCTCGCATGAGGGTTTTGCTCCCTTTTAACTCCAGATCTCTGGTTAGATTGGGCCTAATCCTACACAGAGATCAATGAATATTTTATCAGGGATAAACTTATTTTTATTTGAAGTGAAAGTGCATTTTAATCCCCATACCATGTGTCAGGTTTCCTATGCTAACCTGTACACTTAGAGCACGGCATTAGTCGAATCATTACAAAGAATTATTAATACTTTGGAAAACGAGAAATGAGCTCCTGTCAGTCGCATATCAAAAAAAAAATCTTACTTGTATATACAGAGGGGAAACATTTTCCACACGGGAAAGATTTTGACAGAAAGAGGGAGGCTTGTTGGTGAAATGTATATATCATTGAATTAAAGGAATCAATATGTAATTTTTCTTCCGAATTAAAGTTTCCGAAATTTATGAGTGCCTTTAAAGGACTTTCTATGATATACTTTGAAACTATTTACTTGTTAGACAAATTACGAAGTGAATTAACTTTGAATAATTAATTGCCAAAATAAAGGTAGATAAATTAAAATGCCTCTCTTCAGGAAGATTTATTTTATTTAATAAAATCTTACATTAATAATTTTATAAACTTATAAAAAATTAACATATTTGCCTGTTGGAGTTGTTTTTCTTACCAAGAGAGAGGGTCACAATTTTTGCTATCTCCATTGTCTATTCCAATCTATTCGAATGAATGGATGCGAGATCATTGAAATGGGAAGAATTTATAAAAATTCCAATAGTTCATAGATTCTGAAAAGGGTCACATTAATATTTTCATCAATTTCCATTTTATCAAACCTAGTGGAATACAAGGAGCATGACTGAAAATATGCTGGCAGTAGTTTAACAGGGTTGACGCTACACAAGCACTACGCGAGCTATGTAAAGCCCACTGCACACAAGGCTTTTTCCTGTACCTGTTTTTGGGATGGGAAGGAGCAATTTGTAATTTGGAGGCCTGTCAGGATCGAAATAACTTCAGTGCTGCCTGTCTTTCTGGCTAGGTTGCTTGATTTAAAAGATAGGACATTGTCTATTTTCCGGCTTGATCTTGGGATGCTTTTGAGTGGGACCAAGTAAACAAAAAAATATTAAAACAACCCTCGTGTACAGCATGTCTATATTTTCGGCTATATTTTCCAAGCTTCGCTGAAGCACAGTAGACTCGCATTCATAAATTTAGTTCTTTTTCTGCTGAAGTCTCGTATGATGATATACAGTATAGTCAAAAGCAATAACGGACAAAGCATAAGTAGCATACATTCGCAAAGCCTTTTAGCGTTCTCTGTGACCTAAGTATATAGATTTATAGGTTCACCAACCTAAGAAACGACTATTCTACATATTGCTTAACTTTGCTGATTATATAGAAATCGGGGCTTTCAACTAAAAGAAGTATTAACAAATGAATAACTTGACATACGTGTTTCTTTATTAGATATCTATATACATTTTAGCTAGTCCTTTTTTGTGGTAATGAATATTAAATTCTGTCATGTTTGTTGAAAATCGTCATTTATATTGTTTTATTTGAAAGCAGGAAAAAAAAGTAAAAAAAAAAAAAAAAAAAAAAAAAGCGATACAGAAAAAAATTGAAATTAGATATTTATTTCTTTGTTATTTATTCTAACGGAAAATGTTTATAGATTGACTATCAATCAATGGACATTTCATGTTTTGAAAATTTCAGTCTTAAATAGCCTGAAAGGATTTATCATACATGTTAGAAATTAAAGGAAAAATCAAATAAAAACACCTTGGTGAAGATTTCGATGTAGCTGAATTCAACTCATTTTTAAATACATTATAAACTCTGTATTCGAAAGTTGAGTAAAATAAGATGTTTTAGAAACATTTAATTAATCTTAAATTGAAAGTTTTTTTGCCGAGGGTAGCAGAATTTTTATATATTGAAGGAGACAATAAAAGATTATAAATAAATAAATAAAAGATCATAAATTAATTCCTGTGAATCAATTGTAATAGACTGATGAATAGGGCAAAGCCCTAGAAACTATAGTCTCGTTATAAATAAATAAAATTTATAATTCCAGCAGAAAATACACTCTTTTATTGTTTCCTTCAATTTAATTAATCATGCAGTAGATACAAGACAAGCTCGCCAAGATATTTTTAAAATGAGTAGGAAAATATGAAAAGAGCCGAAAAATGCAGCACTCTACCCAATTCATGCATTGCATGCTCACTTTGCTCTCTTGTAGTTGGGATAGAAATTTTTTCACACACCATTAAAGTTTCTATTTTCACTGCGGAGAACTGATTAGATTTCAAGCCATTTAGATTCAGAACTTTAGGAACAAAATTTAAAAAAAATAAAATTTTTTAACGATTTTATTGAATATTTAAGGGGGTGTTATGATAAAAGAATAATAAAATAAACAAGTGTTTTTCAATTTATTAAAATGATCGAAATAATTATTTTAAAACTCTTTGGTAGTTTATTTCAAATAATTTTTTTTTTTTTTTTTATTTATTTATTGTCATTGGGAACAAAGCCCATTTAGACAGCAAATAAGTAAAGTGTTAGTAGGGTTAGTGAGGGAACCGAGTTTTTAGCCGGAAGAAATTTTTATCTGCCAGCCAGGATCGAACCCGGCCTTCCACTCCAACATAGTCATAATCGATCGATGCCTAAGCGAGGCCGTCTCGGCTAACCCGACTCCCCAAATAATTATTTATTTATGTATAAAAAATAAGAAATTAGATAATGACTATTTTTTTAAATATTTTATTATATTATAATTTATTAGTAGAATCCCTCTATAATCCCGGGCTGGTTACCATTGCACACTCTCCTTCCGATCTGATATATCTACAAAATTTATAGAGAGCATATCAAGTCTTAAAAAATGTTTAATTCAATCAACAAAAAATTAATTAATGGACTTGACCCACTGATGTCAGTTAGTAAATGAATTTTTAAGAACTTAATAAAATAAAATTCTAATATTAAGAATATTTCATCTGCCGGTAATTAAAATAAAGTAAAATAAATACATTATTTTAGAATTATTTATTATCTACCTAATTAAAATGTTATAATGAAATGTAAACAATTTTGGTAGCCAAATGGTATATACCAAACGAGGCCAGAAAAATAAATAAATAAATAATAAATATATTATAAATAATCGAATGTTTTCTAAATTTGATTCAATCGCGAATCTATTGTAGTGAATTTTTGTCAAATATTGAGTGAAAATACTATCTGAAAATACGCGAAATGACGTTGGATTGTAGCTAAGTGGATCACATCTTCTCTCTTGGTCCAGACTTAAGACTCCACAGACTCCAATAGCATAATCCGCAGTAGTCTCGTGATAAATATCTTTTTCAAACAGCGCGGTCAAAATAATTTTCGTTGATTTATAAATTATTATTTTACAATTTTTGGATATTAGCTATCTGTTTGGCGCAAGAATTACCATTTGTGAAAGAATTAAGATCTATTAATTTTTTTTTTTTTTTTTTTTTCTTTTCTCTCCCCCTAATGGCCTTGGAATGAATTCCATTGTAGCCAGTCTACCATGAGTTTATAAATAATTAGAACAATAAATTAAAAATAAATAATAAATAACTATATACATAATAAATAAATATATCAATAATAAATAAATAGCAAACAAATAAATAAACAATAAATAAACAATTAAATAATAAATCAATAGAACAATAAATTAATAAATAAATAATGAAAAAAAATGTTCCAAATAATAAAAATTTCACATGGAAAACACAAATTAGGTATAATAACTCTCGTTGTCAATTGCGTTATAACTTGATCTTGTTTGCTAGGATAAACCTAATCAATGTTTTGTGTATTTCCTCTCTCTCGAAAGACAAAAGATGCGCCAGATTCCATGGCCTTTGAACATCGTTGGCAATCAATTCACCCTCTAATCTATCTCTAAATCTAAATTTTGGACAACTAAATATCATATGATTGAGACATCCCCATGATGTACCATCACATGAACACTCTCCCTTATCATACAGTCCTATTTTAAAAAGATGAGCCGGATACAGAGCATGGTTTAGTCTCATTCTATTTATAGTAGAATAGAATATTCTAGGTCCAATTGTCTCATGATACCATGGAATTCTGCCAACCTTACTTCTCAACAAATAAAAGTTGAAACCTTTAAGTCTTGAAGATTCTATCCATTGTCTTTGCCATTCTTTATTATTATTCATTTTAATTTTAGTCATTATATCGTTCACTGGGATTGCTTTTGTTGGAAAATTTATACTAGCATTTTTGGCCATTGCATCTGCTTTCTCATTCGCACAAATTCCAGAATGACTTTTAATCCACATCAGTTCTATTTCTTTGCCCATTTGTCCAACTTGGTATATTTCTTTTTTAATTTTCAATAGGAGAAAATTTAATTTGGCAAATTCTATTGTTTTCAGTGTTGTTAGTACTGATAGGGAGTCTTAACAGATTATAAACTTTTTACAATTGATATTTTTTATATAATTTATTGCTTCATAGATAGCCATTGCTTCTGCGGTGAAAATAGATGCTTCCATAGGAAGGATATAAGCTTTTCCAGTTTTTAATTGAGGATCGTATATACTCATTGCTGAGAAGTCATTATTTCTTTTTGATCCATCTGTAAAAATCTGATAGTACTCTTTATAAAATTTATTTATATATATTTTGAAGGATATATTATGTGATAGTTTGGTGTTCGAAGCATTGCTAAAATTTAAATCAACTTTTAATAAATAATTTAATATTTTTAGATTCGTATCATATATGGGAGACCTTGAATATGGTTGAATCAAGTGCCTGAATGGACTTATTTTTTCAAAGCATTTCAGCAAGAATGGTGTCTTATTGGGGCTTCTCAACCAATAACCAGTTTGATCTGACGAGTTCTTTAAAATCTCTAGGGACTCTATTACCGAATTATTATTTATATGTATTTTTTTAAATCTATTAATTCTGTTATTTATTTCGAGTAAAAGTTACATTGAAAAAAAAAATTGCTAGCATAAGCGCTCTTCCCAAGGGAAAATGGCGATAAAAAAGAGTTTAGTTATTAACTGGCCTAGAGAGATGAGTTATAACTATTAATACCAAGCAGGCAGACTCGTGTTCGATTTTCAATCCATCAACAATTAGCAAAACTAATTTTCGAAGGCCCTTCAGAAAGTAAAGCCGGCCAGAGGCTGAGGCTGACCAGGGAGACCTCAATAAATAGTACTTGCTGTTGGTCTGGAAGCTTACAACTCTACCTTCTAAGCAACCCTTGCGACTTTAATGGTGTATGTCAGAGTTAGCTCTCTTTACTTTTTAGTTATTGAAAATTATGTATATTTTTATTTCTTTAAAAATAGTCTTATCATAATTCGATAGCAGAAAATGAGAAAAGTTTCAATGTTAAAAAATATCAAGATTGGAAACTAAGTCCGTGAACTATCGAAAGCACTTATATTTAATATGAAGATTAAATTAAGCTTTCAAGGATATATATATTTTATAGTATATACTCTTTTTGTTTCTTTTTTCAGTAGTTTTGTGGCGTCGAGGACTTTTTTGTAAACGATTAGTAAGGATATTGTTTAGTGAGAACTCTGCTACAAAATTTTTTACTTTCAAATATACAATAATGTAAGCTCACACTGGGTTTATTTTTCAGCTATCTGATGCAAACTTCCAAATCATCAACTGACCTCCAAAGTCTTAGCAAATTGAATAAACAACATCATAAATCAAATTAAACTAAATGGGATAGGAAGTACTCCTTTAAGATTACTTTTATTAAATATAATTCACCTCGAACCAACAACATGATCCCTGAGCAAATAAAAAAAACAACATAATAAGTAAATGTCTAATTTGCTGATCATTTTGTATAATTTTTGTTGGAGTTAAACGTGATATTTGTGAATATATTATTTACCTACTAAATAAGAAAAAGAAATTTTCAACTGTTTGTAGATAATATTTATTTCCATATTAAATTTCAAAAAAACTGAAAGGATTAGTCTAGTCCAGCGCTTCTTAAACTTTTTCATTCGCGACCCCATTTTGACTGAGAAATTTTTCGCGACCCCATATTATATGGATATATGGTATAAACATATAAACCTTAATTTTCCCTAATAAATCATAAATAAATTTATAATGAAGCAAATCTTTATAAACATACCAATTATAATAATTTTATCATTTATTAATAATACATAATTACAATATTAAATCTAAATAAAAATGAAATGAATCTGTTTGTTTCTTAATAAATAATGAATCAAACAAGAGTTCAAAATTTTTCAAATTTGATCTGTATTTTGATTTTATAATATAGTCAATGCTGAGATCATCGCTTCACATAAATAAATATATATCTAATACAAAATGGCAATCTCACAAATTATTTGAAATTCAATGACAGAAATACATCGAATTCACTAAACTTTAATTTTTGGCCGCTGCGTATTATAATTTGTTCATTGATCATTGTTGCCCTGTTTCGCGACCCCAAATTCAGTTACGTAACCCAAAATGGGGCCGCGACTTATAGTTTAAGAAGCACTGGTCTAGTCTATATATTCAGTGTTTCTATATCAATGTAAATCAAAATGAGGTTTTAAATATGATGATCACTAACTATGAAAGGATTAGGAACATAAACTCTAATTCAGGGGTTCCCAACCTTTTTTTACTCTAGAGCACATTCTAAAATATCGGTAGGGTGGCGGGCACCACCTATTTTAAATCGACTCCTTCCATAACTTGTCATTTTCCCATAATTTATTTTCTTATTTTCTTATAGTCATAATGTATTAATAAATAATAAACAAAAATGTTTCAAAATAATAAAATTATTTGGCATTTTTTTCAAATTGCATACACACAGAGAAATGTATTTACAAAACGTAAAGAAAGTAAACAAAACACACAAACACAAAGAAAACATTTAATTAAAAAATATAATAAAGTCAATGTGATCTTTGGCATTGCATTTCATTGGCCAGAGCTTCATAATTAGGAGCGTATGACGATAATCCTGTTAGCAGACAATCATAAAGATGCTCATCGGTGAGTCGAGATCTATATCTTGATTTTATTAAGTTCATGTTTGAAAACAATGATTCGCATAAATATATCGAACCGAAAAATGATTCAATTTTATATGCCGCTTTTTTCAACAATGGGAACTTTTCTCTATCCACTGTATTCCAAAAGTCCTCTGACATTAAGGATTTTAGCAAAATATCATTCTTAAGGTCCAAAATTTCTAACTCTAGTTCTTCTGTCTTACCTTTCTTCTGTCTTACCTTGAACAAAATCTGCAATACATGCGGCTATTTCCATAACATTTATTTGGCAAGTAAAAGGAGTGATACAGAAGGAAACTATTGGCTCAATATGTTTAAACTGCAAAAATCTCTCTTCAAACTGTTTTTTTAACTCTTGAAGATGCTTAATAAATAATGTCCCATTTAATTCATTGTCACCTAGCATTTTCTTCATATGTGGGAAATGCACGAGAGAATTGATCTGCAGATGTGATATCAACAAATCCAATTTAGCTTTAAATGACTTTACAGAGCTTATCATTTCAGCTATGCTTTTGTCTTTACCCTGCAACTCCAAATTTAAAGAATTCAATTTTTCCATGATGTCTGTGAGAAATCCCAAATCAATCAGCCAGCCAGAGTCAGCTAGTTCATCATAATTTTCCTTTCTATCGTTTATAAATGTTTTTATTTCTTCAATTAAACTCACAAATCTTGTAAGAACCTTTCCTTTACTGAGTCAACGTACTTCAGTATGCAGAATAAGATCATGTTCTTTATCTTCAGTATCTTCTAACAGGGCCTTGAAAAGTCGGTGTTGCAAAGGAGCTGCTCGAATAGAATTGATTATTTTTGTAACTATTTCATGACGTGTTCAAATGGCAAAATTTTACAACACAGAGCTTCCTGGTGGATAATACAATGGTAGGACATGAAGTTTGAAAATGAATCATCCTTCATGCAGAGGGCAATAAATCCTTTGTTTTTACCCATCATTGCTGGCGCCCCATCAGTGGTTATTGCAGACAGCTTGTGCAAAGGCATATTTATTGACTTGGCGTATGTTTTGAATGTATTATAAATATCCTCACCCCTTGTCTGTCCTTTCATAGGTAATATTTGTAACATATCCTCTTTTACTGTGAAGTTACTAAACACCATTCTCACCATAACTGCTAACTGTGCGGTGTCTGATATATCTGTTGACTCGTCAAATTGTAGCGAGAAACAGTCACATATTTCCAAGTCAGTTTTTAACTGAGTTTGTATGTCTGTTGAAATTGCATGTATTCTTCTTGTGACTGTATTATTTGACAACTGTAAGTCTTGTATTGCTGAGACAATCTCACGTTTGTTAGAAAATCCATCAAACAAACAATCGGCACCAGTCAAAAATAGTTCCTTAAACAACTCACCATCAATGAAAGGTTTCTTCTTTTTTGCGAGCATGTGAGATATTTTGAAAGAAGCAATAGTGGCCTTTTTAGAATTTTCCACATGTCTAGTGAAAACAGTCTGTTGTGCTGTTAGACTTGATTTTAGATTACACATTTTTTCTTTCTTACTTCAGATTTAAGAGGATAATTCACATTAAAAGTGCCATGATTTGTCTGAAAGTGTCGTTCAACGTTATGTTTTTTAGGCACTGCAATGCTATACTACCACACAACAAACAAACTCATTTATTTTTCAAATTAACGAAACAATATGATTCCTCCCAGTCAGTGTTAAAATTATAGGTTCGTTGTCTTTTACTTGGTCCACTCATTTTAGGACTAAAATAAATAATAAAAAAAATAATAATTGAACTACAATATAATATCAATGTTATAGCGCAAGTCTGTTCTGCATTATATGCATAAATATATTATAACAAGAACTATAACTATCTCCTCAATAATAATAGTTTATTAATAGATCATCGCTTATGAATACAATAAATTACGCACCTCGCTTTTAGCCTGTTAATTTTTTTGGCGGGCACATACGAATCGTTCCGCGGGCGCCATGGCGCCCGCGGGCACAGGGTTGGGAACCTCTGCTCTAATTCATAATTAATAACAACAAAGAAGATAGAAAATAACATTAATTGACGAGTCCAAATTTAAATTACTCAATAATCATCTCTAATCAAATATAGATGGGTAAAGAAAAATAAATTGCGAATTTGATCATTTCAAATATTCTGAATGAAAATAAATATTTATCCAAAATAGAGATAATTCAACTGCGTGTTCTGTTTCGAGAATTTACAGATTTCGAGGAAATGTCTCCCAGATTACCAAGGATTAGTTGAATTAGAAAATCGCATTTGCTTTGTGTGATATAATTGAAAAAAAAAATATATATCGATTGGGTATTGAATTTTACTCATTTTTTTTTTTAATGAAAATCGTTAGAGCATTTTTTGATGAATTCCGATTAAAGAACATTAAAAAAAGGTTGGTTTACAAGGGAGGGATTTAATTATGTGCGATGTAATGTAATGTAATGAAGTTAGAATAAGTATAAATTTAAAAAAATAATATTTCTAGAAAAACGTCATTAATTGAAATAATTTTTTTTTTACAATAAAAATTTGGCGAAATTTTTGCTGCAAACTGAACGGGGCGAAAATTTTTACATGTGAGCAAAGTAAGGGTGAGGTGTGAAAGTATATAAAGCATTTATTATAATTATATGATGGACAACCTGAGTACCTTCCATCTGTCATGCCATGGTTTTACGTATTCCTAGGATCCTGTGATAGTCCGTCCAAATGTTCATCAGATATTTGAAATTTATTATTTTATCGATCGTTATAATAATATTTTCAATTGAGGATACATTAAATAAAATAGTAGTAGGAAAATTATTCGTGATAAAGTGATACCATTTCTTTTCTTCATTCTAGAAAATGTTCAGCTTGATTGAAAAATATCCCCGTGAACTGTTTGAATAAATCTGTTTCTCAATGAACTTTTGATTAGATTGCCATATATATTTCTCAAGCGACCACCTGAGGTTCATACAATTCATCTGTAGAAAAAAGTTATCAATGAAGATGCCTATATAATGGCAGATGCTTTATTTGAATTATTTCCAAGCTTAAATAAATAGAAATTATTTCAATCTCTATTGTAAAAAAAAGTTACAAAATCTCAAAATAAAAAAATCGCCAGATGAAACTCTAGACTATGACCAGATAACGCATTAAAGGAATGATCGGTGCAACATGTTGTAAATGTTGCAATTTGCAAATTGGAAATAATTGGTTAAGGATCGAAAAAAGTCGGGAATCAGGGCCGTGGAGAGCTGTTTTATGGGCCCTGGGGCAAAATAAGACCAGCGGGCCAAATAAAAGTACTATATTTTTCAATTTGAAAAATATTTTATTATTTAACAAATAAATAAATCTGTAACTTAATATGCTCTGTTACCTAATTTTGTTATTTTATACTTTTTTTTATAATAAGTAATATATTTTAGTAGTACAGAAATTTATTTAACTGTAGTAGTGCCGGGCCCCTTTCGGGCCCGGACCCGGGGGTAACTACGCGGTACTAGAGCGATCTCGTTGGACCTGTCGGGAACGAGTCTTGCGAAAGTCGAAGCCCAATGAAAATGATAACCCGATGTCTCAAAAGTGGAGCCTGGAATTTTAGAAATAGGTAAATAGTGAAATTTTGAAATGAAAAGTTTACGAGTCATTATCATCAGCTGATAGAATGATAATTAGTAATTAGGTAATTAAGTATGGAATAAAAATTCGAAACACGAAAGTCATGGAATTGTGTGATGGGTCTATGCGATAGCTCTTTAGATTTGTAGAAAATATATTAGTTTCCCAATGGTTTTCTTAATTAATTAATAACTAATTATTGAAAAAATTGATAATTTTAACATTTATAAGATTTCGGCATTTTAAGGCATGCTTTAAGTGACTTAAGACAAGAATTAAAAGTACCTACAATACTTTTTTACATACTAAATCACTTAAAATTATCCATCCACCCCGTGCATGTTGTGCCAAAGCTGTCTGATTCTTCTTCTTCTTCTTCTTCCTTTTATGTAGGTCGGGGACCTGTATTTTCCAGAGCGTCACTCCATCTTTTCATTGGATGACCTCGGCTTCTTCTTCCAATTGGTACATTCTCTCTCACCCTTATGACAATTCTGTCTTCATTCATTCTTGAGATGTGGGCATTCCACTCTATTCTTCTCCTCTGAACCCAGTCGCCGATGTTTTGGATTTCGCATTTCTCCCGGATATCTCGATTTCTGATTTTTTCCAACCTAGTTTTATTCAATACTAGCTGCAAGGCCCGCCTTTGGCGGCCCTCTCGCTAGCCAGGGGGCACGCCCCCTAAACTCACGAACTCCACCCCCCCCGGACCCCACCCAGCACCTCCCACCCCCGGACCATGCTCCCGTGTCCAACCGCACCACCCTACTACGCATCTGGACCCTCACCTGAACCCCCCACTCAATCCTGCACCACCTCACCCCCCACCCGCGACATCCACAATCAAAAGTTGTCAGAAATCACATCCCCTACAACTTTGCTCATAATAAAATTTGCCGTAAAGTTAATAGTTTAGGAGTTATTTGATAATTTTCATTCGTGCGCCCCTCCAACTCCCTTTTGGGGTCAAAATATCAAAACGTTATATAGCTAAAAACGTAAGTTAGAAGACATCTGATGTATGTATGAAATTTCATAATAATCCCTTTAGCCGTTTTTACGTGAGCAACTTTTCGGAAACGACGGAAACATACAGACATACAGACCGACATACAGACACACAGACAGGAATTTTGTTGAGGGTGTTTTCGTTCATAACTTTGCTTGAAACGTGTGCAACCAAAATTTGGCGTGATTTGGAGCAATGTACAGACAAAACCTTAATTTTATATATATCTATAGATAGATTCTTATTAAGGTCTTCATTCCAATTTAGATTTCTGATTATTGTTATTCTTTATTGAAGATTGATCTTTTGTGTTAATAAATTATTTTTTCTAGTGACAAGGTTTTAATACAAATATAAATTTTATCATAATATGATGTAGATAGATCTAAATAAGAGAATATAAAATTTTAATTGACACAGATAAAATACATTAATAATAATTATCATTAATAATTAATATCAATAATAATCTTCATTCATTTCGAGATTATAAACAAATAGCGCTTAAAGGCGTTCCGGATTGATCAGCTTGTCAGCTGCTGTCAGCATGCTTTTCAATTCGGATCGACTAATAACGACGTGAGCGTCCAAACCAACAAAAGTTCAATTCCTAAAGCACTCTTGAATATGTGAATATTTTACAAGTTTTCTTTTTTAACCGACTTCAAAAAAGGAGGAGATTATCAATTCGAGTGATCTTTTTTTTTTTTTGTATCTATGTTATTCAATTTTTTCGCCAAATGTGAACCGATTTTGGTGATTTTTTGCATTGGGTTCACTATAGTTTCCGATTGGTCCCGTTTTTTTTCAATGGTATTGGACCTTTTTTGTTATGTTTGTTCAGGCATAACTTCTTTGTTTATGAACCGATTTTAATGATTCATTTTGCGTTTGGATCAGTATAGCTCCAAGATAGGCAAGATACCAAACTATTTATTTATTTATTTATTTTATGTATGTTCAGCGAGAACTTTTTGCCACGTGCACTGATTTCGATGATTATTTTTTATTGGGAAGAGGGTACCTTAGAGGTGGTACCATATTAATTTGGTAAAGTTCTGATGATATGATCAATGACGAAATATCGTAAATCTCCAATTCTTATGGGTAAATAATCAAAATTATAATTAATAAAATCTTTTATAAAAAAAATCTTAAAACATTCATTTAAAACGCAAACGTTTCGAGAGAATTTCTATATTTATGAATTGAATTTTATTAGCATTTTTTGATTCATTCGCCCGACGCTTTCTCTTACAAGATGCATGAAAGGTATTATATTAAGTCACTATTAATAACATCAGTAAAAAGAGAAAAATAAAAATAAATTTTATTAAAACAAATAAAACAGACTTCAAAAAAATTAAATGCAACAAACAAAATAATAAGAACTCAAAAATCAAATAAAATATAATAAAAGGTATAAAATAATTATCTAATTTACTTATAACTAAACGACGAAATATTAACATGAAATCACTTTTGGAAGTCGGTGCCAAACATATACATTTTATGAATCGAACTCGACGGACTTACTTAGTACGCTTGGTGGGTAAGCTCGCTTATATAGTTTGTTTAGCACCGACTTCAAAAAGTGATTTCATGTAAATATTTCGTCGTTTAGTTGTAACTAAATTAGATAATTTATATTGAAGAAATATTTATATTTTTTATTCAAGATTATAAGACTTTAAAATAATAAAAAAATACCATTTAAAAAATTCCCAAATCTCAAAAGGCTGATGATTTTATCTAAGATGTTAACGTTATGATTTTTTTTTTACTTTCGACTCCTGAGGGCGAGATCCGTCTGATATTTAAATAAATAATATCGTTAACATCTTAGATATAAGTGCGTTCAAAATTGCCACAATTTTTCACTAGTCAAATCAGTAACTTCGCCATCGCACTCGGACCCCTATTGTCGGCATATAAAACTTTACACCCCCACTACCTTTTTTGTTCTCGAGACACTGGCTACCCCACCAACTAGTTCTTATACTATTAACCTCCCCATGGTAAACATCTCTTAGAATTACTCTATGTGTGTTATTCGTTAGTTGTATGGGCCTGAAAGGTAAGAATATTCTGATAGCTAAAATTCATATCCTATACGTGTTCATTTCTTTAATTATTTTTCTCTTTTATCCTGAAAGGTACTGCAATATATATGTTTTACTCGTCCGCTCGATTGACGGAATCCCAAACGTATACAATCCCTTGCCCAAAACCACTTGCGGCAATATCCTGAAAGGTTCTTTACTACTAGGTCAGAAACCACTCAAGGTTTTTCTTCAATATCGCTAAGCCGCGCTTAGCAAAATATGTTTTTTGGCGCCCGCTCGCTTGGTGACCAACAAAACCTATACGCTCCTTTGCCCTAATAAGCGGCAAGAAACCAACCCTTTTCTTTCTGGACAAATACAGAAAGGGCATTTTGGCGCTCAATATCTTGAGCAGCGCCCACAGCCCTCACAAGGCGCATTCAATTTTGAGCAAGGCATCGCGGAACGGGACCCAGGCTCCAAATGGCCTGTACCTTTCCCAAACACTCTCTTTGATCAATCTCCACCACACTCCCCAATATCAAAAACCTTCCCCTTTGTTGATTAATTAATAAATTTTATATAAACGTTAAATTGTTTTACCTTTTTATTTCATACACCTTTGAAGAGAACTACTCTTGTCTTCCCTCCATTTTTTTTTCTTTTACAGGATATCATATATGTATAGCATTAATTAACTAGATAATCCCCTATCGAAACATTTCTTTTATTATAAAGTAAAAAACAGCTTCCTTGAGGACTTACAACCCTCATAACAAAAAGGGACGATACTTTCAAACATAAGTGACCTTTTGAGATTTCAGAATTTTTGAAAAAAAAAAATTAAAAAGGCTTAATATCTTGAATAGGTATAATTTTTATTCAAAGTGAGGTGAATTTTTCATATAATACCATCTTTTTTTTGAATTATAAAAAACCTACACACAACATATTCTTAAAACAATATTTTAATTTAAAAATGTTATCAATTAACAAGCGAGAAGGCGTAATTTCTAGCCAGAAGGTTTAGGTCCCTGTTCGCCCGCATTTTTCTAAATGATTATACAAAAAATTATATTATATATTATACAAGCTGCTCTTCCGTATTTTACTGAATCATGTAAAATTCATTCTTTAAACCTAAATAGATAAATTACAACAAATTATCTAGCTCTGTTTTGTATCTCAGTGTATTTTATATTTACATATAAAAATGATTGTACTTTAAAACGGAGATACTCGATTATTTATTTAATAAATCCTAATAAATATTTGAACACAAAATACATCTCTCATGTATTTTTAATACACAACTAAAAATAATAAATACTAAATATGTATATATACATATTTAAAAAAATATAAGACAATATTATATATAATTAATAGAGATTGTGGTCTTGGTGCAAGGTGAAACACCTTTAATAAAGATAAAAGTAAATAAATATTATATGCAATATTCATTTACTATGAGTTAAGATTTCTAGGTCCCTTGTTTCACATTAAAATTAAAAAATAAAAGATGTAAATTTTTTCAATACAATTTCAAGCTGTAATCTCATCTTCAGGAAAGTACAGAATTATAAATTATATAACTTATATAAACTATAATTCTGTACTTTCCTGAAGATAAGCTTACAGCTCGAAATATATATATTGAAAAAATTTACATCTTTTATTTTTTAATTTTAATGTGAAACAAGGGACCTAGAAATCTCAACTCATAGTAAATGAATATTGGATATAATATTTATTTACTTTTATCTTTACAATATTATATATTTAATTATACTTTTTAATATAAAATTTATATGTTGTGTTTAATCAACAATTTAAATACCTAAACGCATAGATATATACAGATTATTAAATTTTTGAAAAATAAAATAGACAGGAAATAAAAATAAATTAACCTGAGAAAAATTTAAGTTAATTATCGAGAGGCACCTTTAATTATAGATAAAGCGATATTATAGGTACCATGCATTCACTTTACATTAAGGGAAGGTAATCGTAAACTATGATATACTAAGAAAGAGATGGTCTTTTCATCGGGATTCCAATATTAGTGGTGTCCATAGTAGATTAGAATTTCGGCTTGAACAATCGAAAACCAATCGTGAAGACCTGGGAACAAATATGACTCTTGTCAGATAATTTTCATTAAATTACAAAATTTTCAAACTTAAAAAACCAACTAAAATGGAATTTACCATAAAAGGGTTCTATAATAAATAGTTTTTAAGGAATTTGGTGTTGGTACTTGGTGAAACATTTTTTAAAATTATTGGATAAAAATACTTGGTAGGTTTCACATTAAGATATATATAGTTACTTTCTGTTTCTCCTGAAGATGGGTTAGTCACCCGAAATATATATATCGAGATTAAAGATTCTCCAAAAATAAATTCGTTTTATTTTTTTATATCTTAATGTGAAACCTACCAAGTATTTTTATCCAATAATTCTATAATAAAAGTCATTTTTTTCGGGAACAAAATTTGGGAGGTTCAAAAAATAGAAGTATCAATATAAGTTTAAGTGCCTTTGATCTGTAAATGTATCTGATCTAAATATTCAATTGCAAAATCTTAATCTACTTTCTATTTTAGTTGAAAGTAATGAAAGGCAGCCCGGGCGTAGTGAGGAAAGAAAACATTAAACATATCCAAATAAGGTGTAATTCATTGGAATCCTTCCTCCTTTCCTTTCAAACCGACGTTTCGGAGGATTCTTCCCTCCTTCTTCAGGGTTTCAAGGAGCCAATTAAGGAAACAAATAAAATGCTTCCTTCCTCTCTTCACAGCAGTGTTTAAAACTTTTTTATTCCTTAGTAGAACCATAGAAAAACAATTTTTTTTTCATTTTGATTCTTTGGTAATTAAGAAAAGGGAAGGAAAAAGTTTTAAACATTTTTGTGGAGAGAAGAAGGAAATATTTTATTTGTTTCCTTCATTGATCCATTGAAACCCTGAAGAAGGAGGGAAGAATCCTCCGACAGTTTGAAAGGAAAGGAGGAAGGAATCGAATACATTACACCTTATTCGGATATGTGTTAATTTTTACTTTATCCAATGCGAACCAGGGGTAAAGTATTGTAATCGGTCTCGCGGCAAGCGTGACTTTAAAGGGTCCTCAGGTAAAGACTACGGAACCCATGGTGATAATTAAAGTCACAAACTGTAGTATTCAATTAGGTTGAATTTTAGTACGTGACGTTTTTTTTATTTCCTCACTACCCATGGGCTGCCTTCCATTACTTTCAAAAGTTCTACCAGTCCGTCTCTCTCCAGAGAAAATTTAGTTGCAAATAAATGTATATTTTAGACTTTTTAAAGCACTAACATGCGCACTTAAAGTCTAATGAGTACGCCTACGCATGCATGGTTCGTGTAAGTACCAGTGTCATTCGAATTAATTATTAAGTAAGATTGTTCACCAGTGTGAATTTTAAACAAACATAATAATTTAAAATTAATAAATTAATGAAAAAGAAAATATAGATGTTCTTGATCTGTCTAATATTTTTCCTACCGAAAAAAGATGCCTCTTTAAACGGCTAAACCTTGAAAATCACTTTAGATTAGATATCCTGTTGTAATATGAATGAAAACAAACTTTATTCTCAAGTATTTTTTATTTCAATTTTTCTTAAGCTTATCTGAGATCATAGAATGGTTCCCATGGGATCCGTTACGTTCACAACACCAGAGAGTAATTTTTTTTATTTTTTTTTTAACAATTTTGAGAATTAAAAAAGAGAAATCAAAGAAAACAATCTTAATATTTAATTTAATCTCTGGTGAAGTTTTCTTAAAAACAGATTTAATTAGAATGGAGGGAAACGAAATGAAAATATGCATGAATTATGAAATGGGAATATTTTCATTAGTACTAATTAAGCGTTCACGGTGTAATATAATTACATAGTTTCCTCGAAAATATTCAATTAATTGACCAAATTTGGCTTGGAATTTTTTTGTATATATTTTAGCATTTGACGTATATTACAGTCATGAGAATGATATGTTCATCAAAGTAAAGAATCCTTTGAATTCAGAGTCCTTAGAATAATGGCCGGTTTCAGTCATTGATCTAGTGTACATCCAGGGCTGTTTCAGTTCTCAGCGGAAAAGGGTTTGTTTAGTTAAATAAGTTAAATCTTGCGAATAAATTCACTTAAGGAGGCTCTTTCGCGACAATCCACACAAAAAGTTTTAGCCTCGTAACCACTCTATGAATATGAACGGAACTAAAATTTTAGGTTATGTTTTTTTAACGTGACTGTCCACTCACACTACGAAATCTCTATATGTATATACACATACTTGTCGGATCGTTTCCAAGCCATTGTGCTTATATCTCCTCCACTAAAGATAGTCGCCCAAATATGTTTGTTTTTTTGTTTTTTATCAAAACTATGTTGTAAATAATTTCAATTTTTTTTTTAAGTTACTCCAAATATATTATTCTAACAAATATTAGTTTTTGATCAAGATGGTGAAAGTCCTTCAATGAAAAAAAATAAAATAATGATCATATCCCCACCCTTTCCCTATCTACCCTATGTTAAAAATGTCATATTTAATTGCAATTATTTCATGTTTGGTGTAGTAAATCGTCTTCAAACTTTAACAGTATGTGTATTATGCTTTTAATGACTTATATTCCAAGTTCCAAAGATTTCTTGAATTTTTGCATTTGTTAAAGAACTCCTTAATTCGTATTTTTTAACCGAATTGGAGTTTATTCAAATTGAAATTCAAAAATATCACTAAATGAATGAAATTTGTGTTACCCAGTATTAATAAATTGAATAATAAAAAAAGAAAGTAAAATAGTTGATGGTTAAAAGAAAGGTTTAAATTGAACTATAAAAGTTTTTTATCCATAAGGATCTCTGGTGTAGTGCGTTACAGTGCCCACATTGGCTTATATAGACTACAGTAAATTGTTCCTTTCATGTTCTATCTTAGTTTCACTTTATGACTGTGATAAAATTAAAGCAGCTGAGGAATGGACCTCTGCCCCGATGGAGAATGCAAGAAGAAACTAACTCATGACCACATGCTTTCTAGTAAGCCTCTTCAGTTGTGCTAATGGTGGAATTGAAAAGGGTCAAATGAGTTTCAAGAATGACTGCTTTTCATAAAGCATACATCATTCACTAGATGTATAAAAACTTATGATTATATATAAGTATTCATATCCTCGAAATAAAAAGTTGTATTTAAATAGATTATTTTGGGAAGGGGTGAATTGTTTGTAGAGTCGAAAATAAAAAAAAAGGCTTTTTATCTCGGAAGTTGGAATTTTCCTATAAAAATCTCCCTAAGTAAAATCAGACTTATTATTATTATTTAATTTATTTCACTTTGAGTGCTTTGTAGAGTCCCACAATATCTATTTTTTGAAAATTTAATGGTTTGATGTTTTTTGAATTTCAACATGCTCTAATATCTACTCTTATTAAACGAGCAAAAATTGTATAATTATTTATATATATGTATATTTGTATCTTGGTTCTATTTTGAAAACGACTCTACAGATTTTGATGAAATTCACGGGTTAGGGGGTTTTTGGGGTGACAATTCGACATATTCGACAAAATTGTTTTTGATGGGTTTTATCGTAATCAAATTAATTATTCTCAGGTAGAAAAATTCCATTCTTAAGGTTTTAAAAAAGGTTTTCCTTTTACTATTGTACCCAGACAGGCAATGGTTTGGGTTAATCCTTTATTCTCAAAGGCCTTGAAGAAGTATTGTGACTGTGGATTTTAACATATTTTGTTCTCCCTAAACGTTAGAAATATTAATAAACGTTTTATAATTAATTTTATAAAGAACTTTATTATTTAATAGAATAAAAAATAATCAAGAATTTATTTAAAAATATATTTCGCATAAGCAGGTCTCAATTTTCTGAAAAAACAACACATTTTGATAGGTTTTATTTATTAACAATTGGATGAATAAAAATGAATCATATGGTTGAATCAAAACAGGTGCATGAGGTGGGGTGCAGTGGTGGGGGATTCAAGGGTAGGGCGAGGTTTCGGGGGTGGGGTCGAGCGGGGTTGAGGTGGGGGGTACAGTGGGCGAATATTATATATTTTTGTATTTTTTTTAATTTGAAAACGGCTCTCAAATAAAAATCGACCTTTTTATCAGAATTTTAAATTAAAAATAATATTAAAATAAAGCTTTTAACTGAAGGAATAAGTTAACGAGCATCGCTCGGTGCCTCCAGGTACTATATATTATATCAGCGATTCTTAAGCTGGGGTACAGTAGTCCTGGGGGTCCGCGTAGCCATTACCGGGGGTTCGCGAAAATATAAAAAAATGTTTGCAAACAGTCAAAGAAGTCGATGAAAAGGCAAGAAACGCAGAGCCTCAAGAACGATGTAAAATGCCTAGGGTTGGGATCCGCAAAAAAAATGTTGTTCAAGAGGGGGTCCTCGGACTACATAAGTTTAAAAACCCCTGTATTATATTATATGTGTTTTATTATATTTGATTTTTATTATATTAAAAATTAATTCTTGATTATAAGTGATTTCTTATAAAATTTATAAAATAATATTATTAAACGTATTTATATATTGTTTGCTTAAACTCAAATGCTTAATGATCCGCATTCCAACACAAAACTAAATTGCAACTTATTTGGTGTTTCGCAGTTGAGTTAATTGTATCTTGAGTATTTGACTACATCTGCGACCTTAATGAAGAGGGATCGCATCTGCTTTAGAGCGATCGGCTTCAGGATTAAAGGATGATAATTAATTAAGCACAGATTAACAAGCTTACCCTTGAAGCTTCGATCTTAATCCAGGAGTAAAATTACAAAAAAAAAAAAAAAAAAAGAAAAAAGGGATTTTCCTTTTTTTTTTCTTTAAATTTCTGATTTAAAAAATAATTAATTTAAAAAATTGTGTCTCGATGCCTGAAATAGAAATCAATAATTGTCCCATAAGATAATTCTAAGATAGATGTAAAATAAATAATTCTCTATCAATACATGCCACCAAGTATCTTAACCAATTATTAAAACAATTATCAAAAGACTTGGGTTTTCATATAATTATAGCACATTTTAGGCAAATATGTATAAAATAAAATTCCTCACTTAATATTATCTATTAAAATAATTGGCTTGCCCGACGAGGACGGCGTGATCTCTCTGATTTACCGTGTTTTGGCCATAAATAAATACAGGGTAATACAAAAATAATTTAAAATCTATAATTTTCTAAGGCCATTATAAATTATTTTATTATACCATTGGCGTACCGGGCCGGCGTGCGGGATGACATCGGAGTCCAGGGGATGTGGCCCCATGGCCAGCAAGATGCCTGCCGAATGCGGGCTTCACAGCTGATATCCATAAATAAAGATTAATATTATTTAAAATTAAATAATATAGTTAAATAAATATAATTGAAAAGTTTTTGTTTTGCCGAGAGTAGCAGAGTTGTTGATTCACAAAGAGAAACAAAGAGGTTGTCCTCTGTTTATTTGCATCAAGCAGAGGACAACCTCTTTGTTTCTCTTTGTAAATAAATATAGTTGATAGGTTTTTCTTCTTTTGAGTCGACGAACATTTTCATCATCGTTGAGCATTAAAGTATATTGAGTTTTACAGCAATTTTTCATTTAAGATTTCAACTTCATTCAATGGCTTTCTCATTTTTTCAAAATTTGACCCCTGACCTGAAAAATGGGGAATTGTTGATTTTGGGGTCTTAAACACAAAAGGCTTCATATTTCCTATGTTTTTTAAGTTATTGAGTTCATAATTGGGATTATTGGTAACTTTCTAAATTCGAAGTCATCGATGTCAAATTTTCTTTCGATAATGCTATTTGCAAATCACTACAATATTTTAAAATTTATGCTGTTTTTTTTTTAAATAATGGTGTGGTAGGATCCCAAAGTACCCATTTCCTCAGTCACATTCTCCATAGAAGTCACACTTAAAAACGACTAAGTTCAAGAGATATTATTTTTTAATACAAATTAAAGATGTTACTCTTGAAAGTCGATGCGATGGGTATATCTCACGAGGGGGCCCAGATCTGTTGCCCACTTGGTTTGCTCTTAAAGCCCTAACTCTATGTTATAAGAATAATGATTAACAACATATAAGTTAAAATCTTTTAAGATTGAACCGACAATTTAAAAATAAGGGTCCGTCCACAAATTACGTCACACACTAAGGGGGAGGGGGTATCTCAGATTTGTGACAAAATGTGACAGGGGACCCGGGGATCTTAAAAATTGTAGCGTCACAAAAGTCAAATTAAAAAATTCAAATATATTTTTTAGATTTCAGATTATATAGTAATAGTGCATAATATGTTAAATGATATGAATAAAAATAAAGTTAAACTTACAATATATTAAATCCCTTTAGTTGAGTTTAATTTATAAAACAAATTCTACAATTATTAAATTATAGGGTATAAAAGTAATATTGTGACGTCACAATACATGTGGGAGGCTTAATTAAAATGTGACAGAATGTGAAACAGGGGGATGGGGGATCTAAAAAACATGAAATTCGTGTGACATAATTTATGGACGGCCCCTAAGTACAGCATGATATAAATGTGTAATCTACAATTAGGAAAAAATTCATGGAAGATAGTCAAGGACAGCCGCATTGTTTTGACGGAGAACATGAAAATTTGTGAAAAGGGCCTTGCCTACCAAAAATCTACCATTTTATTTTTTTCACTTTTATTTGAGTTAATTTTTTGTTGTATTCGTCTTTTTACATCTTAAAAATTTACATCTTAAAAATGATATTTCTTTGTCCTGTATTTAGATAATGTTTTTCGTAATTGTAGTGACTTAATTATTTTGGCTCGGTTTGCAACGATAATTAATCAAATTAGAAGTAATTAGTTTAATTCTCAGTATGAAATTTAATCTGGCAGAGTCCTCCTCTCGCAGCCGACCCACTCCGTCGGCTCTTTCTTGTCTTGTCTTGTCTTGGGGGCTACAAGACGAAAAGAGAAAACATTATATTATGTTCAAAAGAGCGAAAGAGATAGAGGAATATGCTCTGCACAAATAGAAATCCCCTTACGGCTGATCGAATTATTGCTTGTGATGGAAAATAAAAATAAAAAATAAAAAAAAAAAAAAAAAAAAAGAGAAAAAAATGAATCGAAGTCTGCCTCAAAAGTATATTATCAAATTGTTTCTCTAGAAAATGATTTGGTAAAAATAAGAAGTCTTCAATTATTATATAGAAAGCATGTGAATCTGATTTTATAGCAGAGAGGATCTCAATCAGTTGCTTTCTCTCCCAACGTCCCACATTTACAAAACAATTTTCTATGCAATAATTTTTAGAAAAAAACCGACTTCAAAAAAATTAAAGGCAACAAATAAAATAATAAGAACTCAAAAATAAAATAAAATGCACTAAAAGGTATAAAATAATTATCTTATTTATTTAGTTAGAACTAAACGATGAAATTGTTACATGAAATTACTTTTTGAAGTCGGTGCCAAACATACATTTTATGAATCGCACTCGACGGATCTTAGTACGTTTGGAGGGTAATGAAGACAACATCGCGTAAGCGATATAGTTTGTTTTGCACCGACTTCAAAAAGTAATTTCATGTAACAATTTCATCGTTTAGTTGTAACTAAATAAGATAATTATTTTATACATTTTAATGCATTTTATTTTAATTTTGAGTTCTTATTATTTTATTTGTTGCATTTAATTTTTTTGAAATTGGTTTATTTTTTAATTAATATGTGACCACTAAAAAAAGAATCATCGAAATCGTTCCATAAACAAAGAAGGTATGCGTGAACACACATAACAAAAAAGGTCCAATACCAATGAAAAAAACGGAACCAATCAGGTACGAGACTGAACCCAATGCAAAAAAAAATCATCCAAATCGGTCAACATTGTAAAGAGAAATAAATGTTCAAACACAAAAAAAACAAAAACAGACATTCCGTTGAATTGATAACCTCCTCCTTTCGTCGGTTAAAAAGAGAAATATATAGGTACATAATACATATTCGTTGAGTCAAATAATTTTTTAATAATATGATTTTTCATTTGTGGAAAAATGAATACATATAACTTGTAAATTTTAATTCAATTTAATTTACGCTATAATGCTCTAACATCAGTCGTACAGACAGACAGTGTAGCGAAGTCCTGTTTTATTTTTTAAACAGAACCATAATAATTACCAATTTGAAAAAAATAGATAATAGTAACAGGAATAGTAGCGAATTGGATAAAATTAAAAAGACAGAATTTTTTATTAAATGGACCAGACGGTTCGTCAAATTATTTTGACTTCCTCAGTGGCCCATTTTATCAATCTTTGTCAAAAAACAATTTCACAATAAGACAAGACATGTTATCTCTGAATAAAAACGACGACAAACAAATTTGTAATTGTTAAAGAAAAGTCGCTTCCAAGATTGTTGATTAATTTGAGCCAAGAATGTTAAAGAGAGATTAATGATGTTTTGTAATAGCGAAATTGTTTTTGACAAAGAGTGATAAAATGGGCCATTGAGGAAGTCTAAATAAATTGACGAAACGTCTGGACCATTTAATAAAAAACCCTTTGTTTGTTATTTTATCCAATTCCCTACTATTCCTGTTAATAATTTACAATGGATACGAATGATGCAACTTTAAATAGATAATTATGTATGTGCACCCCAAGACTATTTCATTGTCTTTTAAGTAATTTTTAAGACTTGGTAAGCTGTTTGCAAATTTTAGCGATATTACATTTTTTATCAACTAACAGAATGAGATGAAAAGTTAAAACTTGATACTGAAGTATAATGTAATAATAAAAATAAATGTGTTAATTACAACCTGTCGATTTTTTTTTCTGATTTCCTACACTTTCAACCACAAACAAACTTTCTTCGATATTTCTGTTGTGTGAATATCTGATTCTAGTTAGAAATAATAATGTTTGAAAAAAATTTTATCTATCTTTCAGAAATTTCTAAGCACAATAATCAAATTTTGACTGAATTTAATTCTTAAAGCTTACCGAATATCACAATTTTACTTAGAGAAAGTGGTGTAGGTTTTAGGTGAAACATGATATTAATTAATAAAGTAAAGGGTGTGTAGTTTCACAGTGAATGAAATAATACTCAAAGAGGTTTATACAAACTCAATATATTTTGGATTATTAGTCCATCATCAGGAGTTTACAGGTTAAAAAAGTTTTTAATCTGTAAACTCGTGATGATGGACTCCGATGATAATCCGAAATATATTGAGTTTGTATAAACCTCTTTGAGTATTATTTCATTCACTGTGAAACTACACACCCTTTACTTTATTAATTAATATCACAATATTTGTTGTCATATAATTTTTTTCTCTTTTATTTATTATTCAATTCACTATATTTAAAAAATAGATCATTTTAATTATCTACCTTTTTATTTTAAACAAAATTTTTTTATTTTCCAAATTTAAAAATTTACATATTTATTATTATTTCGGCATCGAGTTAACACCCCTACCAATGTCCATATTTATTACAATATCTTTTTATTATTTCAATCATTTAAAAAATTTTAATTGTGGGAAAATTTTCATATGAATTTACAAAATGAGAATGGATGATACATTTGTTTATTCCTAAAGAAGAGTTGGCGATTATTCTGGGATTTTTGTATTGAATACCTTCAATGAGTTAAATTTGAAGGTGTTGCAATTATTTACTTTTGATTGAATTAGCAAAGAGATTAAAAACTCGGAAGGGCAATGCAATACTCCAGTAACAGACATTTTGAAAAAATAATTAATATCTCTTAAAATATACTTATATATAAATTTTTTGATGTTAACTCAACAAGGTTTTATTGTAGACCAAAACGCAGTGAATTCATTCAATTTTTTTTATCAAAATATACTCACGAACAAAGAACTGGAATCCCTCTCTTTTCATTAATTCAATGTTACTTTGTATGTTTCTTTGTAATTTATTAGAAATTTAAATATTTTTTCTACATGTTTCATTTTTCAGCATTTAATGGGCCCTCTACAATATGGCCCAACGTGAGCCAAACATGTTGGCCATGTTGGCCACCCGCAAAATGAGTTAATTTGAAGGTGCCTCCACACAGTGGTCCAAGAGTTGGGCCAATGTCTATGGCCTTGGTGAAAAGACACCTAGACACTGCGCACTTTCGTTTCGTAACATTGGCCCTCTTTGATATATCAAAAAAACCACTCCGAAGGCCAACCATCGCCAATCTCATCGCCAGCGTAAACCAATGACCAATACAAGCCAACCCCACTCTACACATTGGCGTTGGCTTGAATTGGCCCAAGTTGGTTAATAGAGTAGAGGAGGCATAAAATAAATGTAGAATGATAACCTAATGGAAATATATTATATTATTATTATTATATTTGAGAATGAAAATTACATTTAATAACTCGCAAGGGAGGTGATTCCATTTCTTTGCTTGTGAGTGTAGTTTAGGCCGTTTTCGAAAATACGAAGCAAAAGACACGTTTTTCATGCATGATTACAATACTACACCATATTCCGTATGAATAAAAATAAAAGGAATAGGTTTGATATACTATATGAATTTCGTTTTCCGTTTAATCTGCTATGTCAATACGCATAGAAATTAAACCACTTGTGAGGGCGGTTGAATCTTCTCAGCGGTAATTCCCTGGATTCAAAATCTAATTGAATTGTTGGTCATTTAGTCACAAATGGTTCACAAATAGTTAATTGATTAATTGGATGTTGGATTGAATATTGGCCATACAATCTATCAATAAGTTGAAGCAAGTAGCACGCCGAAAACACTCTATTGAGGAGATAAATCGCTAAAGGAAACTTTCCTTCTCTCCCCATCCACAAGCAACCCTGCCTGGCTTGGCTTCGTTCATTCCAACAAACGATTGGGTCAACTTCAATCAACTAATTCAATTTCACAAAAGGATTTACCTATTTTTATTGCTTTATTAAATGTTCAGAGAAATTTATCTCATTCGGAGATTATTATTAAAAGGATTTATTGAATGATCTTAATTAGTTTATACTCGAACAAAAGCAATAAGATAATTATCTTTAATAGTTGAGAACAACTCTTATAAGTTCTATAAAAGAAATTCAAGAGCAAAATGAACCGGACAGTCGAAAATTTATATAAAAAAATTATATTTTAAGAAATATTAATTATTTTGTTAAAATGTCTGCACCTATGTATGGGTGTGTGTGTGTGTATTTCCTAGCTCAAAAACAAAGGTTTAAAATCGAAATTTTATCTTAATTTCTTTAATTTTTCTAAACATTTTCTAAAAGGTGTCTGTTCAGTCGAGCTGAAATCAATTTTCCCCCTAAAGCCCTCTTTACGAGAAACACGGTTTTCTAACGCTCAGCACCCCTTCGCTGTCAAATTGGATAAAAGTCGAACAAGTGCTTTCTCCAACTCTTATATCCCTATGACCTCCAGAGACTGGAACTCGCTCCCTTCCACCATCTTTCCCGCGACTTATAATCTTCAGCTATTTAAGACCCGTATCCACAGATACCTTCGACCCCAGTCCAGCCCATAAAATTCTTTCTTCTTCTTTTCACGATGAAGGGGCCAACCCAAGCCTTTAGGGGTTGCACCTTTTTGGTGTAACTCCTTCACTCATCATTTTCATAAAAAAAATCGATTAACTCACAAATTCTAGTTTTTTATTATAATTTAAATGTTAATTATTAAAACAAATTTTCAATTGATTTAAAAAAAAACATTGCTAAATTTTTCGAAAATTACTCCTGTTTAATATTAATATTTTTTTTATTTTAATTTTATAATTGATATTTTATTGCTCGGTACGCCTGGCAGGCGGGCAAATTTTGCCTGCCAGTTGGCCCTTATATTGAATTCAAACGAAATTATATATATAGTAGGTATGTGTATAAATATAATTCTCATTGTAGTTAAATATGCCTGAAACGTTTAGTAAAATTATTTTCAAGCATGATTTTTCTCCTGTCTGCATATCACGAGAATAATTAATTATGTCTGTATGTTTGGATTCCGAGACCCTCGATAACTCAAGAACGAAAAGTTTTAGAAAGTTCTTTTTTGAAGCAAATAGTGTATATTTTCTATCGTAGAACTGAGTATATTTTAAACTCTTTAGCTTTAGATTCTCTAATTTAAAAAAGCAGAAATAATATTTATTTTTAATGATTTTATATTTAAAGGCGACATAATAATATAGGCATTAATGAAGAATTTATATTTAAGTTTATTATTAATTTCTAGAGCGTTTCTTGTGTGCCGAATCTTGAAATTTATTATTATTTAATAAATATATGGGTGAGCGATTTATTAATTAAAATCTGATGAAGGAAAAGTGCCCAAATAGTATAATTTCTCTTTCCTACGAGTTATGGCACAGCAAGGATGGCGAATACAAGTCCAGGATTGTTTCAGATTAATTTCTTAATTTCAATTATTCTAGGAATGGCCTTTTGTCTTTGGCACTTTGACCAAAATGATGCTCGTTATAAAAGGATTTTTTGTTTTTAAATCCCGAAAATCAGCATTTCAATAAATCTTTAATATGCTTAAAACTAAAATTATTAATAAAATAAAATTTTTGAAGTGAAAGCAAATACTCAGTTTAAAATGAAAAAATTAATCTAGGTAAGGGGCCGTCCATAAATTACGTCACACAGTAAGAGGGGAGAGTTTCAGATTTGTGACAAAATGTGACATGGGGCCCGGGGATCTTAAAAATTGTGATGTCACAAAAGTCAAATTAAATTTTTTTAAAAATTAAACTTCAAATATATTAACTCCCTTTAGTTGAGTTTAATTTATAAAACAAATTCTAAAATTATTAAATTATATGGTATAAAAATGATAGTTTGTTTTAAAAATTCAGCAAAAAGTGAAAATTTTTTAAAACTCGGTACTCTCTCGGCAAATTTTACAGATTGTCGATGAAGGCAGCAGGGCTTGGAACTATTACTAGTATTATTTTCACTCAAATAATAGTGTTTTTCTCATTTGGTTTAGAAATGTCTGAAATTCAAAGTATTTTACAGCTAACTATCCAAAATAAGCTATTTTCAAGAATTTTGTCAGGTTTTTAAATCAAAGAATTGCAATCAGGAGACATTTTGAGATTCGGAAATTTTCAAGGTGAAAATTATATTAGATTTTGATTATTTTTGTATATATTTGAAAAAAAAAACATTACAAATGTGTTTATTTATAATAGCAAAGCAATTCGAGTATACGGTATAACCGATATTGAATTATACAGATTATAAAAGCTAACTTATGTTAAAAGAAAACCATAGTAATTTGATATAAATATTTAGTAAAAAAAATGATGTTTAAAACTTAGTAAGAACCCTTCATAAGGAAAAATGATAAAAAAAAATATGTTTACATTATATTATTAAAGTTACGACTAAATGGCAGAAATCATCTTTGCTACAATTCGAGTTCTAACTTTAAAGAGCGCGGCTTTAGTTAGAAGAAAAGAGATATACTTTATTGTTTGGGCTAGTCAACCATCAATTACAGTGCAAGTGAACTAATTATTTTTTATTAAAATCAATGCTATTTTTTCCATTAATAGAAAAATTGATAAAAGACAATTACCATGAATATTAGTTTTTCGGTTGACTAAGTATCTGTCATGCGGCAAATGAAAATGAAGTCATCTAGGCGAGGGCGCTAATGATTTATTAAAAAAATTTCATTTCAATTTGGTTTCCTATTTTGATTAAAAACTTAGTTTATTTTTATCGTGACACGTAACTGAATTGAGGCTTTACAAAAAAATGCGAAAATAGCAGTGCTAATGATTTAGAAGAAAAAAATGAGTTTTATTTTTCTATTTTGGTTAATCAATTTTTTTTTTAAAATAAATTATTGAAATGAAATTTAATTAAAACAGCTTCAAAAAACAAATAAACAAGGACAAAAATATATATATAGGTAGGTATAGGCTATGATATTACCCTTTAAGAAGTATAGTCGTGGTGTTTCTATCGAAAAATGAGGTTTACAACTCCTAATTTGTAACCCTCTTTATCATTGAATATATTTTTTTAATTTGACTTATTTTGACCTGGAAATGAAGACCTTATTACGTAGTGGTTGTTGGAGCTTCGAAATATGGGTTAATAATATTATTTATTTATTTTTTATTTTACGGCGATGTAATAATATAGGGATTAATGAAGGATTTATATTTAAGTTTATTATTAATTTCTAGACCGGTTCTGATGTGCCGAATCTTGAAATTTTTTATTATTTAATAAATATGCGGGTGGGCGATTCATTAATTAAAATCTAATCAAGGAAAATGACTAAAAAGTGCACAGATAGAATAATCTCTCTTTCATTCGAGTTATGACACAGTAAGGATGCCGAATAAAAGTTCAGGCTTGTTTAAGATTATTAGAGATAGATTTCTTAATTTCTATTATTCTAGGAATGGCCTTTTGTCTTTGGCACTTGGACCAAAATGATGCTCGTTATAAAAATATTGTTTTTAAATCCCGAAAATCAGCATTTCAATAAACCTTAAATATGCTTAAAACTAAAATTATTATTAAAAGAAAAAAAAAATTGAAGTGAAAGCAAATATTCAGCTTAAAATTTGAGAAATTAGAAACTTCTATTAAAATATTAATCTAATATAAAAAAATATAAAAAAAAATTTAAAATTTAAAAAATTGAAGGAAAGAGTGAATACTTAATATTTCAAGTTTCTGTAAGCTATCTGCAAATTGTTCCGATTTGACAATTTTATGTTAGCGAACGGTTTGAGAGGCACATAGATGCTAATTTATGTGTTTTAAATTTCAAATTTATATGAGAGATTTAAAAAAAAAAAATGTATGTGTTTATCTCATTACTTTACCATAACCAGCTTCCCCCTTCATATATGTGCGAATTTTGGGCCAAATCAGACACAGTGGTCAAATTTTTAACCCCCCCCCCTAATTTTTGGATCGATTTTCTTAACATCTAATCAATTCTTAAACATAAACTCATGGATTCTTAAACTTATGTAGTCCGAAGACCACCTCTTGAATAACATTTTTTTGTTGACCACAATCCTAGGCATTTTACGTCGTTCTTGAGACTTAATTTCTGGCTCAATAATCTCATAGGCTACGCCCTTCTTGCCTTTTTATCGTCTTGTTGATCTGTTTGCAACTATTTTTTATAATTTCGCGGACCCTTGGGGACCACAGTTTAAGAATTGCTGCTCTAACCCACTAACGAACTATCAGACAGATATTTAGATTGACTATTGTGCCTGAGGCCTCTTCTAATATTCATTTATGTTTTTGATATATAGTTTGTTAATTAAAAAATTAATTGAAATTATACACCTACAGGGGGCAGATGAAAAAGCGAATTAACAAAACTTTTAACTAAATCTGTCTGTGTTTTCTCTTGAGAGGGAAATTAATAAATTAACATAAGCTAATATAGTTTCAGTAAAATAGTAAAAAAAATTCAACCGGATCACTCAGAATGTTGAAGTTCTGTGAAGCTCTCTTCCCTCGCTCATGCCATTTATTGCACACAAGGCTTAGCGTTAATTGCGGTCCGGTTCTTCAAACCCAAAGCAGATTCCGCAGCCTGGGCCACCCGAAAGAATTCCTGCATTCCGCGAATAATTCTCAAGCAACGAAGAATCAAGGCTTCCGAGCAATTAGAGACTTTAGTACTAGTATCAGTCCAGGGAGCAAGCAAGCTCTTCTACCCAACTCCCAAGCCAATACTTTTTAATAGCTTTTATTATAGCTCTTACATTTTTTTAGAGCGGATTTCTTTTATTTGCAATCTATCCGAACCGCGTGGCGCGCCCAACCCTTGCTGCCAAGGCAATCTCTTTGTCTATTTGCCGTGGCAAGGCTATAAACCCAGAGCCTTAGTAGAGAAAAAGCAGAAAAATTCTGGAAGGGGTTGTTCCTGGTGGGTCCCAGTAATGGCGGCGCTGATTGAACTCGCGGCAAATCGGCTGTGCGATTGGTGGCTAGAAGGGGCTTTTTCTTAAGGCCCACTGCCATTAACTCACCCACCGAAAGAAAAATTGAAGTTAATTATCGACACACTTTCAGATATAGATTAGTTTGTCAGAGGATTTCCGAAAATTGTGTTCATATTTGTCTCGAAGAGAAATGATTGAAAGAGAGAAAAATGAAACGCCAGACCCTTTTAATAACGAAAGTAATATTGATCAGAAGTTAACGAAATCACAATTCTCAATTTACGGACCCTCCTGAATTTGTTCAATTAATAAAAGATCTATAAAAGATAATTCAGATAAATTTATTTTGAAAATCATAATTAGCTATATTTGAAATTTTGAAATTACGTACTGTAATCTTATTGTATTTTGATGGTTTTATCTGTAGGTAATTTGTATTATAAAACCTATTAAAAACCTATTCGAAGTCACAACACCTCAGTAACCAGTATATTGAAATCCTTAAGAAATATTAATTTTTTTGCGAATTACGACTCTTTTGTTAACTCATGAACGGAAAGTTCATCTTGGTGTAAAAATAATTTTTATTTTCATATAAAGAATTGATTAGATTTAGGATTTAGGCTACTAGTCCAGAGCTGGCTAACCCGCGGCCTGCAGTCATATATGCCGTATGAATTGTTTTTTTTTTTTAATCGAGTATTTCAGAATGTATTTTAAAATTAAATTAATTAAAAGAAAAAGCGTTCACTATAATTTCACAAATAATAACATAAAAAATAATAATAATTAATTTTAACAAGAGAAATTGATTTAAAAATAGGAGATATAAAATGCAGGGATATTATAAAGATAGAGAGCTTCGCCTGTGTGTTCCAGGTTATGCATTCAATTCAAACGCTCTGAAATGAGGGTTGCGTCATTCGGCGCTAAATATTGAAACCTTATTTTTTTTTTTTTTTTAATGCAATCGAATGCAAGAAGGGGTGCCCCATTAAAGATGCAGCCCCTATGGATCTCGAAAGACCCTTGCATTACCGAAGAGAAGGGAAAGTTGATTAAGTGAGAGGGTGTAGGCGTAGGTGTCTATGCACTCCGGTTTTGAAGGTTTGAAGATTATAGGTGCTGGGAAAGATAGAGGCTGGGAGAGAGTTCCAGTTCCTTGAAGTCATGGGGATATATGTATTTGCGAATGAAGTGGTCCGGCACTTTTCTAATTTGACCGCGAGAGAGTGTTGGGAGTCGGCAAAACGCATGCTATGTGCAAAGCATGCTTTGGGGGGAATTATTGATTTTATCTCATCAGAGCACCTGCCGTGATAGTATCTATAGAAAAGGGAAAGGGCAGAGACATTTCTTCCATGAGCCAGCGAGTCGAGGGAGTCGGTGAGGGTAGAATCGTCAATTAGCCTGACGGCTCATTTCTGAATTGCATCCAGGGTAGCAAGAGAATATTTTGAGGCTCCTCTCCATAGATGAGAGCCGTATTCGAGACAGGGGCAGATTTGGGCCTTGTAGATGGTGAGAAGTTGTGGGGGATTTTAAAATCGCTTGGACCTGAATAAGAAGCCAATCTTCCTTGCTGCAGATTTCGCCGCCTTATGTTTTTGAATACATATAACTAAAATGAAAAAAAAAAATAATAATAAAAATAATTTTGACAGTAAAAACTATTTTTAATTATAGTTTATTACCATGCAAATATGTACATTTTGTTGTTGGATCATTAAATGCATGTTTTCTTTTCGTATGTGTATCGTTGTTTTACATAGTATAGTTTTTTCACATTTACACTGATTGAACACTTACAGTGTACTTTCAGCTACAATATAAAACACTAAATACGAAATCAGTTGTAAAGCAAGATCTCGAAAAAAATATTAAAAAAAATTAAAATTATTCTTATTTGTGTGCGGACCTTGGAAAGTTTTGGGTCGTCAACGCTGTCCGTGCTATGATTTAGGTTGGCCAGGCCTGTACTACATAGTTTATAAAAGCATAAAATCCGAAATAAATTCTGAATTGTAATGTGTCTAATTTTAACTAATGAGCTAACATTAGGAACATTAGTTTGCATTAATAAACTGCACCTCTGTGACTAGTTTCAACTATCTAGCTCAAACAGTTGGATGACTAGGAAAATGAACAAATCACTAAAATTTGCTAAAATATAGCTTTATTCTTTTTAACTAGCTTTTAAATATTCCCCTTATTCATTTGTTACACCATTTTTTATTTCGGCTAAAATAATTACATGTAACTTGCAAATTTTAAAAGTGTCTCATATTTTTTTCTGATTTAGATACTTCAATGTAGCGCTAAACGAGGATCATCGCACTTAAGCTTAACATATTGTTTTTTTGTTTTTAGGTTTTCTAGGCAACCGTTGAAAATGTGCACTGAATCGCTCAACTGAAAACGTTATTATATAGTCTTCGAGCTACAATGCAGTGACAAAATGACATATCTACACATGACTAGATATTGTAGCGAGACTATTAGGATCCTAATTGTAATTTTTAACCTTTTTTTTATAACCAAACTTAAAATTACATGCAATATAAACATATTTATTAAAATTTTTGATACAACCTAAATACATTTTCGTTAAAATTACATATTTAATACGATTTAGTCATCAACTGAACCCTCCGAATCCATGTCCATATTTATAAAATTGTTTTTTTATCATTTCAATACTTTTTCAAATTGTGGAAAAATTTTAATAAAAACCCTCGTTATAGATTATGACTTTAGTTTAAGCACAACCTTAAAAATACTAAAATTCAGTTATATAGGTATTTTAATGTTAAATAAACAATCGATTTATTACAACCAGCTCAGTATTTATTTGTATAACTAACTACTCTCGAGCTACGGACGTATAATGACAAATGAAATGGTCATAATTGCCCCTATAATTATGGACACTTATAAATCACCTGTTCTTATGCTTTTAGACTCTTATGTTTATGGTCATATTACTATAGATTATTTGTCATTTATCTATATTTCAGATGTGTTAATGAATGGTTGAGCGCTAACTGCTTGAACAAATTATTTGTCAGGCTAACTACATTATACCTTTAAAGGTTAATATTAAATTAAAAAACATGTTTGTGCAGGATTATTCGCCAATCATAATTCCCAAAAAGGGACAATAATTAACCACTGATTAAGTGGAGACTTTTATGTCCTCGGATTATACAGGTTTAGGTAATTGCATTTGTTTTTAAATAAATTTTTAATATTTCTTTTAATTAATCGTTTAGGCATTTTTGAATTTATTTTTAATTTATTTAAACTTAGAAATAAATTATTTTTTCTTTTTCCGTTTGGTAATATCTTGACTTTTTAGGAAAGTCCTCTTCGAGTCATATCTTTGAATATCATTAGCCATCACATAAAATTATAGCCAAATATAGCCAGAATCTGTCAGATATTTCGACATTAAGACACGTTTTGCTTTAGAATAACGTTTATATTAATTTTTGTAATTTTGATTTACTCTGTATTTTGTTATACATCATAAACTTATTAATAAAATATGAACCTTATTATTTCTTATTATACCAAAAGAAAAAACGATAGGAACGAACAAAAATATTTCGTTCAAGAGTTTAAAGACTTTCAAAGATATGTGTCCTATAAAACTCAAGTGTCTTTTCATGCTTTTTTAGCTCTTTTAAACATGACATTAGTTATCAAAGAAAATTTTCTTCACTTTTTTTGTGAAATAAGGTGTTAAAACTGATTTTCACAATATCCGTTTAAGAATTCGATTGAACATAAATTCTACTAAATATTATCCTTTTAATATTTACTCAATCGACAGTTTCAAGAAATACTTTTTATGGCAATTTCCCGGTAAATGCCGTTTAAATGAATGTTGTGATGGTTTAGTAACATCGTTAGTTTAACCGCTAGAGGCGTATAAAAAATCAAACAGAATATCTTTAAAATATTCATATACGTAAAACTCGTGTTGTGTGAAGTCATTGGAAAGGGTGAATGTTTCACCTTGTAGGTATACAGATAAGAAAATTGAAAATCTATATATAGATAGGCGAGCAAGAGAGGAAAAAGAATATAGAGGAGAGGAATATATATTATATCTTAGAAAAGGGAGTATAAGTCTAAAAGGGAAGTGAAAGGCGTAAGTGTGTTACGAAGCGATCTTACACGTTGCTCAAACCTGTCAAGCTTCGAGGAAAATTCTCACGTTAACCAGGACTTTTATCCCTACTTTAAAATACACATGAAAAAAATCACTAATATTATAGAAAAAGGAAGAAAGTAATAACAAAATCCTATTCTAATTATTTATAGAAATTTAAAATAAGAATGGTCATGAATGCTGAATTTTCTTAAAATTTATTTTTAATAAGATTGGTGTAATTTTTGGAGACGGACTGAAAAATAAAATTGAGTGGATGTTGATGAGGCATTCCAAAAAAAAGAAGATAATTTACACCATCTTTTTATTCATAAACCGACGTTTCGGAGGCTATTCTCTCCTTCTTCAGGGTTTTGAAAAGTCAGTGAAGAAATTCCAATGCAACATCCCCCTATGTCTCTTCTTGCAGTGGAAGTAACAATAATATATTTTATTTCATTCTTAGCAGAATTATAATATCCTTCACTGATTTTTCAAAACCCTGAAGAAGGAGGGAATAGCCTCCGAAACGTCGATTTATGAATAAAAAGATGGTATAAATTATCTTCTTTTTTTTGGACTGCCTCGTCAATATCCACTCAATTTTATTTTTAATCAATTTCAATTCTATTGCGAAATTTGTCCTATATTTAAATAAAAATATAGAATAAAAAATCCTACTATAGGCTTCAGAAAGTGAAGAATTCATGATCCATAGCTAAAAGGTCAGACCATTGAACTACGGATATAGTAATTTAAAAGGGTTTTAATTTTTTAAATAAAATAAATAAATAAATAAATCTTTATTCCTCGACCTGCTTAGAGGCACAAGTCCTCGGTGGCTAGGTCCTCCAAACATTAATACAATCAGCTACAATACATTAACAAATATCAATACAAATTAATTACAACAATTTGGGGGGGTCAGATAGGCTAGTCTGCAGCATATCATCCTGCTAACCAAGTGGACCCGGGTTCGAATCCGACTCGAGGCATTCGGCTAAAATCTGACCCCCGGGGTAGAGACAAAATTTAAAAAATATATAGTATCGTAAATGGGCTTATGGCTAGAAGGGCCGAAAAGCCAAAAAAAAATTACAACAATTTAAAAAATAATAAACAAGTAAAAAAAAAGAAAAAGAAAAAAAATAGAAATGTATGCTCATTAACAAATAACATGACCATAGATTTCCATCAAAAGACAAAAAGTAATTTAAAAATTCCGCGAAAAAACCCAATATCTGGAGCAAGCGACGCATTAGCCATCCCGGCATTTGCCATAAGTTGTTAAGGAAACCTGGTCAAAACCTTAACAAGGATGGTATGACCTCTCTCTACCTCAGCTAATCTCTGCTTGTGAGAACTAAATAAAATTTTGTACAACTATAGGACTTTAGGACTTGACAAAATTTATAATTGATTTAATCATAGGAGGCAGAATACTATAATCCCAAGTAGTAATAAATAGACAGACTTCCACAAATCAATGCCAGATCCTACAAATGAATGGAAACCTACATCTTAATATCTGAATTAACTAACTTGTAGGAACCAGACCTATTTAAATTAATACTATTCTTCCCTATATCCTTATAATCTATATAACCATCTGAATCATTCTCATAAGAAAAATACCACCACTGGTTTCAAAACCTATACTTCTAGTCCCAACCCTGGATTGACTATCCCTTTTAACCCTATTATCTAAAAAAATAAAAAATATTTTAAAAATAAACAATATTTTTACCTTAGTAACGCAGAGATTTCCTTATTCCAGCCTAATTTCAAAACCAACCCTTGCTTTTCCTATCTCTAAATGGAAAGAAGATTTAACAAACCCCCTTCACCAAAAGATACAAAAAAAGAACTAATAAAAACCTACCAAAAAGCTTCAAATTCGCAAGACAGCTTTTTGTTTACCCACCAGACTTCAAAGAGACCTTTTTGATGAACACTTAATTATTTACATCAAAATAAAACACAATAGTTAGTTTTTAATTTCGTGAATTAGGAATAAACGTATTCGACCAATTCCATTTTTGAGTTTATGATTCTTTTTAACGTTTGAGATAGAAAATATATAAATAAAAGCTTTGAGATGGGGGAATCTAAAATCTCATTAGGAAAGGATGAGCAAATCTGTGTTAAAAGGCACCCGAAAAGGTTAGGTTAGTTTTTTTCGTTGCAGGTTAACTGGGGCTGGTCGAATAATTTGTCCACAGTAAATGAAGAGGATTGGAACAGGGCTGAACGCTGGGCGAGGTTGAAGCCTTTGAAAGGACCATGGCTGTTCACCTGTCATGGAAGACCGCCCTGCAGGCCATCCTCGACATCAACCAATTAGCGATAAAGACCGAATGGCCGGTCAAAATGAGATATTCGCAACAGAGACAGGGGGCGGAAAACAAATTTGGCTTTTAAAAAATCAGCCAGGCAAAATTACATTAATCTTTGAATTGAAGCTAGAAAACAATTAAAATAATGATAGAGCCCTTTTAAAAGCGAAACTTTTAAATGAGGAAAAAAGAGAAATTTTTAATTTAGCAAAATTACTTCTATTTGTTATATGAAGAGGATTTTAAATAATAGTAAAAAAAAATATATACAGAGAAAGAGCTTTGGAAAAAATCGTTATATTCAAATTATGATATATAACCCTTGGCAATTGTAGTAGACTATTTTATCACACAAATGAAAAATATACATTTTTTTGTAAAATAACCACATACAAGTGTAATTTTTATATGGAGAAAATGAGAAAAAAATTTGCCTTTAAGATAAATATTTCACTTAATTATAGGCTCAAAAAATTGTTTATATAATTTTATGAAATGAATTCACTCAAATTCACGAGAAAAATAATGAATAATTTAAAATTGTCATTTTTTGTAACTTTGATTGTTATTAAATTTTTCTATTCCAACTTGAGATCCCTTGTGGTTAGATATTGAGATAGTAAAAGAATATGATAAAAACAAATAGAATTTCAATTTAAGTTGAGAAACAAAAACTTATATGTTATTTTGTTTAAAGAAAAAAGTAATGAAAATAAAAAAATCGCTTCACGAGTCACGGGATCCACGACAAAAGTTAAACTTCCGGAATGTTTATAAATATTTGTCCACTTGGTTTAAACTTAATTGCAAATATATCGCTTCATTCATTTTATTTTTAATAAGATTAAATTCTAAATTAAATGAGTTGAGTTTGGTCCAAAGATAAAGAATTTTCATTTTTTAACCTCCTCTTATTTTGAGTGGTTAGTTTTTGCCGAGGGGTGAATCGCGTTTGGAATTAGGTGTACACGTCTTTGGAATTATGTGAAATTATTTTGGAATTCTTTAGATAATGCCCCTTCATCTATTGTCTTCTACTTGGATATGAAAGTGGAAGTGGAAGTAGGTGTACACAATATTAGGTCGCGGTTCACCCCTCGGTTTTGCATTTCTAGTTCCCTAGGAGCTCAAGATCAACTATACAAATTTGATTGAGTATGGTCCAAGGACCAAGAATTTTTAATTTTTGACCCTCCGATCCTCCCCCTTATTTTGGGTGTTTGGTTTTTGCATTTCTAGTTCTATTTTAATTACATTTTAAGTTAAAAGTTTTTTTTTTATTTGAAGCTTGCGTTTACCGAAATTTTTTGGGTACTTATGATTAAAATAATAAAACATATTACATTTACATTATATTCATCCTATCTTAACATGTTATAAGTTATAACAAGTCCTGAGGAAGATTTGAAAATTTGAAACGTTGACTTTGGAGATAATTTTTTGCTGCATGAACTCTTTATCCTATTGCAAACATTTATTTTTTACTTTTTAATGAGTTTTGAATTAAAAGCGTGTTTTTTTTTCAAGTTTGTTATATAGGTATATTTTTGTTTAATACAATGAGTAACTTAAAGATTCAACCTCACAGCATTTGAAAATGGCTCCAAAAATAGATGTCGAAACCTCGTGCATTCTGATAGAATTCTTTCATTAAAATCTAGGTGATTTTAGGAAAAAAAAATGTCAATAAACAACTCAGCCCCCAAATAATCAAATCTACAGAGTAATACTTGTATCATAGAAACTATATCGTGGAGGCCTGGAGATTTCTTATTAGTATTATATACAAGAAAATATATTGAGTATATCAATTTTTGTATATAAGCATATCGTCGCTGATCTTACAAAACCTTGTAAGTCCTAAATTCATTGTTTGACAGAAAACAAGAAAAACCATTTTAAACAACAATACATACAAATACAATGCAATATTTATTATTTGGAATAGAATAATAAGGTTTCTATAGATAGATGCGCCGTGAAAAGTTGGTCGGTATAAACCTATAGGTTAAATTATTATAATACGTATTTGACCAAAAACTTTTGTAAGATCAGCGACGATATATAGAAATTTTGGGTAGAAGTGGGACAAAATTCGATTAAAAGATTTTACCTAAAGAGACAGACGGGCAGAGAAAACAAGTTAAATAAAAGTATGTAAAAAATATTTTTTGTGCCGAAAAATCCAATTCCATTAAGAGTCGCTTCGGGTTAGAGATGTAAAAATCTAAGAACTAACCGCACGGTTGTTTAAATATTCGATATATAATAGGCTTGTACTTTAATAAACAATGCCGAACCAGTTTGATAATCGATTTTCTAAAGGCAAAAAACAAATTTTGATCAAGTTTTCTATTGTTAATAAAAAAAAAAGAAAAAATGAGAAAAGCATAAATATTTAATATGAGTAGCTTATTAGGAGAAATTTCTCGCCCTTTCTCCAGCTTGAAACCCTTGGCATGAGGCCTGGAATTAGATTTGCATTAATTTAATAGTCACTTTTGGAAGGGGCGCGTCCTCCAAGGCGATCTCTTTAGAGACAGTATGACGCCAGCGGGAGCGAAAAAGGATCCTCATTAGAATAATTGCGACAAATTAAAAAAAAAAAGTATATATAAATTAAAGACTAAATAAGCTTTCAGAAACAAAAACTTAAAGTTGTTAAAATTGTTAATTTATATAGAGAATTCTTGGTTGAGAAGTTTGTTGTTAATGGTTGGAAAAACTTCAACCATCTAAATAGCAATCCTATTAATTAATAACAGGGCTGCTGAGAGCTAATCCGGGCCCCGGGGTCGAATCTTATCCAGGGGTCCTCTTAAATAATTATTTATTACTTATATATTATATCAACGAGTCAAAAAGATAAATGATACAAGTTTGACTGATATGTTTATTAGTATGCGTATGAGGTCTTTTCTCGAATTTTGATGCGAATTATTAAAAACCAGCTGCGAAGCCCGCCCTCGGCGGCCATCTTGCTCTCCGTAGTGTGTTTTAAAATAATAATTTAAATTTCCTAATTTTAATAAATTTTATTTGTAATGAACAATTAGTGACTTTTAAAATTAAAAAAATCACCTCATCGCGCAAGCCGATTATAATAAGATAAATCTGTATTTACGATCTTATTATTATTATTATTTATTTTTTTAACGAAGAAATTCTCCTAATTATTTAAATCTAATTTAATCTAATTAAGAAAATAAGCAAGTAACTCATTATTTTATTTTTTCTATATTATACTAACGGGTATCGTTTTGATCCAAGTGCATATTGCAAATGGCCATTTCTAGAGTAACAGAAATTGAGAAATTCAGATTTAATATATTGAAACAGGTCTGGACTTGTAATTGGCTTCTTTATCAGTGGCGCTTAGCTGTAAAGGTAGAGAGATTTTATGAAATTTGTAAAATAAAAACTATAAATGATTTGAATTTTTTTTTACAAATTTCATATTTTAATCACATAAAAACAAAAAAAATCCCTGGCTATTTGAACGCCTGAGTCCAGCGCACGCAGTGAACACCCGCCAGGCACTGTGGTAGGATGGTAAGTATATTAATACTATTTTTAACTTTAAATTCAGGTAAAAAGACTAATTTCTATTTGGTACTCACTCTGGAGTCTGCAGTGGGTTTTAAAATAATAATTTAAATTTTCTAATTTTAATAAATTTTATTTGTCATGAACTTAGTGGGTTTTAAAATTAAAAAAATCACGTCGCCGTCTTCGCGCAAGCCGATTATAATAAATATAGATATAGATGATAAAATAGTTTGTCGATAAAATTTGTAAATGTATTATTACTATTTATACAATTTTTAGATCAAATAGAATTACAATTAATGAAAAAAGGGATTTTTTTCAAATTCTGAAAATAGGACGGAATCAGGATTCAGCTGTAGCAGACGGCTAGGATTATTCCTTTTCTAGTAATCAATTTAAATAAAAGTACCTAATTGGCGGAATTTTTCGCGTTAGTTGAAGCCGATATATTAATATTATATTGAATTTTAAATTCAACTAAAATGGTTGATTTCTATTGCCAGCCAGAATTAAATAAAAATGAAATAAAAGTTGATTTATATTTCCCCAACGTTTCGACTTACTCCGGCCATCATCAGGGCATTTTTTTCAAGTTTTTTTGCAGCATCGTCCTTATGATGTCCGAAGCGGATCAAAACGTTGAGAAAATAACAAATTAACTTTTATTTCTCTTTATTTAATCGTGGGTGCAAATCAAAAATCAGTCTTTTTACCTGAATTTAAAGTTAAAAATAATATTATTATACCTACCATCCTACCCCTTTAAAGTTCTATTTAATTTTAGTTAATTTTGGTTCAAAAAATATACATATATTATCTTTTAAATTCATAAACAGAGCCAAAAAATGTTTTTTCTATTTCCAATTTAATTTTAATTAATGTTTATTTATCAGCAGAACTATGTTTTATTATAATCATCACATGTTTTATTTACTTCATCCCACCTGTCAATAAATTGGTTCAATTAATATAAAATCTATCGATTTCAGTTTCCTCAAAATTGACACCTGCTTAAACAGACAAGCATTGTAGCTACTCGAACAAAATTCCATGTTACGTTTAAGAGGAGTCGAAAAAAATGAATGAATTCAATATTCTTTGACACTATCAAGCGTACCGAGTAGATTTTGAAAATAAAATAAATTATAATTTCAAAAATAAATAAATAAATATGTTTTCCTTTCCTGGCGTTCTTATGCAGCCTCGAGCCTGGTTTCCCTACCCCTCCTATACGAGGCCCTGATTATAGATATTTTAAACAAATATTATTATGTATTTTAAATTATAGATAAAAAAATAAGTATTTTTATCCAGAAACATTATATGTTTAAACAATTTATTAAGACAATCAATTTTTATTTAATTCAATCATTAATCTTATTCATTATCCGTATTTTGGGAAAAGAGTTTCTTTTAAGATGCCGGGCCCACAATATTCCCACTCGGTTGATCTGATTAAAATCTTAAACACTAAGAGGTTATACTTTATTAGAAGATATTATCAGATTATTACTCATTTTACTTAATCAAAGTGAGAAGTTTAGGTAAAAAACAAACCAACTCGAACGCGTGTTCGTTTAATAGGTAGGTATATAACATATTTTCATTTGGTCCCCTAACCGTGTCAGGTAACGAATGTTTGATTAATAATTCTGATATCATAATAGAGGGGAATGAGTTGAAACCATTTAATTTCTAGTCATTAGATTATTTGTTAACGTTTCTATCAGCTTAATCGCACTAATCGATTAAACACTTCCGTTAATTTTTAATTGATTGTTAAAGTAAAGATAATATTTTTTTGACATCTAACTTCTTGCCTACAAATAGAAGGCGAGATATCAAACAATTATTTTTTTAAAACTTTGTCGAAAGGAACCCATTTATAATAAAACTAGCTGACGCCAGGGCCTTCGGCCCGGCGTCACCTAACCCCATGCGGAGAGCGTCTCGTTTTATGGTTAAAATTTATATAGATAATAACTGATCCGACCACACGTTGCTGTGACTAACTCTTATGCTTCACGCCTAAACCACTGGACGTATCGAAACTATATTCAATAGGTATTAAAACAGTAAATGAATTATATATTACTTGTCAAAATTGTTTCTTTAAACAAAAATAATATTGACAGTTGAAAGATTTCCAAAAAGCTATGGCCATCTTGTTTGTTTGCTTTTACCCCCCAGAGAGGCGCTGGCGTTGTTTCCTCGAAATTTTTTTTTTTTACATGCCACAGGTGTGATATCTATAAAAACACTATATATAAAAACACTCGTGTATTTGAATGGAATGATGTGAGAAAATTTCAAAGAAATCAGTGAAGAACTTTCGGAGATCCTTCAACGTATCACTTAAGCGTAACAGTACATTTTTATTTATATAAATAGTTAATGTGTCATTCGATTAAACTTTTGATGCTTTTGTAGATATGCATGGGAGTAAAGTCGAAAATGGGTTGAGTATCTACTAGACTACTTCTTCTTCGAGTGCCATACCCAAAACGGGTGTCGGCGTCTCTCCACATATACCTGTGCTGAGTGTGTTTAGTTGTTTTACACAGATATACGTCCCGGGACCTACTTTTTAACGCCGGTTCCGAACGACTAATTTGGAGAGGTCACTTGGGAATTATACTCTTGGTAGGTTGCCATTACTTTCCAAGAGGAGGCGACTTCAAATATCTATCTGCCGAGAATCGGTCTCGAACCAGCGATCTCCGAGTCAGCGACCCAACACTCTAGCCACTGACCCACAGTCGCCTCACTAGACTACTACACACCCTTTATTATTAGACTCCTACACACCCTTTATTTTATTAATTAGTATCTACTAGATTTTCTCGTTCATTGTAAAAGTTACCTGGCATGCTAACTTTTCAAAAATGTGAAATTAATTTAAAAAAATGGTGGACGCAAGACACCCTGATCTACTAGATCTGTCTTTGACTATTATTAGCAAAATTTGCAACCACTAGAGGTGCTCGTTATTCTATGAGAATATATTCGTTTATTTGTTTAACGAGCGCCTCAAGTCGTTGCTAATCAAGGGCGGATCTAGGTACTGATAATTTTTCTAATTTCATTGATAATTTTAATAAAATAAATATTTTGTATGATGGCTTCCTTGCTTAGGGTGAATGCAAGATTGTAACTCATAAAAATTAAAAATTCTCTCAATGAGATGGGAACGTAGCCTTAGATATATATAGAATATTACCCGACACCAGCCTCCCTAAACAAAATTCATAAAAATTACTTAGTGAGGCTTCAAAATTTTAACAGTCAGAAGCGGAGTACTTGAAAGTTGTTGCAACTTGCTTTGCAGGAGATGGAAGGTAGTAAATTATCATAGTTATTATACCAGTGTTCAAATCTCGTTGTTGTTAATATTAGTATGTACTTAAGAGAATTAAATAACTCTCTTTTGATTAAATTATACATAACTGAGATAGCCATGACCAGCCAGAGTTTCTCCTGAGACACCTGATGGCATATATGTAGGCTTACCATTCGTCTCGGTTTGACCGGGACTGTTCCGGCTTGAAGGCATGGTTCAGATTCGACCCGGTCAGTTTGTCATTTTGTTCCGGTTATTTGGAAAAAAATTATTAAGTGCTTCCTCGGCAAAGTTAATTGGAACTAAATTTGAGTGGATTTCTCGAAGCGATAAAAAATACAAAGAAATAGAAGAAAAAGTAAAAACTTTTTCAAGACTCGGTTCGCTTGCTAGTTAGAGCCACAACAAGTAATTTCTTTTGGGTTTTGTATATTTTTGTCTGAATTTTAATCAAGTCCAATTGAATATTCTCTCTCTATATAACGAGTAGGTATCGTTTTGGTCCGAGTGCAAAAGGGCATTCCTAGAATAATAGAAATTAAGAAATTAATCTATAAAAGTCTTGAACAGGTTTATTCTTGTAAGTGGATGCCACTTACAAGTCTAGACCTGTTTCAGGCATCCTTGTAATACCCCTTAGCTCTAAAGAAAGAGATAATTATATCCGCCCCATTTCTAGTTATTTTCATTCTAATGAAAGAAACGCTCACCCGCACATTAAATAATAAAAAAGTGAAAACTTTTTAAAGACTTGGTACACTAGAGCTGCCCTAGTAATTATTAATAAATTTAAATATAAATTGTTCATTTATGACTATACTATAACAGCCTCTTAAAATATCAATATTCAAAGAGATAATTTTCAAAAAGCATAAGTATTTTACTCAGAAGAGAACTTAGCCTTCCGGGGATGTGAAGCTAAGTAATAATCATCTTGGGGCCCTTTAATTAAAATAAATAACGATAATATGACTATAAATTTATTGCCAAAAGTTCACATATTCCACACATTTATTATAAAAGTATAATTCTAGATAGATATCGCATGGATTTATTAAATAATACGTAGAAATCGATCAGTGAATATAAACAACTAAATTATCAACATTTTCAATTTCAAAATATTGGTTCATACTGTTTTTCAATTGTTTGTCTTTAGTTATTATTTATTTGATACTAAATTAAAATATTTCACCCATACTCAATTAATACACACATTGAGGAAAATCATTTCGAATTGAAAATTAAAGAATTTATGAATTGCGAAAAATCCTCTAAATTTAAATCGAAATCACTTGAAATCATTTTCAGAATCAAAAGCCAAAACTCCATGAATACGGGTATATTAAAAATGTAAACCAATTTTCTAATTTATCGATGGGTGGACCAACCCAAAAATCTTCCACTTTATTATATCATGGAATAATCAACTGGCCTTCTAATCAAGTTAGCGTGGATTCAAGCCCGACTCGATGTAAATATTTGACCGGCAATAATCTGATCCCTGCACTAATTTACACACACTCCTCCCCCCCATACACAAACACACAACTAAAACTGATGGCTAAAATGGTCTATCGTTCCCGAAGACCAATTAAAAATAAAATAACCAGGTGGATTCCGAAATATGGTCCGTGGGTTCCTGGTGACCAAGGAGAACCGAGATATTTAACAAACTTTTATTTTTTAGCAAACTAAATTAAATGTGGTCAACAATGGCATTAATAACTAGCCCCTGATGTGCGGGACAGCTAAAAATAATATTTTAAAATAAAAGGATCAGGTGTGGGGGCACACCCAAGATTTGGCGGCTGGAGGGGAGGGGCGCTGAATTAACTCAGGGGTGCCAGCCCCTCCTTAGCTTCATGACTCACACCCCTGCCAGTTACATGGAAAATAACCACCCCCTGCCAGTTTCATGAAATTACCCCCCTCCCCCCTGTACATTATATTCTATTCACTTCTAAAGAATTAGAAGAGGTTTTTATTACCTTTTGTTCAAGTTATAAGCTTGACCAATTTTATTTTATATTTATATATATATTATTTTATTTATATTGCTCATTTTCACCCTCCTCAGAAATTTCATTGCGTCTTACCCCCTCCCCTCTGTGGGCACCCCTAATTAACACACTGTTGGTAAATTTTTAAATTACATATTTAAATCTAATATTTAACGAAAACTGATAAAGCGTATTATAAAAAAAAGCTCCATAAAAATTTATTGGAATTTAGCTTTCATCCTTTTAAAAACCGACCTTTCAGGGGACCCCAGCAGCGATTCTTAAACCCCTGGGGGTCGGCATAATTACAAAAAATGGTTGAAAGCAGTTCAAGAACACTATGAAAAGGTAAGAAGCGCGGAGCAATAAAAAGTATATTTTTATTATTATTGTGTTCTGTGATTTTTATATAATTTTTGTGATTTTGATGTATTTTTTTTATATCAAGAGGGGTCCTCGGACTTCATAAGTTTAAAACATCTATTCTACAAGGTCTACAAAGAACTTGAAATAGGTCTTAGTCTTTCCGGACAACTTAATATTTCTTTATTTTCACCCTTAATAGAAATGCAAATTGATTAACATCTTGAAAAAGGGTTTAAAACTTTTAAAAAAGCTATTATTTTTTTTTTCTTAAAACAATAATTATTTTCCAATATTTTGATTAATTTTTACTTAGGTTGTGAAGAGGAGTATAAATATTAAAAGAATGAAGATTAACGTATTAAAGTGATTCCGAAAAGGCGGATAAGATTCAAGAGACGAGAAGGAAAAGGGCTTCCTGTGAAATTGCCCCAATTAGGGTTTCATATCAGCGGAGGGTTTTTATTATCGTTAAGCGTCGGGTGGTTGCAGCGTCTCTTTTTTTACACGCAGAACGACGCCCCTAGCGGCCGAGTTATTTAAATAAAACAGGCATATCGGAAGGAGATGAGGAGATATATCTTTAGCTAACCAAGTGAAAATTTCCGAGTCCGTCCCCCCGATTCATAAGCAGTCTCCCTCAAAGTCGGAAAGGCTGCGCCCGACATTCAATTAACTTGAGCAGCAGCCCGCCAATCACAGACACAGCCAGCAGACCTTTGCTCTTCTGGTCAGAGCCAACGACTGCGCTGATAGCGACACGACAAAGAGACATCGCAGCCATTCATCACTTGGTCCTCACTCATCGGGCTTTCTCAAGCTCATCCTTTCAATAGTACTACCAGTTATACATACATAATATACTAAGCTAGCTCTCCTTTGGTCTTTCAATACCAACAAATATTAGAGGCCGCAGATAATTTTCTAGGAGAAAGGCGAAGCTTGAGGATAAATAATCACATAAATAATAACCCGGACATGTGGACTCGGGCTCGTATACCGAGAGATCAGTACCTAATAATATATATGTTGCACTAAAAACCCGTTTTTAGTAAGAACGGGCTCTTGCTAGCTAAAACGCGATTCACTGAATACTTTTGTAACAACTAGAATTTACTGATGTTGGTTGAGTTTGGTCCAAAGGTCTAAAATCTTCATTTTTGACGTTTTCAAATTTTTTGATATTTTCGTTTAAAATTTTTTGAAAATAAACATCCAAAATGAGGCGGGAGGTCAAAAATGAAGATTCTAGACCTTTGGACCAAACTCAACCAACATCAGTAAATTCTAGTTTCCATAAAGATGTTCAGTGAAACGCGTTTTAGCTAGTAAGAACCCATTCTTACTAAAAAAATCGGTTGTCTGTAAAGTCGGTTTACTGACGATAGTTGAACGTGACAACGTCATAAGAAAATACTGATGGAATGGTATTTTCTTATGACGTTGTCACGTTCAACTAACGTCAGTAAACCGACCTTACAGACAACCGATTTTTCTCCATCTATTGCGCAGCTAACTTTGTTCTTTTTCTTCCTCTTCGTCGGGAGTGCTGTATTTATCCTTTCCATCGAAAATCTCCTTCCCTCTCGTTCTATCTAATTTAAAAGCGCGCGCTCCTCCTTGCGCATTCATTTATCTCCTTCTTGCTTGCTCATGAGTTTCTTCCTCTCTCTGTCCTTTTATATAAAAGGCCCCTCCCCGTTCCCTAGGTTTTTCTTAGTTTTTAAAAAAATCTATAATTATTTAGGATAGATCACTTGTTGAATGTCCATCAGAGGAAGTTGAAAATAGACAGGACATAGTAGGGTTTATATATATATATATATATATATGAGTGAGCAAGCAAGCAGTCAGACTAGAGTAGAGCGCTCACGAGGGAAAGATATGGAATACGAGTTGGGCATTGAGGCTAGAGAGGGTGCGAGTGAGAGAGAAGATAGAAAGAAACAGCTCGTTCCGCGCTCTCGCTTGCACTTCAAGCCTTAAATGGAACGCTTCAGATGAGTCATGTTTTTTCGAGCGTGCAGGCGGCTTCATCGATTTATAAGACGTTGTTACGTCAAAAACGGGTTTTTACTGCAACTGATATAATATGTATAATGTATATATTATATTATAATGATAATTAACATATTCTTATTTAAACCTAGTTTTAAAAGGTCTTAACTGAGTATTTTAAATGCTACTCTCGGTTAATTCCCAAATTATTATTATCATAATTAGGGGCCATTCATAAAATATGTTTTCAAACAGGGGGGAGGGAGGAGTATTTCTTAGCGGAATGATATGTGACAAGGGGGAGAGTTAGGGTCTAAGGAAATGTGCGTTTATATTATCGAATTAATAAATATTTTAGATCATAAATATTTGTATCTTATTAATAATCGCAACAAATCGTTTATAGGGGTGGTCTAGTTTTTGTGACGTTATATTTGTTAGGGGGATTCCAGAAAATGTGACGCAGCGTTACGAAGGGGAGTGGAGGAAGGGTTCAAAAAGGCGATATTTTGCTTGAAGTATTTTATGAATGGCCCCTTATAATATTTGATATATTTGAAAAGAAATACATATATAAGAATCCTGTCCAATAGTTTCTCCTCCGAGCTGAAACTACATGATAGCATTAAAAAAAGGAAAGAAAAAATGTAAGATGAGAGCAACATGGCGTCAGATGATGTATATATGGTATGTAGAGATTAAGGATTGACTAATCTAGCGAAATTCTCATTTAAGCCTAAATCTTGTCTAAAGTAATGTCAAGGCATACTCTTGGGACTGGATCACCTGATGGAGCTGCCAGTATGTTAGCAACGAAACTAACAAGTGACTTATGGCAGCTCTCTTGCTTTAAAATAGAAAAGATCCCCCATGACAAATAATGAGGCTTTCTTTGTAACTTTAAGAGCAGATTTTGTATATTATGGAATCTTACTCTTGGGCATCTCAATAAAATTTCTAGATTTAAATTAAATAAACCCGTGATAAAAATTGATTAACTAATGCTTTAATAAAAATATCATGCAAAGAATATGATCAAAAACATCAATAATTAAAGAATACAAGACAATTATATCTATAAGAGAAGAAATATTGTCACCCTAAGCAGGGATTAACTTTATAGGTTATACCATTTTTTGGCTATGAATTCAATAGCTTAGATTGCAAAATAAGATAAATTTATCTATAAAATACACGATTTATAACCAAATGTTTTGGGTCACTTAGGTTTATTGACCTATCTGGTGATAGAGGAAATCCACTTAGCTAGGAAACTAATAATCAAACAGGTTTAGTTGGATGGATAAATCAAATACAATATTGCCTAAAGTCCCATAAAATAAAAAAAATGGGAGATGGAATATGCTTCTTTTTCGTATTTCGTTGATTTATAATTGAATGAAAAAGGAAACGGGAGATCTGAAATCAATCATTCGGTGATAATTCATTAGTTCATATTATTGACAGAATGAAATATTGCGTGAATCTGGAAATTAATTGTCCTTTGTAAAATAACGACATGTATTGGTTTTTAATTTGTTTTATCTCTCTTGTTAGTGTTTTAATTAAAATGATAAAGGAAATATGATCTGCGCCGAGGGTGGTTATCTTTTGCTAATGAAAGCCATCCTTATTCAGCGAGTGACCTATAAAGTGTCTCCATTTAGTCAGCAATCATTTGGAATTTTACACAAGGAGGCTTCGGGGGGGTGAGAGGCTCTTTACTCGGTAAGAGAAAACGAAGGGCGAAGGGAGGTTCCGACCTTTAGAGGGACTTAATTGCATCCAAAAGCTTTTTCTCTTTCAACTCTTTTCGACTATTCCGAAGTTAAATTATATCAAGAAGGTTCGAGAGCATCATACTTGAGTTGTTGTGGAGAAAGGTGCCGATTTAAGTCGATTTACAAACATTCTACAGGTGCCCTTCCACTAGGCCCTTTAATCCGTTGGAAATGAAGAGGATAAATTCCAACTGACAGGCGTGTTTTGTTCATTAAAAAAAATCAGTAAGCAAACACTCAATATAGTGATCGAAACATTTTAAATAGAGAGTTATTCATACAAAAAATGGAATATCAATTATATCTATTATATTGTCGAAGTAAGTTTTAAAAGACTTGGTACGCTTTCCGCAAATTTTAGTGATATGACAATTTTTTATCAGCAAATGTTTTGAGCCCGAAATTTGAAACTTAGTAGAAAGGTGCGATTTGTCAATACAAACCTGGTTATAATTATCTAGAAATGTTCGTTAAATCCATATTTAATATTTTTTTTTTAGTAAATAATTAATGTAAAGATTTAAGCATCTTTCTTGAGTTTCTTTTTTGAAAAAAGATGGAATTTTTTCAAAAATCAACATGATAATAATATTAAGAAGTAAATTTAATTTATTTAGGAACGAATCAAAGATTTTAGTAGAAATATTTTTACATTGCATATCAGAGGGTTTCGTCGCCTCGGGAATCGAACCCAAACGCTAACTAACTTGCCGAGGCGTTAGCCGAACCCTTAAGACGAATCTCTCTCCGATATGCAACATATATAAGATATTTCTACTAAAATCTTGGATTCGTTCCTAAATAAATTAAATTCACATCTTAATATTTTTTTAGGTTTATTGATTTTTTAACTTAAGTTCTGAAATTAGAAATCCCAAAATCTAACCTGCTCTTTGTTTAAAAAATTAAAACATATCAACACCAGAACGACTTTCTATGACCTTCTGTTTTTGGCTTATCGTGGGTTCACGATCCAGACAAACAGACACAATCTTAATAAGTAAAAATATATTTTTCTAAAATTTCATTAAATAAAACAATAATATAGTAGTTTTGAGCTTTTTATCTCGATATATATTTGGTTAAGAGTCTATCATCAGGAGTTACAAAAAAAAGAGTTTTCTTTTGTAATTCCTGATGACGGGCTCATAACCCGAAATATATATCGAGATAAAAACTCAAAACTTACTATATTATTGTTTTATTTGTGAAACCCACCTAGAAATATATTTTTTTACTTATTATCTATTAAAATGTTTCACCGAGAACCGACACCAAATTCTTTAAAGATTATAGACAAAATCTTGTTTGAAAATGATTTTTCTCTTCGCTTCAGGCATTTATAAATATGAATATGTAATGATTTCCGGAAGTGGTGCTAAAAAGTACATATTCACAGAGAACACAAAACTGGTATTTAGTAAAGCTACTTTTTTCTGCGATTTACAAGACTAAGTCCTGGAGTCACATAATACACGCCCAAATATTAAGATGAAAACAAAACTAGATATATAAATTATCTTTTAAAATTTAAGCCCTTCGCATTAATAATAGAAAATTTGAAAATGGATAAATGAAATTTAATAAATGTTCATGTTGAATTATTTATTATTGTTACATACATGTTTATGTATTATCAGACCTATTTACATTTTTTTGTTTATAAAATTTTTTTGATTGAACAACACATTTCACTCAGAAATCATAGATAACATATCACAGTCTCCAGAAAGAATATGTTATCTATGATTTCCTTATGAAATGTGTTGTTCAATCAAAAAAAATTTTATAAACAAAAAAATGTAAATAGGTCTGATGAGCCAAACAATGGCGAAACTAGTAACAATAATAAATAATTCAACATGAACATTTATTAAATTTCATTTATCCATTTCAAAATTTTCTATTATTAATACGAAGGAGCTAAACACCATAAAAAAGATAATTTATATTAATTTCTCACTCCTAAACACTAAAATACTCTATAAAACTAGATATATTAATTATAGTCATTGATTACTATTAGTTGTACAATACAAATAAATATAGTCTATGAATCAGTATGTTTGTTTAGTATAAATAAGTGTAGGAGCCAATAGTATGTATATGAATATCGAGTTTTCGCGACCTACTATCTCACCCTTCAAAATATCTTTCAGCAATGTTTCAGCTTGTTCAGATCATCTCATCTCTTTCCAATTTTGTTCTGTCATATTCAATTTTCTTTAATTTTTTGGAGAAATTCTTCATTCGTAATTCTAACTACCCATTAAATCTTCAAAATTTCCCTATCCTCCAGGTTTGCCATCAATATAGTCCAATGATCTAAACATAATTATGTTCTCTGCAACATATTCATATTTCCTGGACTAAGTGGGGAGTAGTATCTCGTTGCAAGTTCTATTGAGTTGCCTGCAACATAGACAACCTGGAGAACACATGACTGCTTCTCTCTACTTTTTACATATTAACAAAGAATTAATTAATTTCGAAAGTTAATTATATTTAAAGACCATCATATTTATAGATAACCTTTTTTTTAAAAAAAGATCCACCGATTCGTTATTTGCAGATAGAATTAATAGGATCCACCAGTAGAATTTTTCTTTTTTTTTTTATCGAGTTTGCAAAAAATATTCAAAAAAATTATTATAGAATAGAATTGTAAATTGAAAAGATCAATCTCTTAATTGAAATAGAGACAATTAAATAGAGCGATAGGCAATGTATGATCCATTAAACTTTCATCGAAATGTTTATGGTGTATTTTTATTCCTCGTTTTAGATCGTTTTTTTTTTTTTTTTTACAATATTTTATGACAATTTTTTTATATTTGAGAAAAAAATATAAGTAAAGTTTGAAATGTAGATAGATATGGAAGAGTTGTATAGCTTTAAACATGAGAGATAAAAAAATGTCTCTAAAGAGATATAAATATTTATTCAATAATTTTAATTTATTCGTTATTAATAAATATGTTGATATTTAATAGAGGAATTAAAAAAGATCTTAATGAAACATTGTAATTTATCTATTTAATATCTTCTTCTATTATACCGGGTGAGTTTTTTTACTTTATCCAATGCAAAGCATGGGTAAAGTATTGTAATCGTTTCCAAGTGCGGCTTCAAAGGGTCCTCAAGTAAAGACTACGGAACCCATGCGGATTCAATTAAAGTCACAAATTGTAGTATTCAATTAGGTTGAATTTTAGAACGTGACGGTTTTGCCAAAAATTACAAGGGGCCCCGTCGAGAGGCCAAAAAGTATGATTTTTTACTTTATCCAATGCAAAGCATGGGTAAAGTATTGTAATCGCTCTCGGGGCAAGCGTGGCTCGTGTTATCCTCAGGTAAAGACTACGGAACCCATGGACTCAATTAAAGTCACAAATTGTAGTATTCAATTAGGCTGAATTTTAGCACGTGACGGTTTTGCCAATAATTACAAGGGGTCTCGTCGAGAGGCCAAAAAGTGCGATTTTTTCATTAAGTGCGTGCGGATGGATGTATGTATGGATGTATGTATGGATGTATGTATGGATGTATGTTATCGTTTTTTTGGCCCACGATTTTTCCACACCGTTACACTGATTGAAATGAAATTGAAAATCACTAATAGTTTAATAAAATAAGCGATTAGTTTTTATATTAATGTCTTTTGACAAACATTAGTACTTTATTTCAGTACTCTTTTTTTAGTTTTTTCTAAATATCTTGAAAATGACTTAACCAATTTTGATGAAATTTAATATCCTAATTCAAGTACCTTGGGGACCAAAAAAGGTTAAATAAAGTTTTTAGTAAAATTATATTTTAAAGTACTTTACTCTAGAGTAAGATGGCACTTTTTTAATTTTTTTTTAAATTCTTTAAAATTTATTCATTTGAAAGTTTTAATATAGCTCATTTAGCCTTTCTTAAGTAAGAATGGATAGGCTTTCTGTGAAATGCTAAAAATTTGGGAGGAATTTTTATGAGTAACCATAGCAACTGCGTTGTTTTCTTATCCGTTACCTTTTGCTTAAAGACAGAGAAATCGATTTTAAACCAAAAATAGCGATTGATTCTCATCTAGGACTTGAGGAATAATCATTTCAAGGTTGGATTTTTGATGTTTCGTTTTTATTAGTAACTATTGCTGAAGACAGAGATAGAAATCGACTTTGAACCAAAATAGCGATTGATTCTCATCTAGTACTTGAGGAATAATCATTCTATATTGATTTTTGACATTTCGGTTTTTATTGGTAACCATTGCTGAAGACATGGAGGAATCGACTTAAAATCAAAAATAGCCATCGATTCTCATCTAATACTTGAGGAATAACCATTCTATATTGGATTTTTGGCGTTTCGGTTTTTATTGGTAACCATTGCTGAAGACATAGAGAAATCGACTTTAAACCAAAAATAGCGATTGATTCTCATCTAATACTTGAGGAATAACCATTCTATATTGGATTTTTGACATTTCGGTTTTTATTGGTAACCATTGCTGAAGACATGGAGGAATCTACTTAAAATAAAAAATAGACATCGATTCTCATTTAATACTTGAGGAATAACAATTCTACATTAGGTTTTTGACGTTTCGATTATTATTGGTAACTATTGCTGAAGACATGGAGGAATCGACATAAAATCAAAAATAACGATCGATTCTTATCTAATACTAGAGGAATAACCTTATTGCATTCCATTTTTGATGTTTTGACCATTAATGGCAACCTCTATTGAAAACGTGGAAGAATCGACTTAAAATCAAAAAGACTAAATTCTTTTTTGGTAAACAACTCAAGTTTGAGTTACAATAATAACCGAAATGTCAAAAATCCAATATAGAATGGATATTTCTCAAATATTAGATGAGAATCAATCGCTATTTTTGATTTTAAGTCGATTCCTCCATGTCTTCAGCAATGGTTACCAATAATAATCGAAACGTCAAAAACCTAATGTAGAATTGTTATTCCTCAAGTATTAGATGAGAATCGATGGCTATTTTAGATTTTAAGTCGATTCCTCTATGTCTTCAGCAATGGTTACAATAATAACCGAAATGTCAAAAATCCAATATAGAATGGTTATTCCTCGACTCTTAAATGAGAATTATTTTTGAATTAAAGTCAACATGAACTTCAAATTGCAAGTGATATCTGATTAATAATAAAGGAATAAACATATTAATATTTCAAATGAATTTGGATACAGTTTAGCAACGATCCGTTGCAGTTTATTTATCTTGGGACAGTCAGTTATAACTCAAAAACAGTGCATTATATGAAAAAGAAGTTTTAAATAAAAGTTTATTTATACCAGGGGGAAACTAAACTACGTTATTGTTTGTTGACCTAGAACAAGCTTTCAGGGGTATTTAGAGGTCAACATCTGTTTTTTAAATGGAAGCCTATATGTTTCTGTACATATTCTGAATTTAAAAAAAAACTGAACAACTTTTATTAGAACTATTTTTTTAAGTGATTGTTAAAAATAATTATTATAATTTTTTTGAGATCTAATTGTTTTAATATTTTTATTATTTGATGTCGTATAAAAAATAGTTCTAATAAACGTTGTTTAGTTTTTTTTTTTTTTTTGTAGATTCAGAATATATACAGAAACATATTGGTTTTCATTTAAAAAAACAGAAGTTGACCTCAAAATACCCTTGAAAGTCTGTTCTAGGTAAACAAACAATAGCGTAGTTTAGTTTCCCCCTTCATATAAATAAACTTTTATTTGAAACTTTTTTTCATATAATGATTGATTTTAAGTTATAAGACTGTCTCAAGATAAAAAAAACTCACCCGGTATATAATATGGAGACAAAGTTTCCACAATTTTTTGGGGACAGTTATTTGACGTTGTTATTGTAGTAATTCCCAGCTCAATTTCTACGCTAAAAATTGTTTTAATTGTTTGATTATTTTCATTTAAGTTTGTGTTATAGATCGTAAAAATGTTCTATCAGCAGCACTGGGTCCTCCGCGATATACAGGAGATATGGGTGACACAGCATTTCTGCGGAGGATTCGCTTTTCAGCACAAATCGACGATCGCCGTCTCTAAAGAGTTGTTTCCGAGTTTTGAAGCAAGGAAATTTGGCCGCAAAGCTCGCCTGATCTGAACTCAATTAATTACTTAGTGTGATTTTGCAGCAAAAAATCTCAGGAATTCGATACCGAGAATCATAGAAAACCTGGAAATTGCAGTAAAATGGTGCAAAATCACGATAAAAGAGTGTGCGAGAATCGGCGGCAATTTTTGAGAACAAGTAAAAAAATATTTTGAAGACAATTGGCGCAATTTTGAACAAATGATACAATTTTTTTTTCTTAAATTTATTGCTATTGTTCTAATTAAGTTTATTGTTTTTGAGTGTGTTGTTTTGTTGCATTTTGTGGAAGTTATAGCCTATTGAAATATCTAAAATAATTGTTTGAACTTTTTCCGCACCCTGTATATATATTATTCGTAATAGTCGAATCCAATTAAATGCCTGAAATATTAAAACCACGCGTTGTATATAAGACCAGGCGCATAATAAAGGATGGGCCCTGGTAGCAGGCCCTACGACTGAAATTCAAAAATAATTCGAACCATTTTAATGGCTTTTGTTCTGGCGAGATAAATAAATATTCACAGCTAAAGCAAAACTCACGGTATTGTAACTTCTAACGCTGAACATATCTTCGTTTTTAAATTAGAGTAAAATCGAAGAAACACATTCACCCACTCGTTTATTTATCATTATGACTTAAAGAAACTGGAACTTGATTCATGTCTCCGTATATTTTTACCAAAAACCTTCAGTAGTTCAACACTCGGATCCACATATACTTTCAACTCGGACCCAACTCCAAAAATTCCATCTTATTTAATTTTTCTTTTCGTGATGAAGCTGTCGATCACGATTATTGCCTGATAAACGAAAGTTAAGAATAAATTTCAGAGGTTGGACCGAAAACATAGATACCTGTGAATGCATGTTATAACAACATGTTCTCGCATCAATATCACATACTACTAAAGGGCATTTCTGTCTGTCTGTCAGGCGCGGATCCAGACATCTGATTTGGAGGGGGGTCAGAGACGCCCCCACATAGAACTTTATTTTCTTCAATTTTAAAATTTAATGTTATAAAAAATAAATAAAATAAACATATAAAAAATGTTGATCTCCAATGCTTGGGGGGGGGGGGCGTCCGCTGTCGCCCCCCTGGATCCGCGCATGGTGTCTGTATGCCCATTGCCCCCCCCCCCCCTGGATCCGCGCATGGTGTCTGTATGCCCGACGCCCCAGGCTATCTATGTCCGACAGTCAGTGAAATTAACAGAATTTGGTTTCACATCAAAAATAAAATAATTTGCTATTTAAAAGTGCTATTCAAAACTTCGAATGAGTTACAGGATAGGTATTCGAATAAAAATAACATGTTTCCATCTCTTCATTATTGAAAATGTTCCAATGATCACAATGTTTATACTACTTGAATATGCAGATTATTTAAATATTCAATAATGCATTAATATGGTATATACATATTTCAGGATTTTGAAATTTTAATAAGCTCTCTCTAATGGATAAATTAAAGAAGGGGAAGTTGGTGATTTTGTTCTACTGGAAACCAACTGAATCAGGAAACAATGGTCTACCACCCTCCGCCAACGAGAAACATTTCTTGTGTTCTATTTTGGTATATCTGGTTAACGAGGGTGCATAGAATAAATAACTCGAATCACAAACACAGTCTAGAGGAATTATATTCTCTTTCATATATGTATATTAATGATGAAATTCGAAAAAACATGCATTGACTATTAAAGAACATTTTTAATTAAAACCTTAGCTTTTATAATATTAATTTTGAATAAGTATTAAGAATAATTTAATAAAAATATATCAAAGAATTACTAAATATAAATTTAATTATATTCTGTATATTTAATTAACTAATTATTATTAGAAGAGATCAAAAACTTACCTATCGTAGTAATAGTCCCTGAAACAAAAAGAACATATCGATTAGTAAATCAAATTATTTATAAACAATTTTATTTATATTAACTTTTAAGATGTTGGTTCAAGGTAAAACATTTTTTAATAATTTTAGAAATTAAGTAAAATTACGAGGTAGCTTTATATTAATAAAGATTTTTTCTATTTTTTTACTGCCAATTTTTTTTTAATTTTCTGCATTTTTTTTATCAAGGTAAGAAAGCTGAAAATTTCAAAATCAATCACTTGTGAGTGTTTTATTCAATATTTTCCAAGGTAATTTTCATATCCTCGAAGGTTTCTATTAAATGAGCTATGAGTGCGAGTTATCGGAATCGATGCATATTTGTTTCCGTTGGGTAAAAGAACTGCTTTTAAACTAACTTTTTTGCCAACTTATACAATACGAGCTGTTACGAACAAGACTTTGGGACGTCCTCGCAGTTCGGCACTCCGGGCGGGTGGCCCTGGTGGGTGGCGTCTCGGGATGGGTTTATTAGGAGTCCAAAATTGATTACCTCTAGGCTCAAAATTGTATATAACATGTTTTTTTTATTATAAAAATTGATCATGGAAAGACGAATGAAACAAATATTAGTGATTTTAATTAATCAAAGCACTTGCTATTATATGACACATAATACATAAAGTTCTATTCACTAGTTCTGTATTTGATTTCAAACAAAGTGGAGTGCTTGAGAGCTCGTGTTTGACATAATAGTAATAGTCAGTGGATGTGATAGAGTGTGCACACAGCACAAGCTCTTGAGCTGTCAACATTTATGATATTATATTAAATTAAATTTAATTGTATTTAAGAAATTTGTATCGACATAAATCTTTGAAAATTACTTATAAATGATGTCAGGGTTTTTGTCCTGAGAATTATCGTTTAATCTAGAATATTATATTTCCTATTTTGTAATTTTATAATGTTTAATAAGTTAAGATTTAATTATTGTCTAGATAGACCTGGTTTAGAATCAACTGATTTGATCCTAATTCTCTTTTAACTAGACTGATCCTAGTCAAATCTTTGAAAATAATTAAAAATTGATTTTTATGAAACCGATTAAATCTAATGTCCTGGTGCATACAGCTTTCATTTGTATTTTTAAAAGATTTTAAATATAGTCTGAGGCCCTTTTCTAAAATTCACAACAATTAAAACGAATTGAAAGTTTTTGTGCCGATGGTAGCAGAATTTTTATATATTGAAGGAGACAATAAAAGTGTGTGTCTTCTGCTGGAATTATACATTTTATTTATAACGAGACTATAGTTTTGTTATAAATAAAATTCCAGTAGAAGACACACACTTTTATTGTCTCCTTCAAATTAAAACGAAGATGATTCTTTTTTATTAGACACCTGCCGAAAATCAAATTTCGGGTTGAAACGAAAAAAATATCTTTGATTTGCTAGACAGGTAAAAGCATAGATTGTTCTGCATGTTTAGATACGAAAAAAGTATTGTTTTAAGGCTCTCAAACCATTATTTACGGAGATAGAGACGTTTAAAGATTTTAAGGACAAAAAAATTTCAGAAATTTTAAAAAAATCTTAAAAATTCGATTGTTTAAAGGCTCTCAGATCATTATTTACGGAGATAGAGACGTGTAAAGACAAAAAATTTTCAGAAATTTTTTAAAATTCTTATAAATTCTATTGTTTTAAGGCTCTCAGACAAGTATTTACGGAGATGTCAAACTTAATTATCTAATTGTTTGGATTGAAGTGATTTAAATATTTTTTTAAATAAAAATATAATAGACATATTAAATTAAAATAAATAATTATTTTTTGTCTGAGTGTGTCTGAATTTCAGTGTCGATTTAACTCGAGACGGAAAATTGCGGAATATTTGTTCTGATGGAAAAATTTGTTTATTTACACAAAGGAAGAACTGATTAAAATTTGGCCTAACTAGCTTCAAAGCTTCCAAATGAATTTAGCAGAAAAATATCCAATCGTTTTTTGGGAGCTCTTGAGTGGCTCAAACTAGGGAGCTAAAAATTACATTAAAAACTTACACATTTTTATCAAGTTTCAGCTTTCTTGCTCAAACTGTTCGAAGATAGAAATGAACAAATCACCAATATTTGCAGTAAATGAGATTTAAAAATATTGCTACTTTTTCCTCTAATTCATACATTAAAATATATTATTATCGAGGGTTGATCCGCGATCGGAAGTAGGTGTACACCTCTTTGGAAGTATTTTGGAAGTACGTGGAAATATTTGGAAGTACTTGGAAATATTTGGAAGTACTTGGAAATATTTGGAAGTACTTGGGAATATTTGGAATTACATGGAAATTTTTGGAATTACTTGGAAATATTTGGAAGTAGTTGGAAATATTTGGAAGTACTTGGAAACATTTGGAAGTACTTGGAAATATTTGAAAGTGCTTGGAAATATTTGGAAGTTCTTGGAATATTTGGAAGTAGGTACTTGGAAATATTTGGAAGTACTTGGAATATTTGGAAGTAGGTACTTGGAAAAATTTAGAAATTCTTGGAAATATTTGGAAGTACTTGGAATATTTGGAAGTAGGTACTTGGAAATATTTGGAAGTACTTGGAATATTTGGAAGTAGGTACTTGGAAATATTTAGAAATTCTTGGAAATATTTGGAAGTACTTGGAATATTTGGAAGTAGGTACTTGGAAATATTTAGAAATTCTTGAAAATATTTGTAAGTACAAGTGGAAGTAGGTGTACAGCATATTAGGTCGCGGTTCACCCCTCGATTATTATATTAGTTTGTGTCCTCTATGTTTATTTCATTTTCATGTCCTATATAATTTTAATTTGAAATTAAAAAATCAATAATAATATTTTCTATTTCAATATAATGAATAATATTAATTTAATTCAAAAGAGAGAGAGAGAAATAAAAAAAATCAGAAAAATATTATTGAGTGAGCACTAAAATAAGTGAAAATAAGAAAAATATTGAAAGATAATTTTGTTTTTCATTATCTTTCCTTAAAATAACGTAATTAGAATATTCAATTTTCTTTTCAGCAATCTAAATGCAAGAAGAATTCTTTAAAATAGATGAAAGGTAAACACATTCAAAAATTTATAATAAACATGTCCAAATTCAAAAATTTTGGTTTTCATTCTATCGTTGTTTAGATTAAGCGGATAAAGATAAAAAAATAGACTAGAGGGGGAAAAAATAAATGAATAAAAAACACCTCTGGTGAGTAAAAATAAATGAAATAAATAAAATGAGTATTTTGAAAACCAATAAAATAAACAAACGAAAAAAAAAACATGACGCAATTTTATACAATTAGTTTTCTATGCTTTTTATTTTTATTTTGATTATTAAAAATATGAATAATATTCACAAGCATTTGCTTTAAATATTTTCCCTGAAAATATCACTTCACAATTATAAATATTTACATTAGACAGAGACAAATAAAAATAAGAGAATTAAAAGATGGGGAGAGATTAAGAATTGTAACTCGGTTCAGTTGGGCTGAGGACACATGGACTTATCCCCTTGACGGAAATGAAGAGTTCATAAATTGATTTAAAGAAAAGTCTACATTTATCTCCCTTTAAAAAGGTGCTAGTTAAATTTATTAAACAAACGATTTTCAACTAACCAACTTACATTCGAACTTAATTAGATTAATATAATTTATATTTTAGGGAGAGAATACAATTTGGGAAACAAAAAACAACATCAAAAATCTAAAAATAATCATTGGGAGATTTTAAAATTAAAATTGTAATATCATAATAATTACATTGGTAGACAAAAATTTGTATCCGTAAAACGGCAATTCTACGGTAACTGTGGTGCCGCGATCTGACGATGAATTCTTATAGTACTTACCAAAATAAGACGAAAATGAAGAATTCCATTTTTCGAGATTTCACTTAGTTTTCGAAATATCTAGTTTAAAAAATACTGTTTTTTTATTTATTTTATTTTATTTTTCAATTGTTTTTTGATAGAAACCACGGAAACCGTAAGTATCATGGCTGTTCCGTGTGGCCGCTATCTGACGACTGATTCTTTAAAAAATAAATATTAATTAAAAAATAATTAGTAAATGCCCAAAAAAATTCGAATATATAAAAATCGTTCCCGGCTCGGTTCGGCTCGTATATCTTCATTTCGGGCGGGTTTTTAGGCAATTAGGTTGGCTAACGTCAATCGCCCGAAATGAAGATATACGAGCCGAACCGAGCCGAACTGAATATATCTTAACCGAACCTTTCAAAGTTTGTTCGGAAACTCATTTTTTTATTTAAATGAACCGAGATGATGAATAGAACCGAACCTATGAAAAGTTGTAAAAGTGAAAATTGCCAACGCCCACTGGAGTCACTTGAGACAATTTGAGACCCCACAGTCCATAAACTCAATTTCAGTTCAAATTTGTAGTTTAAAATTTTATTTTCACTTTCCTACTTATGTTATCTAGTTCTAAAAGATCCCGTCATCGTTATCGTTTTTTAGCGGCCCACACGGAACCCGTGATACTAAGGTTTCCGTGGTTTCTATAAAAAAAAACAATTGAAAAATAAAATAAAATAAATCCAAAAAACAGTATTTTTAATCTCGAAAAATGATATTCTTCATTTTCGTCTTATTTTGGTGAGTACTATAAGAATCCATCATCAGATCGCGGCGCCACAGTTACTGTAGAATCCCCCGTAAAACTAACCATTCCAGTAGAGTTTTTTTTATACGCTGATTATAATACAACTTACTGATTTTTTACAACAGGTCAGAATTTTGAGATATTACCGGTCAAAACAACGAAAAAGGACATTTGACCTATATTCGAATCCGATTAGATATTAAACATGTTTCACAAAGAGGAAAAATAAAAAACATTTTTTTTTAAATTATCCAACATATTTCGGGCCATCATCAGTTTTTATTTATGTTTATTATCCTTTATAAAAAAGTAGTTTTAGTTTTTTTAGTTCTAATAGAGCTAAAAAAGTGGTGATTTGGGGAGTTGAAAATTGTTGCATTTTAGTATTATATGCTAAAAATAAAAGCAGTCAAGTCTTATAACTTCAACAAAAGGGAATAAAAAACTCTTCTAATTCTTTAGAACTGAATTAAATTCGGGGGAGGGGGGGGTTATTTTTTATGAAACTGGGGGGAAGAGGGTGAGTCATGGAGCTAGGAGAGGGGAGGGGCACTAATGGAATGGAATAACTATTTCTACTTTATGGAATAAATACTTTATAGAATTTTATAGACTATAATAATTTATAGAGAATTTAATAATCTTTTAATTGTCATATATTATTGTTTTGCAAAAAAAACATTCATTATGATATAATGCGTGAATATCCAAGAAAAAAATTACATTTTTTTGACTTTAATCAATTTTGACATTAGACACTGAATAAATCAAAAAAATATAGTATTAATATATCTAGTTCGCGAACAAAAACTTAGCATAAATTTTATATTTATAGTTACAAGTTTTCAGATACATCCGTTCGTAACGATTCGATTTTCAGCAACTTTCTTCTGAAAGTCTTTTTTTTATAGTAATTATTTTTAAATAAATTGACATTAATATGATAGTAAATTTATTGACTGGATGAAAAATTGACAGCTTGTTTTTATAAAAAATAAAATATATCGAACAGATATTTGGAAACATTTCTATTCAAAAGTTATCCAGCAAATATGCCATATGTGCCGTCAAGTGGAAGTCTTTTTCGAGACTTTTTCCAGACACGACGCTAGAAAAAGATAGTGGGTGGGACGAGAAAAGGGTAAAAAGGACAAATATTGAAACAGGGTGATTTCCCAGAGCGAACGGTGAGATTTGAAGTCGCGACCCTCGGGAACACGATTCGTTTCGAGAAAAACGGTTTCATTTTGGGCAAATAAAAATATTTGCCCATGACACAAGAGGAGTTTTGCTATGGTGGAGAAATAGGCACCTCGTCTAATCTGCCCTTCGGGTTTCGGATCCGGCTTTAATTGGTTGGCGCCGCCAGATCACGACTAAATGATTGATGATGGCTCCCTGCCCAGAAATAAACCCTCGCACTCCCTCTGCAATTTCGACGACCTCTATATAAATAATACAATAAGGGCACACCTACTTTAGAGAGCCAATAGGGAGAGGGGTTATTTTGGTTTCGAAAAAACACCATGTCTTTTTTATTTGATTAAAAAAAAATTACTGCTAAATTTATTAAACGAGTTCCATTACTTGTCGCACTTTAAAAAAAAATCAAAAGGGGTAGGGAAATCGGCTATAGATAATTGAATAAATAATTAAATTTAAAAGTAGAATAAAAAATAAACTAATAATAAATGAATTTAAATATAACTCAGGGATATCAAATGGGAAACGGGATATAAATTGCGTAGTGTAGGGTCATATTTAAATGTTGATATTTTTAGTCGAGTTGTTCCATAATGAAGAATTGGGTTATTTCATATTTTATACTTTAAAAATCTATTATTCAAAAGTTTATAATGGGAATTAAGGGAAAGTGTTTTTGTGTAATTTTTACTTTTTCAATGCGAAGCATGGGTAAAGTATTGCAATCGGCAAGCGCGAATTCAAAGGCTCCTCAGGTAAAGACTACGGACCCCATGGGCCTCAATCAAAGTCATTCATTGTAGTATTCAATTAGGTTGAATTTTAGCACGTGACGGTTTTTCCAAAAATTACATGGGGTCTCCTCCAGAGGCCAAAAAGTGCGATTTTTTCATTTAGTCTGTGCGGTTGGATGGATGGATGGATGTGTGTGTGTGGTAATTTTTTTCATCCACGATTTTTTCCACAGCGTTGAACAGATTGAAATTAAATTGAAAACCTACCATTATTTTAACAAAATGAAGCGCTTATTAGTTTTTGGTACATATCGGCCCACAAATATTAGTACTTTATTTAAGTACTTTTTTAGTATTTTCTAAATATCTTGAAAATGAATTAAGTAATGTTGATGATATTTAATATGCTAATTAAGGACCAAGGGATGTGCTAATTTTTTCTTTCTTCCCCACCCCTGGGCTGCCTTTCATTACTTTCAGTTAAAATTTCTACCACTCCGTCTCTCTCCAGAGAAAATTTCGTGCAAATAAATAAAACAATAATTTAATTTTTTTTAATTTAACATTTAGTATGTTTAGAGAAACAAAGAGAGTATTATAAATTAATTAAAGTTAATATATTTGGGGGGGGGGGAGGGGGATTCAATTTATTTTGATCTAACAGCCAACGAATTGGATTTGCATATTGAAAGTATTTAAACTCACTAGATCTTAAAAGGAATCGGAACGATTGTTGATTTTGAATGACTTTCTAAAACATTGTGGTTTAAAGCCAGTGGTCGGAAACCTACATACACAGAAGTGCAAGATACTTTATTTTTCTAGTATGTATTGAAATACTTTGAGTGCCAGTGAAATCAAACTAGTGATACTTAATATACCTGTAGATGAAGAAAAATTTATTTGCCTATAATAATAGAGACCTGGGTTCCTCTTCGCTCGCATTTTACTTTATCCAATGTAGCTCTTGTCCGAAATCGAACTTGAATTATTTTTTAATTAATTCAATTTTTTTCACAAATAAGAAAAATATTCAATTATAAAATATAAATAAATAGCTGTAGTAATTAAAATCCTCAAAATGTAGTCTGAATTTGAACTTGATTTATGACATTGGTGCGCCTGTATTTAGGCAACTGATTTCGCGCTGAAGAAAGAAAGCTGCGTAAGAGCTAGGCGAGTCCAGTCGATGGAATTCTCCAGAGCCCATGCATGTAAGCAAGTATTCAAAAAATTTTCCACACCGTTCAATTCAACCGATTGAAATGAAATTGAAAACCTAGCATTATTTTAACAAAATGAAGCTCTGATTTTTGGTAGTTATATATACCGGGTGAGTTTTTTATCTTGAGACAGTCTTATAACTCAAAAACAGTGCAATATATGAAAAAAAGTTTCAAATAAAAGTTTATTTATATGGAGGAGGAAAGTTAACTACGCTATTGTTTGTTTACATAGAACAAGTTTTCAAGGGTATTTCAAGGTCAAGTTCTGTTTTTTAAATGGAAATCTATATATTTGTTTACATATTCTGAATCTACGAAAAAACTGAACAACTTTCATAAGAGCTATTTTTTATTCGACATCAAATAAACAAAATATTAAATCAATTAGATCTCAGAAAAAACCCTAATAATTATTTTTAACAATTATTCAGCTTAATTATCAAATAATAATGATTAAATAAATAATTATTAAATTGAAAAGTCAAAACAATGATAATAAGTGTTTATAATGATCTTAAAACTTCATTATACACAGATTTAAGAAATTATTTTTTACTTATTAGAACTACTTGAAATTCTTGAGCTTAAAAAAGTTTATTTCTCGTGTCAATTCAGTAGATAGTTATATTGTATTACCATAATAAAATTGGATCATTTTTTGTTGAAGACAGAATTAAAATGGTCATAATTTATGGTGAATCTGGAATAAGTGATATAGGGCTGCCATTGAAATAAATGCCGAGCATATCCTGACAAGGATACACCCTCACGAGCTTCATTTTATCGTGTTGTAAATCTGTTAAAAAACATCAGGAAATGTAAAGGGTACGAAGAAACTGAAACATGGCAAAATAAGGAAATTGGAACTGGAATTCATCCAGAAAACTGCGATAACACTCTGGAATATCACAGAACAGTGTCGGAAAATGATTAAATTATTCATTATTATTAAATTATTTTAAATTGAAAGTTTTTGCCGAGAGTAGCAGAATTTTTATATATTTAAGGAGACAATAAAAGAGTGGGTCTTTAAAATAAATGAAGGAGACAATAAAAGAGTAATGTCTTTATAAATAAATAAAATTCATAATTCCAGCAGAAGACACACTCTTTTATTGTCTCCTTCAATTAAATTATTTATTTAATAATTAAATATTTGATCATTATTATATGATAATTAAATTGAATAATTGTTAAAAATAATTATTAGGGTTTTTTCTGAGATCTAATTGATTTAATATTTTGTTTATTTTATGTCAAATAAAAAAATAGTTCTTATGAAAGTTGTTCAGTTCTTTCCGTAGATTCAGAATATGTAAACAAATATATAGCTTTCCATTTAAAAAACAGAACTTCACCCTGAAATACTCTTGAAAGCTTGTTCTAGGTAAACAAACAATAGCGTAGTATAGTTTCCCCCTTCATATAAATAAACCTTTATTTGAAACTTTTTTCATATAATGCACTGATTTTAAGTTATAAGACTGTCTTAAGATAAAAAACTCACCCGGTATATCAGCCCATTAGTAGATACTTTATTTTTATTTTTTTTGTCGCAAAGCTAATATATGACTTGGAAAATGAAAACGTTGCATCAAGCAGAGGACAACCTCACTTCTTCTTATAAATCAATAAATCTGCTACTCTGGGAAAATTAAATCTTTTCAATAATTATTATTGCTTACAAAATTGTTTTTTCTGGATAGGTGACGTACTATAATTTTAATTTGTAAATATTATATATTCCTAAATGACATTTTTATTAAAAACAGATTCTTTATTAAAAAACTGACACATTTCAATAATCGTCATTGCTTATGCCGTACCACCAAAAAACCTTTCGGGAACTATTTGGCGGCATGTGTCACATTGGTTGCGACAGCTGGCTTAAACTATGTACCATATATAGTAAAGGTCATTATTTAAATAGAATTGGACGCGTAATAATATTGATTATAAAGGTGTGTGCTAATTTATTGACTTTGATTCAAGGATTATATACATTATTAAACAGCAATACGAGGATTGTCAAAATAAATACCATTCGAAGGATCGGGCTTATCCAAGTGTTTTTAACACACATAGAAAAGAGAAAAAAATTATTCCGCTTTAAAATGACGGTGTAAAAGATCCCCAAAATGACCATTTTAGGTGATTATTGTAGCTGTCGGAATTTGGATATGGACAAACTTGATAATGGAAAAATTCCAGGAATTCAGTAATTGTGTTTTCCTTATCAACAACAAATAAGAACCGAGTTGATGAGTCAAGTTTTATGAAATTATAAGGAACAGAACACTCTGTATACGATCCAATTCGCACTTGGCCAAATCTTAATACAGTCGACTATCAATAATTCGAAATCCAAGGGACTACAAGAAAAATTCGAATTATCAAGAAGTTTGAATATCAAGAGAGAGAAAAAAATCAAATTATTAGGAATTTTTTATTATATTTTTGAAAATATGTAAGAGGTTACATAAATTTTATATATGTGCCCTTAATTATGAAAATGGTCTAAGTCATTGATTGTTAGTTTCGAGATATTTAAAGTTTAATAAAATGAACAAAATTCGAATTCTGTATAATGAGACAACTAGAAATCCACTTAACGGTTCAATTTTATTCGATTTTTCAAAACCGACATCTTATTAGTGTACTTTTTAAATGGATGGAACATAAAATATGAAAAAACTAATTTTTAATTTTTTGACTTAGTCCACTTTCATAATTATGTGCACATATAGCCACAAATAAAAAAGTAAAAATAATGAAAACGACAACAAAAAGAACAAAAAATTACAAATTTATCCGTAAAATGGGGAGTAAAAACATTACTAGGAAAAATTCGAATTATAAAGAGGGGAAGTGGCCTAGTTCGAATTATAGAACGTTCTCTCCCCCATTGTTACGAAAAGGATTTCGAGTTATCGAGCGTATCAAAATACACAGCATTTTTTCGATTTACCTAAGTTAACAGCTGAAGAGTTCGAATTATCGAAAAATTCGAATTATCGAGAGTCGTCTGTATAGGGTGCATTTAGGGAGTTAAAAATAATTATTAAAATTTATTTTTTGAGATCTAATTGATTTAATATTTTTTATTATTTGATGTCGTATAAAAAATAGTTCATATGAAAGCTGTTCAATTTATTTTGAAGATTAAGGATCCGTAAAGAAATATATAGATTTATTTAAAAACAGAAGACTCTCTCATTTTATTTTATTTTTAACCTAAAATAAAAACAATTCTGTTACCATCGACAGTGAAATCTTTTATTCAACTAATATAGATTTATATTTACAAAACAGAAGTTGACCTTGAAAGCTTGTTCTAGGTCCACAAACAATAGCGTAGTTTAGTTTTCCCCTTGATATAAATAAACTTTTATTGAAAACTTTTTTTCATATAATGCATTGTTTTTGAGTTATATTACTGTCTCAAGATAAAATAACTCACCCGGTATATGTATAGGCACTAGTTTTGAATTGATTTTGAAGCCCAATTACTGGGTATAAATGCATGCGAACCAATTGGAACTCTGCACAGAAGTTAACTAGAGCGTGCTTTGGTATATTCACTCACTTTATATGTAGGCTTATCATACTTCTTGGTTTGACCGGGACTGTCTCTGTTTGAAGGCATGGTTTGCCATTTTGTCCCGGTTATATGGAAAAAAATTATTAAGTGCTGCCTCGACAAAGTTAATTGGGAACTAAAATTCAGTGGATTTATCGAGTTGATTAAAAATACAAAGAAATAGAAGAAAAAGTAAAAACTTTATCAAGACTAAGTACGCTTGCTAGTTAGAGCTGCAACAAGTAATTTCTTTTGTGTTTTCTGCATTTTTTCGATTTACCGAAGTTAACAGCTGAAGAGTTCGAATTATCGAGAGTCGTCTGTATAGGGAGCATTTAGGGAGTTTTTACTTTTTATTCTAATATATTTAGAAGATTAATTGTCTTTACGATTACAGGTAAAAAAAATTTCATTGTCTCTTTGGAGATTCTATAACCACAATCGTGTTTCTTTAATCCCTCGCGGATTTTGAATTTGCATGTGTATAGCCCAGCGATGGGATGATGAAGAGAGAGATGACAGACAGAGAACACTTGAAAACAAAGAGGGCACAAAGGGCAGAGAGCATGGTCATGCCGATCAAACGCATCAGACACTTGACACACTGGCCAGCCTTGGAGGGGCGATAAGCTCCAGTACTTTCAAGAGCTTGACGGGCACTTCCGGCCTGGCCCTTTGTTCCTTTCGTCACATATACATACGTAGATGCAGTATGGGGATTACGCCTGCGAGCCGTCAAGTACACCAAACAGTCTCTTTCGTTCTTTGTCACGATGTTTTGCATTTTTTGATCTGCCACCGCCACGCAGTGATGATTAAAACGGTGATTAGTAAGCAGCCTAGCGAGTGGGTTGTTTCGTTTTGAGCCGACCGGGCAAAGTCATCCACAAAATATAAGCGACATGGCTGATTAGCTTTCGAATTATCTGCTGAATTGGATTTCCAAGTCTCGAAAGTCCAGATCCCCACCCTATAAAGGGATTTTATTTATTTATTCATTTTTCTGCTCTCTTGATGAATGCTCATGAAGCATAGATAATCTCATTTCACTGTTTAAATTTGTATATGGATCATCAAAGCATTCTCTAATTTGTTAGCTGCTCGGGCTGGGTAATTTTTACAAAAAATTAAAAACAACCCATTGAAATCGGTCACAATTTCATAATCACATTCATTGCTAACTAATTAAGACAGTTTTTTTTTTTTTTTTTTAAAGAACCATTTTCATCCTTTTTAATCATAAATTCACGTACCTTTTGGTGAAATGGAACTCATTGGCTATTTAAATAAATTAAAAATTCTATTTGAACCAAATGAAACATTTGTAAAGTTTTATTTATTTATTTGTTGTTTTTGTAATTATTCTTGATCCTAATATAATCTTTAGTATGGATATGCCATTATTCACTATACCGATTACAAGATGTAATGTACAAGCTTTATAACTTTTTTATATTTAAAAAGTTTCATTTTTTATAATGAAATTGATGAGGATTGGGAGTTACACCAGAGAGGTACATCCACTCAAAGGCCTGCGCTGGTCGCTCCATCGTGAAAAGAAGATTTTATAGAGGCTGGGTAGGAGTCGTAGGTATTTGTGGCTGCGGGTCTTAAAACAGATGAAGTTTATAAGTCGCGGCGAAGATAGTAGCTGGAAACGAGCTCCAGTCTCTGGAAGTCATAGGGATAAATGAATTGGAGAAAGCGCTGGTTCTATTTCATTGAAAATATTTTAATATTATAATAACATCTAATATTTTATAACTGAAGTGTGGATATCAAGTTCAAATATTATCACTTATTAAGTCTTTCTTGCCAGGTGAGTGAGTTAAGGTGTTTGCAGATTTTAGTCTTGTAGAATTGAAGATCGCAGGTTTGTGAAATAGGGGAGCAGTAATATACTATTGTCTCTAAAAGTTATATAGTTAAACCAATTGAGTTGACTCCTCTTTTTGCCAATTTGTGCTCTATTGTAATATTTTACTCTGAATCCATTGATTTTTATTCTCCTTCATTAGTCAATTTAGTTTATACTTCGTATTTAATAATGAATCAGGGCTGACTATATATATTCAAGCAACTTGACCAGTAAAATAATTATATTATCTCTATAAAATTAAAAGCTGGCCATTTTATTCAAGCAAACAGAAACATCTACAATATGATTGGTTGATTTTAATCTCATGAATAGTGATTATTCATTTGAAAATAATTTTAAATTATTATCTTTAAAAGGAATTTTGATCTTAAAATATTTCTTCTTTGAACAAACACTGGAAATAACTAAATCAATGGCTTGTATTTCAAGTGATATGAATTATGGAAATTGCATCTTAACAGAGAGAAAATTCCCTATCAAGAATAATTTCGCATGCCAAATGGAGTTATTCTCACACTCATTAGCACAATTATGAATTTAAATTCAGATATCAAATCGATGCTAATCTACGAGACATTCATTTGCAGCAGCGAACGGATAAAGATGTTCATCTTAATTCGGATCGGGAGGGAAATCCCTCTTTCGTATTAAAATGAAACCGTGACTGAATTGTATAATGGATTATTTACATTCGTATTTTCTAAGAATAGGTGATTTAAAAAATTTATAATCCTTATATAAAAGTTCATATTGCTGATAGTACCAGAGTTAAGATTTCTAAATAAATGAAGAAAACAGGAAAGATTGTCACATATGGAATCCGGGACATTAGGGATGATTTTTATTATATGTCAGAAGGGTTGGTTTAAACCCTTATATCCCTATTGCAATGAACACAAGTGTCTTCGTCGACTTCATCGAATCCCGAGCATCCAAGTTTTATGCCGACGTAATTAATAGACTTGTGTTACGTTGGCAAATGTGCACTGATTCAAATGGCGCTTATTTCCATTAAAATAAATAAGTATTCACTGAGATATTACAGTTTAAAGTAGACTCATAAAAACGCACAAAACTTTTGAAACAACCTAATACTATTCGGGTCGTTTGAGGTAAACCCAACATAACTCCTCGGATTCAGTAGTTGACTATCTCGCCTGTTTTCTTCATATTCCTTACTCTATATATAGTACTATATATGTATTGAAGAACCATAAAAGATTGCTTCTATAGGATTCTGAAATTTTATTTATTTATAACGAGACTGACAGTTCGAGGGCTATGCCCTCTTCATCAGTCTATTACAATGTATTCACAGAAATTAATTTATGAATCCTGTGAATCTATTGTAATAAACCGATGAAAAGGGCAAAGCCCCTCGAAACTATAGTCTCGTTATAAATAAATAAAATTTATAATTCCAAGCAGAAGACACACTCTTTTATTGTCTCCTTCAATATATAAAAATTCTGCTACTCTCGGCACAAAAACTTTCAATTTACTATAATATATGTAGGTACTTACGATATTCAGCACACAGTCATTGGATATTATTTTAATAATACATGATAAATACTATAATAGTTTTGAATTATTAAATTTGAAAGAAAAAGTGAAAACTTTTTAAAAACTCGTTACATTTTTTTAGAATTTTAGGGATTAATTATAATTTTATTTTATCATTGAATAGTTTGAATTATAAAGTCAAAACGTGACCCAAAGGTTCTTATAATACACACTCTTGTGTCAAAACTGACCTCATTCATTTAGAAAGCTCCAAATCCATCAATTCGATTTTTTCCCTGATTTTCCACCTTTTTCTTCCAATAGCTCAAAGTCTAACCAATTTATCGTTTTATAAATAACTTCATTTTTGTACTAGGAAGAACTTTCTACGCCCTTTTGAATTTTTAACTAAATTCAATAATTCAGCTTCTAGCTTTCTCTACAAATTTGAGTGACATATAATATTTCAGCTCATTAGCTAAAAGTTTTCAAGAGATCTCCATGTAAGATAATACTGCCTGGCGCCGAGCGGTGCTCAGTAACTTTTTGCTTCTAAATAGCTTAAGTTTCAAATTTCAAGACTCTGCGACTTACCGAAGACGAGATATGAACGATTAAAATATTTATTTTGTGACATGACTAATTTTGACCCCCTTTCTTTATTTCAATCGGACTAAAATTTATACACGACTAATAACTCATGAGACTTGGTAAGTTTACCAATTTTTAGCCAAATCATTAGAGCTGTTTTCGAAAAACCGATTCTATATATTATATGTATACAAGAATTGCTCATTTAGATATACTATTCGAATTTTTTTTCAACCGGAAATTTTGAAACTTAAAATTCTAATTGTATACTGTTGTGTTTGGGTAAAAGAAAAATGTTGACACCAGAATTAACTTACTATATCATCCATTCTTGAGTAAACGTGTATATTAAAATCCAGGATGTTTACATCGAGATATAAAAAATAAACTTTTGGAAATAATAATAAAATAAATTTATTAAACCAATTATTTTACATGAATTAATGTATACATTGTATTTTAGCTTCGACTCCGGAGATTACTTCTCCACCATCGAGTGTCCTTGATCATCTTTTTAGTCCTTGTTTTTAATAAGAGGAAAAACTAATTAAATAAAAAAACCTCTTTTCCGATAATTATTTCAATTCCATATTGTTCGCCAAAAATCAGGAAATAATAATAAATTAAACCAATTATTTTACATGAATTTATGCATACATTGTTTTTGAGCTTCGATTCCGGAGATTACTTCTCCACCATCGACTGTCCTTGATCATCTTTTAGTCCTTGTTTTTAATAAGTGGAAAAACTAATTAAAGATAAAAAACCTCTTTTCGGATAATTATTCCAATTCCATATTCCGTTCTCCCTCCTCATTCAGGAAATAATAATAAATTTATGAATTTATAAATTTTATTAAACCAATTATTTTACATTAATTAATGTATACATTGTATTTTTTTTTCTTCGATTCCGGAGATAACTTCTCCACCATCGAGTGTCCTTATTCATCTTTAGTCCTTGTTTTTAATAAGAGGAAAAATCTAATTAGATAAAAAAAAACCTCTTTTCCGATAATTATTTCAATTCCATTATTCCCCAATCAAGTCGATTGGTCTCTCTCATATCCCATTCTCTCCTCTCGTCCAGGAAATAATAATAAATTTTATTAAACCAATTATTTTACATTAATTAATGTATACCTTGTATTTTAGCTTCGATTCCGGAGATTGCTTCTCAACCATCGAGTGTCCTTATTCATATTTAGTCCTTGTTTTTAATAAGAGGAAAAATCTAATTAGATAAAAAAACCTCTTTTCCGATAATTATTTCAATTCCATTATTCCCCAATCAAGTCGATTGGATCCAATTCAATAATAATAATCATAATTCAAAATTTTTATAATAATTCATGATTTGGTCCGCCTGCGAGCTTTACTCTTAAAGTAATTTAAATAATTTCAATTATTTTTATTTTTTATTTATTTATTGTTTCTTATTTAATTAGGTTAGATAAAGGTTTAGTCAAGAATAGTTTGTTAAATTATTTCTTTAAGGGTTTCTGATCAATAAGAGGGTTCTAAAAAAATTCAATACAAATAAATAGAGGCCCAGAGGTTGGTATTAAAATGTAAGATTCAATTTAGTTTTGATTGAAAAATTGGGTTTACTGTTGGTTTCTGACTTTTGACATATAAAATTTACTGAGTTTTTGACTTAACTGGGATATGACCTAGTTAAATATTAATTAAATATTTTACCGAATACCCTTCTATTTATTCGAAGTATTTATATGGGTAACTACAATATTTAAATAAAAAAAGTAATTAAATATTTTTCAATATGACTTCAAAATAATACGGACAAATTAAGAAGACTAGTTTTAATTAATTCTATTAAAGTATCCCTTTGGAAAGAAATTACCCCCAGACAAAATTAGGATAACGATATATTCCAATTTGAATATTTCCTTTTAAAGTTTCTATTTATTTTCAATATTGATTATCAAAAAAAGAAACATTCAAATTATCATTATTATTCTCTCATTTAAAGGGAGAGATATTTTTGATCAGAATTAATCAGATTTTAACAATAATTAAATTTAATTAAAAATGTTTGAATCATATGTTGATTAGCAAGAATTAGAAAAATAAAAAAAATACTCAGAGATTGAGCTTCGATTAAAAACGACAAACTGCGTTCAATAAAATTTATTTTATATATTTATAAATATTTATTATAAATTTTACGATTCTTTTTTAATTTTGATTAAATTTAATCAGTCTTCCTGGATTTGAATAAAATGAGAATAAGTAATGATGTTTGCATGTTAAGGTTATTTGTAGATTTTAAAGTCAGAACTAGAGGCACGATTTTACTGTTGTTTTTTTTCAATCAGAAAAAGCATAACAATATAAAAAATTATTTATTGTAAGTAATATCTTTTAATTCAGGTCAATTATTTGATTAACAATAAATCCTTTGCCTTATAATAAATTCGATTTACTACTCTCACGATGTAATGGAGCGAATCAATAGTTTGACTAAAATCTTTATAGAGTGCAAGCGTGGTTCAATGCCAGTGCAGTTAATCTAATAAATTCACTATTAGAGATACCCAATGCTCATGGCTTAATGATTCTCATTATTCACCACTTGAGAGTCGTTACAGAAATAAAACTCGAAACGTTATGTTTTCAATGAAAAATTAAATAAATCAATAGCTAGATTATGCTTATATTTGGCGTCATGGGGTGACATACTCAACACCTTAGGCCAGTGATGGCGAACCTATGACACGCGTGTCAATGGTGACATGTTAAGACATTTTACGGACTGTCTTCGCTCAAGAAGATTCAAAGGAGGTTGCGTTTAATTCACTAAGTCACTAAATTAAAGAATAATTAGGTTTTTTTTTGAATAAATAAAAATATAAAAAATATGTTTGTTTTTATTTTTATTTTCTTACTAGGGATGCAACTATCACCAAATTATGAATATTTCTAGATGTGACACATCAGCCGAGTTAAGTCAGTTTTTTTCCGAATTTTGACACACCAAATTCAAAAGGTTCGTCATCACTGCCTTAAGCTGTTTTCAAGGAACTAAAGAGTAGAGGCGAACCCCACTCAGTGGAGCAACTGAAAAGGGGGTGTGTCGGTGTTAAGAGGGGCAATGCTTCTAATTTCGAGACCCCAACTCAAATTCATTTGCATCTCTCTAGTAACTACATAGTAAAGACTATTAAAAATATTTTTACTCTGTTTAAGTCAGTGATTCTCAACCTTTTTTCGTCACGGCACACGTTTAATAATTTAAAAATTTGACGGCATACTAAAAACAACAAATAAATTAATAAAAAAACATTTTTAATGATATTGATGTGAGAAGGAGATACACCAGAATGTGCATCCCCTAAAGGCGTGTATGGGATGGCCCCTCCATCGTGAAAGAACAGAGTAGAAGGAAAGAAGCCGGGATCACAAGCCAAATCTCAGAAAGTTAGATACAATCCAATTTACTAAGTTTTTAAGGGCTTCGAGCAGTGGTAAATTCTCCGTGCGTTTGCCCCGCGTTTGATTTATTGATTGATGTACCTACCTATAAAATTATCATAGGACATTTTGTATCCCGTAAAATGTTACTACCTCTTTAGTTCAAATGATCAAATACATATTTGGATTAAATGTAGTGTCATATGATAAATGTAAAAAAAAAAATTTTAAATTCGAGAGGGACCACTGACTAGCTGTGGCGGCACACTTCAAGAATCTCGCGGCACACTAGAATTCCGCGGCACAGTAGGTTAAGATTCACTGGTTTAAGTGGTTCTTTTATTCTTTATATTCACTCAGTTTCTTTTATTAAAATCATTAAAGCTGCTCTTAAGTAATTATAATGGTACACGAAAAACGACGAATTCTATAAGATATTTCGTAAAATATAATAAATTTCATAAAAAAACAAAAAAATAAATAGAAATTCATGCATTAGTTATATAATAATAATTCGTCACTAGCAGGGTCTCGCCTTTTTTCTTATTTCTTAAACAGATTATCAAAAACAATTTTAAATGCATTAATTTTTATTTGCATTCTGATTTTTATGATTGAAATTTTATCTAATGCTATTCCATATAAATATAATATATATTATTATACAAAGGCATTGAAGAAATTGTTATTTTGCATTGATAAAATCTGAGTTTATACTTATTATACTAAAAGCTTTCAATGGCCATTTGTTGATTATAATGAGTTCACAGGTGGAAAGAGAACTTGAAACTGATTGCTAATTTATGTCCAACCAAAGTGGACCTTCTGTATGATTAATCAAACTATAAAATCGATAAAATATTCATTTTAGTAATAAATGTCATTAATGTCCTTCATTCAATATTATAATTAAATAATTACAAATGTCATCGTTATTTGATTTATAACTATTTATAGAGTGACCTTTTACTCACGAGGCATTTCTTATAGCTATTAAATTCTCAAGGAATATATCTGTTGAGTTTACGAAATCTTTTAATAATTAGGATCTCACCAATTATTATTAAGAATTTTCTTGGAATCTTTGAGTATAATGCAAAAATATATTATATGTACTAGTTTTGAATTGATTTTGAAGACCATTTACTGGGTTTAAGTACATGCGAACCAATTGAAACTCTGCACAGAAGTTAACTAGAGCGTGCCTTGGTATATTCACTCACTTTATATGTAGGCTTACCATACGTCTCGGTTTGACTGGGACTGTCCCTGTTTGAAGGTATGGTTCAGGTGTCCCGGTCAGTTTCTCATTTTGTCTCGGTTATTTGGAAAGAATTATCAAGTCCTGCCTCGACAAAGTTAATTGGGAATTAAATTTTGGTGGATTTATCGAAGCGATTAAAAATACAAAGCAAAAAGTAAAACCTTTTTCCAAGACTCGGTTCGCTTGTTATAGCCGAAACAAATAATTTCTTATGTGTTTTGTACATTTTTGTCTGAATTTTAATCAAGTCCAATTTTTTTTTTTTTTTTTTTTTTAAAGGGAGAAGGTTTTTTTCCCCCTTCCTGGCTTTTGAAATCAAGTCCAATTGAATCAATTGAATATTCTCTCTATACCTATATAACGAGTAGGTATCGTTTTGGTCCGAGTGCAAAATGGCATTCGTAGAATAATACAAATTAAGAAATTAATCTCTAATAGTCTGAAACAGGTCTGTATCTTGTAAGTGGATGCCGCTTACGAGTCCAGAACTCTGTTTCAGGCATCCTACAATACCCTTAGCTCTAAAAAGAAAGAGAGATAATTATATCCGCGCCCTTTCTAGTTATTTTCATTCTAATGAAAGAATCGCTCACCCGCACATTAAATAATACAAAGGTGAAATTTTTTTCAAGACTCGGTACACTAGAGCAGGCCAAGTATTTATTAATAAACCTAAATATAAATTGTTCATTTATACCTATACTATAACATCGGCTTAAAATCTCAATAGAATGATTCAAACAATAATATTTTGTGTATTTTGAACCATATATTCCAAAATCTAATCAATCCTCTTTATTGATACAAACCAACTTTTACAACTTTCCGTTTTTATTATTAGAGCCGCCTGGAAGGCTAGTAATTTTTAAAGTTCATGCTAGTGATAGATATTAATAGTTTAATTCAGTTAAAGAATAATTAAAAATAATTACTAGATAATTGTTGTTTTTAATTAACCACTTCACACACACACACACACACAAAAAGAGAATCAGAATACTTTGCTGAATATAATTCTCTCTCTCTTGTCCAACTCCCTACGATTCCTTTAATTATTAATCATGGACACGAATAATGAAATATAATTCTCTCTTTTTAAAATCATATAGAAGGTGCTCATTTTTTAATTCGAATAAGATCTCAAAACTGTCCCGGTTTGAGAAAAAGATATTATTGTAAGTATATGTATTTATATGCCATCTTTACACGAAACAATTTTTTAATGTAGTCGGCTGTATTTGTGAACGACTCGTATTCTAAAAAAGCTTAGCATTTACCCTTAGCACCCAAAGCTTTTTTCCAATTAGAAAATGTTTTAATGAACTGTCACTATCTAGTGATCTAGTGATTTTACATAATTAATGTCACTAGAAATAGGTTATAATATTTTTCAAAATCAGTATGTTTATTAAGCATGATATATTATTTAACTTCTAAAAATAAGGGAGGAGAGTCGATTAGGGTGTTGAATAAACGAAGGAAACGCCACTATCCCTGCAATGGTAAGTCGCAGAGCAATGAATTGAGTTTTAAGCTAAATTATCTTAATTATATTATGAATTATATGTTCTTTGATGCTTATAAATTTTATCTTTCTTGTAGTTTTGGTATATTCAAAGTACCTTTTTCTACACTCACTGCCTTGGCACATAAACGTAATGTTAAAGGTATAGGAGCAATGACGTAGGACTCTCATATAATGTGTGCCTTGAAATTTGAGAGAAAGTGCTATTTAGTTTATTCAAAAATAATTAGGTATGTAATTGGTGAAGAAGATAAAAAATTATAAATATATTAAGAAAATTGATTACTTGATTGAAGTAGTCAACTAAAATAAAAATTCTGAATTCAACAATAATTAATAAATTAATAATTTGAAAGTTTATTTTGAGAGTAGCCGAATTTTTATAAATTGAAGGATACAATAAAAGAGTGTGTCTTCTGCTAGAAAAATAATTTTTTAATTTATTTATAACGAGAGTATATTTTCGAGGGCTTTGTCCTGTTCATCAGTCTATTATAATTTATTCTCAAGAATTAATGTATTAATTAATTAATAATATTAATTAATGTATTAAACATTAACTCCTGTATATCAATTGTAATAGACTGATGAAGAGGGCAAAGCCCTCGAAACTATACTCTCGTTATAAATATATTAAAAAAATTATTTTTTCCATCAGAAGACAGACTCTTACTGTCTCCTTCAATAAATTAATAAATATATTATTGAATAATATTTTTCATTTTCATTTATTGAATTTATATTAATAAAATATGAATTTTTTTAATCTATTCTCTATAAAAACTCTTTACTGTGCAAGTTCATTATAAATAGATAACAGTCATCCAGTAAAATAATCCGTTTCAGCTCAAGAGATTTAAAAAAACGTTTATTTCGGTCCAAATCCGTTTATCGAAATGTTGAAGCCTACTCATAACTTATTTAGTAATATCTCGATGGCTTTTGAGAATAGAGTAGTAAAATTCCACTTCAATCGGTATATACATATACATCCGTATTGGAAGAATAATCGGGTGGGGATTTAAGATATTGAATTCTCCTTGGTTCAATTCGATTATTTTTCAAATCCTTCTCCGATTCATTTTTTCCAAATATGTTTCAGGTAATTTTTTTTAAGAGAATCTTATTGAATCAGATGAAAAACATTACTTTTAAGTATGCTGAGAAAAATGAATCTTTAATGTCGATAAAAAAATATTTGATCAAAAAAAAAAAAAGAAAAGGAGGGGAATTATTGCCAAAGCTCTTCTTAATAAAACGGTTCATTTTCAAATTACAACCTACTTTAATTAAAATTTAATATCTTTTTATCGTCTTGATAAATTGATCTCATTTATAACAAAGTGAGAAGAAAACAAATGGACCTCTCTTTACGCTCGATTGATGGGGGCTTTTTATATTTTCACATAATCCGAATTAATTAAATACATTCTTCTTTTCCCTTAAGAGTATTAAAAAATAATTAAATATAGAAATAGTAAAATGTTATAATGCTTTATTTTAATATACTCGCTACTATGAAACCTATTTGGTTATATTTTACATAAATCTAGTTCCCGTTGTTCTACTAGTGTCTTTGACAAAATCATCGAATCTTTTTGTCTGTATTTTATTAAGCATTTAGGCTAAATAAAGAATTTAAATATGTACACGGTTTCTAAGTTAAAGTTTTATTGCATGTGGCGTGTTTAAAAAAGTACGTTTAAAAGAGTGCGATAAAGCGAGCTATTTAAACTATCTCATAAAACTTTTCCACTGTAAATTGGGATAATTTAATTTAAAATTGAGAATAATCAATTTAAAAACGGAATTAATCAATTTCAAAATGGAAATAATCACAATGATTATCACTTAATGACTATTTCCAATTCGAAATTGATTAATCTCTTCTTCGGATTGATCAAGGGACTATCTATAAAAAACATCACGCTAATTCTAGGCATTTTCTATTCCACACCTCCGCCTTGACAAAGTTCTTCAGATTTTTTAGGCCCTCTAGCTATAAATATCACGATACGATAAAGGGGTGATTGCCCCTTTCTTAAAACAAAAATTTAATGATAATCTGTCCCTATAAATTCCAGCAATAAATCTACAATATATTAATAAAGATTATATTTCATCATCATCATTGAGTATACAGTCCTAAGACTGGTTTGAAGCAACTACCCGTCTCTACTCGGCTCTGTCCCCCACCAGCTGTTTGACCTCGCTAAATGTCTCGCATCCCATATCCCCAATTATTTGGTTGAAATATTCTGATCTGGGCCTTCCCCTTTTCTTTCCCACCTCCCCCTCCAAGATATCCCTAAGCAGTCCCCCATGTCTCAGTGTGTGCTCCATCATCTGACCTCTTCTCTTCCTCAGACTCTTCCACAAGGTTCTTCTTTCTCCGATTCTTCCAAGAACTTCTTCATTTGTAATTTTATCCATCCATTTGATATTCATCATTCTTCTGTAGCACCACATTTCGAAAGCCTCTAATCTCTTTCTCTCCGCTTCTCTAATTTCCCAGGTTTCACACATGATGGTACATAATGGCTATGCTCCATACATATGTCTTCAATAGCATCTTCCTGTTTTCTAAGCTTTATTGAGGGGAATTATATTTATTTAAAAGAAATCAAGTATTTTGGGAGTACAAAATTAGAATTTCTTAAAAAGAATATATCAATGTTAAAAAATTTTAAGGTCCACTTTGCTTAACTATTACATACGCTATTTTGTGCCATAAAGCGAAAAATAAAATTATGATTGTAAATTTAATTATAATGAAATTGATTTAGGTATATATGTGGCGTCACATTCGTCCTGATCCCCTCTTCTCTCCTCGTCACATATTGTAAAACTAGGTTATATATCCTTGCTATGTAAATATTTTATGGACAGCCCTTAATCCCAACTTGAAATTGGTTATCCTCAATTTAAAATTGATTAATCACAATTCGAAGTTGAAAAGGAATAGAACTAAGAATATTTGATCAAAATTTTGATTAGCTAGTTCCCTTTATGACGTCAAACCACTGACAAAACGACTCACATGGCTTACAGTACACAGATGAAAATGGTAAACCTCTCAATCCTAACTACTAGAGTTTTCTTAAAACGTATATTATAATACTAGTAAAGTCAATTGGTCGAACCCAAGACGGAATCATGTATATTTTTTTCGGAATATCATATACTTAGTATATATAAATAACACTGGTGACTCTAAAGTATAGGTAAAGATACACGGCCTTATAACAAAAATCAAAGCAATTTTTCTGTCAATGAACAAATGATCTGAATGAAATAAAGCGATTCAAGGATGAACCTTCTCCTTCAAATTCCTAAGAATAAATAAATTATTTAGTGATTTTAAATGAAACTAACCTTATAAGTAAAGTCCTTTTACTATCAATTAATTTATTAAAATTATTAATGTTTTAATTCATATCCCAAAAGACAACTAAAAGCTGCTTCCATAAAAATTACTATCAATAAATTAACAATATTTTGTTCGAGAAACCACCATACTCGTAAAGTTTTTGAAGCATTAATTTTCTGTCTCACTTAATATAAATTTATGAGCATTAAAAAGAGACCTGATATATGGTATATTTTACCCCACCGAAAGATAGAACTGCCTTCAAACAGTATGAACAAAATATTTATTCAAGAGTATAGCTAGAAGAAGAAAGCAGTTTTTCTAATGGCTTCAAAAGTTCGATTTTCATGGAAACTGACGTCTTAAAGTTTTCTGATTCAAAATTCTATTTTCAGCCCTTGTTCTATTTGAATATTATTTAAGCTCAAAAATTACAAATCTAGAACAAATTAAATTTAAATCTTGTATTGTTTATTGTCTATAAATACAGGGATGCTCACTGGGGAGAGGGGGGATAAGACGCAGAATCCGTTATTGAAATTTCTGGGGGGTGGGGGTGGAAAATTGTTGCATTTTATGATTACCTATATGATAAAAATAAAAACGGTCACATATTATAACTTCGACAAAAGGTGGGCGCACCCCTGTATAAATATCACAGCAAGTGTTTTGCTTAAATTTGACCCCAGCTCTTTACTTGGGCTGATTTCGTATGTTTACCCAAATCAAATTATAACGATTTTTATTGAATTTTCAGTTTTTATTACAATTTAATGTTCATTCTTAATAAAAATCCTAGGTCTGAGAGACAGATTACCATATAAATATGTCTTCGAAAATATTAACATTTTATTGTAATGAAAAAAAAATTCCAAAACATTTCTGAACCCACACGATGTAAAACATTCTTAATGAATATAACTAGAGTAAGTAAATAACTAAATGTAGAAAAAATAAATTAGGGCTATTTTCTCAAAAGTACCTGAATTATAAAGAGTTTTAGAATGTTTCATCTGCTTCATTTAAATAATATAATTTATTTATACTTTGAGAATAATTTTGAAATCATTAACTTCATCTCATTTAGTATTACTCACAAATATTGAGGTTTTTAGTTTCATTTATCTTCATTTGTAATTTGGAAATTCTATCCTAGTATTTATATCGACTAAATAAACAAAATTTTATAAATTATAATTATATTTGAAAATAATCAGTGTAAGTCAATAAATATTAGTCAGTTAAGTGCGAGTCGGACATGTGTTTCATGTTTTATATCTGCCGAAATACTTGATGTATCAATTTCGCCCTTAGGAAACACTAGAGATTCTTTGTTTTCTATTAAATTCGAACTTTCATAGGAAATGTTTATTACATGTCAGAAGGGTTGTATTCACCTCCTCGGAAATTAGCGCCGAATGCCGAAAATGCTATCCCAGCTAAATGGCTTGATCACCGAGGCGAAACAGTTTTAAATCTGCTATCAACGGCAATTTGAATTGTTATATTAAATTGATCTTATTTATCGTAGATAGAAAGAGAGAATGAATGAATATATAAAATTTTAAGTTAAGCGGCTTCTAAACGAAGGCAGGTACAAAGTCATCTAAAAATGTCCACTTTGGAACTCCTTCACACCGTCATTTTAAAATAAATTAAAAAAAATTTAAGAAACAATTCATCTTAAATATAGGCTTATCATACGTCTCGGTTTGACCGGAACTGTCCCGGTATGGTACAGGTTTCCCAGGCAGTTTGTCATTTTGTCCCGGTTATTTGGAAACTATTAAATGTTGTCTTCGCAAAGTTAATTGTGAGCTAAATTTTAGTGGATTTCTCGACACGATTAAAAATACAAAGAAATAGAAGAAAAAGTTAAAACTTTTTCCAAAACTCGGTAAGCTTCCTAGTTAGAACAAGTAATTTATTTTGTACATTTTTGTCTGAATTTTAATCAAGTTCAATTTCAATATTCTCTCTCTCTATAACGAGTACAAAAGGCCATTCCTAGAATAATATAAATTAAGAAATTAATCTCTAATAGTCTGAAACACGTTTGAACTTGTATTTGGCACCTTAGCTCTAAAGAAAGAGAAATCATTCTATCCACGCACTTTGTAGTTATTTTCATCGATCACATTCTAATGAAAGAATCGCTCACCCGCACATTAAATAATAAAAAAAATGAAAACTTATTCACGACTCGATATACTAGTGCTTCCCTAGTAATAATTAATAAACTTAAATTTAAATTGTTCATTTATGGCTATACTATAAAATCCTCTTAAAATGTCAATAGAATATTTCAAAAAATATTTTCTGCCTTTTGAATTAGATATTCCAAAATCTAATTATCCCTCTCTATCGATACAAACCAACTTTTTGATTTTCCGTTTTTGGGCTTTCGCGAGTATTGGAATTCAGCGTTTCAGACATTTTAAAGAACAATGAGGCAATATTTAATTTCATGCGTGGATTTAATACTAGGGCCGCCTGGGAAGAGAGTAATTTTTAACCTGAGTTCATGCTAGTTATATAAACATATTAATAGTTTAGCTAGGTTAAGAGTAATTTAAAATCCATTCTGCTTAATTGTTTTTCTTTGTTAACTATTTCATAAAAAAAGACTAACTTTTTAAATCATAAATACATTGCTGAATATAATTCTCTTTTTGTAAAATCATATAGAAATTGCTCATTTTTTTTCATTTTGAATAAACTCTCGAAATTGTCCCGGTTTGGTAAAAATATTAAGGTAAGTCTACTTAAAGAGATTTATGTAGAGATATCTCACACTACATAATAAAAAAATTGTTTTATTTTCGACCTCAACAAAAATTCGACCTGCTCCGAAATAAACATTTTTTGATTTCAGGGAAAATGAGCAGGAATAGCTATCAAATTTTAAGTTTGTATCTTATTTAGTTTACGAGTTTCAAAGCTGACGGATGGATGATAGAAAGACAAACATTCAGACATTGTTACGAAACTAATAGTCACATTTCACTTTTTAAACAAACTCTCAAAAGCGTATGTTTGTAGGAACAGTAATATAAATATATTTTTGAATAAATTTAGATTCTAAAAGATCATGAGTTATGATTCATTTCATTTTAATCTGCTTTTTTCAAAAGCAGAATCTAAATAAATACGTTTTCTAAGATTTGGCTTTCTAATATTATTTTTAATTATTTTATTTTATTGCAAGTTCGTTATTAGTGCGGGGTAAGTGAACGTAAGGCAGTTTGAATATTATTCATTTCTTTCTGGTAGAATTTATTCTTTTCAATAAGAATGAATGGGGGACAACTTCTTTTCCATATAAATAAAATAGCTGAGCATGTGGATGGATATGCAATTTTCCTCTCCCTTTGTTGAAGTCTATTTGTATTTCAAAAGCTAAATGAAAAACCAGCAATCATAATAACAATAGTTTAAATAAGCTAACTTAATTGATTTAAAGATTTATTTTTTGGATGGTACCCTACAGAGATTTTCTTTCTCTTCGTCCTTTTAATTCTATCTCTTGATCGGGATAAATTTCTTGTTATAAAGTTAAGGATCAATCCTGAGGCTATTCTTCTAAAAAACAAGCAAATATTATTTGCTCACATTCGACATCGTTTTAGAGAAGACCTCGTCCGGCCTGATCAAGTACTGGAATCAAAGTTGCTTTCTGTGGAGGCGGTCCATATTGCGGTGCTCTTCCTCGAGGGCAGTCGAAAAGAGAAGGAAGGTATCGGGGGGATTCCCCGCAGCCACCACAATGCTCTCGCAGACTCCATCGGCTTTAGTTTTCTCATTTTCTCGTCACGGTCTGTGTCTGGGTGTGTGTTTGTGTCGATGGGCAACTGGGGTTAAGACCCCCGCGCAAAAATTGGCTTTTATTGGCTCGGCGGGATTCCATAGTAAGGCAGCGACGCCGAACCCACAACCCCTGAACGAAGGCTTCCAGCTCTGGTCGAAATTAAGCGCGTTACCCAAACCAAATCACACATTCCCATGTCTTTTATTTATTTCGACTTTTTTTTAAATTAGCTAAGCGGTTTTAAATTTGACAAATTCTAGGTGGGGGGGGGTGGAATTTAATTGGATTTAATTTTAAAGAGAGGGAAGTTTAAGAATAGAGGAGAAAAAACATGCGGTTGCTAGTTTTTTCTCCTAGTCAAACATTTGTTTTTATTACTTTATCCATAACGTACACTCTGTTAAAAATATCTTATATAATTTCTCTAGTACCTGGAGGCACCGAGCGATGCTCGGTAACTTCTTCCTTCAGTTAAAATTTTTATTTTAATATTATTTTTAATTTAAAATTCTGATAAAAAGGTCGATTTTTATTTGAGAGCCGTTTTCAAATTAAAAAAATACAAATATATCTATATAGTATTCGACCACTGTACCCCTCACCTCCACCCTACTCGACCCCACCCCCGAAACCTCGCCCTACCCTCGGATCCCCCACCACTGCCCCCCACCTTCTGCATCCCCCACATCCACCACATCCACCCCCGCTCCGCACTAAGATCGCTTTCTCATCCTCAAAACTTGTTAGTAGAGTTTGTTTCATCAAAGTCGTTAGAGCCGTTTTTAAAATTTAAAAAAAAAAAATACAAATGCTTAAATATATATACCTGGAAGACCGAGCTTTGTTCGGGTTTAGCTTGACAACAACACATCACCATCACAATAGTTTTTCAAGGCCTTTGAGAACAATTAGCCCAACCCATTGTCTGTCTCGGTACAATAATAAAAGGAAAACCTTTTTTAAACTCCAAGATTTGGATCTGTCTACCTAAGAATAATTAATTTGATTACGAAAAACCCCATCAAAAACAATTTTGTCGAAGATGAGACCGTGACAGGTCGAATTGTCATCCCGAAAACCCCCTAAGCCGTGAATTTCATCAAAATCGGTAGAGCCGTTTTCAAAATAGAACTAAGATACAAATACTATATATAAGAGGCTAGATTAATTTGTAACAACGCTCTGAGAATGCTGCCGAAAGGGAGCGCTGATGCCGTCGGTATATTTGCGGCAAATTTGAAATATAATTTTAATTGTAATTTGAAATGAAAGACTCCAATTGATTTTAAATTAAGAAACATTAAATATATTGATAATTATTCCTCCCCCCTCCGCCTCACCACTCAAAAATTAAATATTCAATTCGCTTTTCTTTGCGCACAGAAAAATAAATTAATCACATCTTAGTTGATTTATATTTTATATACTATTTGTTTATTTTTTAATAATTTGCAACTTTTTAAAAATTTTTTAAAAATCTAAATTTTGTTATTCTTATTTTTGGATTTTTACAAAATTGAACGACTTAAGACACGCATGCCCGAGTTTCTCATGGCAATACTGGAGGAAGCAGCCTGTCATATCATACAAACAACACCTGATGTCTTTTAAATATTTGGAGCCTTATATACATTATCGAATTTTAAAAAAATGATATAATATAATTCTCCTCCTCACACAATCCCACTTATTTAAATAAATCTATTTCCACAAAAAAAATATCACAATGCTAAAGATTATAGAGAAAAAAAAATACTTCCAGATTCATATCTAGAGCCTCATTTCTGTAGCTGTGTCAGAACGAAAATGAGGCGAAACTTTTAAGAGACTATGTATTTTCGGAAGTTTACAGGTATACATTTGGAGTGTGGTGTTTTAAGAGGAATAAAATTTTTGGACCGAGACGCCGCCCGCCAGGGCACCAGCCCGGAGGGCCGAGTTTGAGGGCGTGCCGAAGGCACGCACGAAAAGCTCGTATAAAAATAAACAAATATATATAAACAAATATACAATTTTTGCTCGTTTAATAAGAGTAGATAAAAAGCGGAAGTCCGGCCTCAAAAGCTTTTAGTAAGTAATATTAGATACCAGTATTGTAATCTTACAACATATTTTTTACTAATCTATCAAATTAATACTACAAAAAAGTAAGGTTATAATTTATTTTTGTATTTTTGCAATGAGTTAATGTGATTTTACCAATATACTTAATATAGTATTTTTTTTTACTATACGCAATCTTGTAAATTTCCTATCTATTTAGATTGTAAACATATAGTAAATTCGCAAATAACCCTTGTCGTTGATGCGCCCTAAAACACCTATATAATAATAATATAGTAAATTTGTACAATATTTTTAACAGAGTAGCATAACAAAGGTCGATGTAACAAACTATTTTTTCCATTTAGTTGTCAAGGGGGACTTTAGAGAGACAAAGAGTCTCAAACAAAGTCAAAAATTGTTATACTGATTTAGGTCTAATTTTAGGAAAATAAGTTTTTGCCAAAAATTACACAGAATCTCGCATTGAACCCAAAAAAGTGTTTTTTCATTTAGTTCGTGTGTGCAGGTATGGAGGGATGGATCTAGACGTATCTTTAACTAAATTAACTAATTAATAACTAAAGTGAAATTATTATTAAAATTGAATAGATGGCTATAAATTTATAGAATAGTTATAAATAATTAAAAGTTAACATTTTCAGAGTTTACATTCTATCAATGAAAATGAAGTCGGTTAAAAATTAACGTACCATAAATGAACTCAACGGTTAAAAAAACTTACTAGTGCTAGTTGATTCCTCTTACATGTGCTGAGTACTATATCTGTGCACAATGCATATACACCAACACAAATGCATATACACCTTTGTATTTTTGTGTTACTTTTAGCCCTTAAGTTTTTTTTTCTAAGCTCATTTTCTTTGTCGTAAGGGCACCGAATACTACCCCTTAGAGTGGTCCGAGTCAAATTAACTTCCAAAAATGAATATTTCGAAAAAAGAATGGAAATATTTTTTTGGAAAAGAATCAAATTACCATATATTGATAAAATTTGAGTAAATTCAAAAGGGTTAGTTAAGGAGATGGGAGAAATTTTAAGATTTGCAACTTTATTTTTCTTAAAATATTTGTTTATGAGAGCTAATAACACAGGTCAACAAAAATTTGTCCCCTTAAACCTAACAATGGATTCCAGTGGAGTTTTATACGCTGATTATCATAATATATATTATTACCATATTATCATTTCCCGATTTTTTACAACACGTCAGAGTTTCGAGATATTATCGCTCAAAACGATGAAAAAGGCCATTTTGACTTATTTTTGAGTCCTATTCGATATTAAACGGCAATATTTGAAATCAAAATATTTTATTGACATAATAGAAAACAGTTTCCTCTTGATTTTCAAATTACCACTTGTTTTTAGCTCAATTAGAACTCGAGTTAAAACTAAAAAACTATAACTATAAAGGATAATAAACATAGATAAAACATAGGGTGTTAGTTTTTTATTTATAACTCGAGTTCTAATTGAGCTACAAACAAGTGGTGATTTGAAAATCAAAGAGGAAGCTGTTTTTTATTACGTCAACGTGTGATTTCAAATATTGCTGTTTAATATCTAATGGGAATCGAAAATAGGTCAAAATGGTATTTTTGTCGTTTATTATTATGATAAGCACTACAAAAGCAAACTTTATAGTGGAATATAGGTATTTTTATTTTATTTTGATGCACAATGAATAGAAAAATCATGAAATAAATCTTAGGACAAAAAAAATTTGTCGACCTGTGTAATTTGTAATATATTATATCTACTCTTATATCTATTCATATACTAGCTGAGAGAATGTGCAAAAATTATGTTTTTTAGAAATATATTAACAAAAATGTTATTTATTCTAGTATATATAAAAAAGATAAGTTAAAATCTTGGGAATACATTGGAACCTCGAGATACGAGCACCTCTATATACGAGAAATTCGAAATACGAGGAAAGTATGTGCGAAAAATTCGATTCTAAATACGAGCATTGACTCAAGTAACGAGCAACGAACCAGGCTTTTGGTAGACGTGGCGCGTTTCCCGATCCGGTTCGACGGGGATATTTTCAATGGGGAAGTTTGTTTCTAGATACGAGAAATTCGCTGGAACGAATTAAACTCGTATCTCGAGGTTCCGCTGCATAAAATTTTATCGAATTTATTTTATTAAAATGTTCTCTTTGGAAACTGGTATCAAAAAGTATTTTTTTTCACATACAGACATATTTATACATGTATTCAACTGTATTTATCCATTATGTAAAAAAAAATTAAACAAAAGCCATGTTTAATAAATTGAAAAGATAGGGATCTATTTATTTTCCCTTTAAGCTGCATGCACGATCTCGGAGTAATTTAATTGTTGACGAGGATGAATTTTTATTTCCATGAAGTAATAAAATAACGAGGAATCTATTATATTACGTAATACTGTTGAATTATTAGATTTTTTGGAAAAATAATAAAACGTTGATAAAAAAAGGGTGGGGATTGAATAATAATAGATTTCATTTATTTTAATTATACTACCAAATATAAAAATTTTAACAAATCGGAAAAATAAGAGAAATATCCCCTATTAAGGAAATAAGCTGTAATATCAATAATTCATTCTTTATAGTTCATTGACGTTAAATGATTTTCAATGTTTGAAAAATTGTTAAATAAATCATTCTATCCTACCATATCAAAAAGTTTTGATTTTAAAAATCGACCGGAAATTGTTTTCTATTTTTTTTTTTTTTATTTGCAACTGATTTATTCACCAGTTCACTTAACTGTGAGATGGACATATTTTTATTAAATAAACCATAAACATTGGAGAGTTTACCGAATAAAAGTTCAATGGCACAGAGAGAAGATGAAAAATGAATTTATTTTTATCGAATACATTTAATGCCCAGATTTTTGGTGTTTTCTATGTTTGCTCCTCTTCTTTCTATACAGCCCTTTCTTACCTGCCCTGGCCTCTTTCCTTTCACTCGTATTTCATTAAACTCACTCTGGTTCACTTATTCAATTAAATAATTTTAATAAATAAACCCTTTTCTATATAGTACAATAGTATTTTAATTTAGAAAGAAAAATATAATATTGGTTTACTATGTGAACAAAAAAAATAATATATTAAAATTAATGAAAAACAAAACAAAAACACACATCCAAAAATTTTAATTAATGCGATTCAAAAATAATAATTAATAAATAATATACATATATTAAAAAATATTTTAAAAATGTGGTCATTAGTAAGTTACGATTTTCCATTACAAAATGCATTTTGAATGTATTTTAAATTGGTCCTTTGTTAGGGACCACATTTTTTTGTCTAAAAAATAGAAGTATTTTCTTTTTGAGACGGACTAGTCGCTTTTTTCTTTATTTATTTCAAGTAAAATCATTAATCTCGAAAAATATTTGGGATACTAAAACGCCGTTAGTATATTCCTATAGGCGACTGTGGGTCAGTGGCTAGACTGTCGGGCCGTTGACCTGATGTTTGCAGTCGCCTCCTCTTGGAAAGCAATGCCAACCTACGAAGAGTATAATTTCCTAGTAAACCTCTCCAAACTAGCCGTTCGGAACCGGCGTTAAAAAGTATTTCCCGTATATCTGTGTAAAACAACTAAACACACTCAGCACAGGTATATGTGGAGAGGCGCCGACGCCCGTTTCGGGTATGGCACTCTAAGAAGAAGTATATTACTCTAAATAGATATATAATTATTATAGTATATAAACAGGCCATTATTCTGTCGGTGGTGCTCTACGGGTGTGAGACATGGACCATGACCCTATCTGATCAGAAAAATCTAATGTCCTTCGAAAATAAGATCTTCAAGAGAATAAGCGGAATGATTAGAGATAGTGTTACCGACGAATGGAGGCTTAAAAGTTCAAGAGAAGTGAGAGAATTAACAGTGAGCCATACATCACAAGCTGTATAAGATCACGAAGGTAGACTTGGGTGGGACACGTGGAGCGTGCTGATGAAGATAGAGCTATCAGCAAGATTTCCGAATCAAAATCGATAGGAAGAAGACCACCAGGAAGTCTACGGCAAAGATCGATGGACAATGTAGCCAGAGATCTTGAAGAGTTGGCTGCTCAAGGAAATTGGAACTCTATGGCATGGGATAGGACAAAGTGGCGAGGCATTATAGAGGAGGCTAAAACATTGGAAATGTTGTTTGGCCACAGGAAATAAGTAAATAAGTAAGTATATAGGTATAAACAGGTATGTATAAATTAGCTTGGCTTAAAGAGGTTACAAATTTGTCTGATAGGTAGGTAACTAATTCAACGTTACTGGAAAGCATGTAGTTAATAATTATTTCACTAGGGCTAATGTTTAACCACGTAATTTATATTAAAATGTAATTATCTCTGATATTAAAATCAGGCACCCGTTTTTTCTTACACGACGTAAATATGATGTATGATTTTTTAAATCTAAGTTTGGGTCCCTTTCGTTAAAAATTTATTGGTATGTGCCTGTTATCTATGTATTTATTATTTACACTTTAATTAAATTATAATTGATATATATTGCATTATATAAGATATTGTTTGATTTTTTAGCAGTTTTCAACACTTATTAAATACCTGCGAACTCTATAACCTGTATTACATTAATAATACTAAAATGGAGGAATAATAAAAATTATAAACTTTCTCAAGGCTTAGTACACTGTCTACAAATTGATTTGGTTATTTGTGTCAGCGAACCGTTTGTGTTAGATATTTGAAACTTGGCGAAGGAATACAATCTATTAACGCGAGAAAATGTATATCAAATTTAACCTGATTAGTTATAACCATTTGATTGCTCCTATGACAATACCTTCAACTCTCACCCAGCCCATAAAATCCCCTCTTCTCTTCTTTTCACGATGGAGGGGTCAACCCAGGCTTTAGGGGTTGCGCCTTTTTCTGATCAATTTAATAAAAAAAAATCTGTTTTTTCTATTTTTAAGCATTCAAGCTTGAAAATAATTTTTCTCCACGTTTCAGACATTTTTGACTAGGATGAGTGAATTAATCGAGAAAATTTAAAACTCTGGCAGACAAAAGCTGCCTCCTTAACGTTCTGAGTAAATATTTATTTCTAAAAAGTTAGTCGAATATTATGTAAATAAAAAAATAAATAAATAAATAAAAAGATGTCACGTAACGACTTCGTAAATGTCATGCTGCTGTGGTTTTGATGGTCTAATTGAGACTAAAAGAACTTTTCTGATCATACAGATGTGGATCTATATGGGATGTTTCGAGATGTCCTAAAGCTAATAGAATTGAAAAACAATCGAGTTAAAGCGCTTGGGAGCCCGTGACTGGGGATAAACATTAATCAATGTACAATATTTAAATCAATTTTCAATTTAATTTTCAAAAATCCCCCGATTAAGTAAATCAGGTTATATTGTTTGTATGTTTGGTTATTGATTTTTGTATGTTTTGTTTAAAGAAAGATGCCCTCTCGATTTTGTTAACTAACAAAATCAGATTATTCCGGGAAATTTGGAAATCAAATTATATTTCAATCCGTTAATAGACAGTGAGCAAATTTCGATTCCAGAAAGGAAATGAATTATTTTTCAATAGCAAGTGTTATTGACATTTGGATGTTTGCCCTTAGAAAATAAGATTAATTTTTCTTCCTATTAAGCAATTATATTCAGTTAAAAAAATTCTATGTACTATTACTTGATTAAGTTACTTGATGGAGATTAATGTTTTCTAAAAATTGGTTTGTAAATGCCAAGTAGATAATAAGTATATAAATAGAATGCAAATTACCCCAAATTCTACTCTTTGATACTATTAATCTCAACTTATAAACAAATAATGTCTAAACACATATATACGAACAATAAATATAAATCGGATATTAAGTACCGGAGCTATGTAGAATAAGTATCGGAGCTTTGTAGATACATATATTGTTGTCGAAGTAAATATGAAGATGTGAAGTGGTGAAAAATATGTTAACTTTCACTTTTTATGTTTCCATTTTCTTTCACAATCCTCAAATTTAAAAACATATAAAAACCGAGAATAATCTCAAAAGAAAAAAAATTCTAGGGTGAAAATTCCATTTCAAATTAGTACTCATCTTTTTTAATTCACATAACTATATCATTCTACGAAACAGCAAATTAAAAAAAAATATATAGGTATACTAGTATATATTAGGGTTATTTTTTTTATTTATTTGACTTCGAGAACAAAGTCAATTTAGGCAGATCCTATGTGATGTTTTTGAATTTATATATCGTCGCCTTAGAGTGTAAACCTGCTAACTTACAACAAGGAAATTTTCAGGACAGAGAAGAAAACAAACAAAATTTAATATGGTTGTTATGGAAAGAAACTATTTTTCACATTTTTTTCTACAACTTACGATCGTAATTTTAAGTAGCAGTTTTACTTGGACGATGCTGCATCTCTTTTTCTTTCGAACGGTTTAATATGTTATATATGATAAAAAATAGATTTATCAGGTTTACACTCTAAGGCGACGATATGTGTTGTTTAAAAAGTAAATTATTGCAAGGGTCAGTTTATATCCGGATAACATTTTTTTGCAGCGCTTTGGGTTTGTACTCGGGCCTGCTGGTCCGAAAAAGAGACATTATCTCTCGGACAACCTGTTAGGGTATTTTAAAAACAAGATAGTTGATTCGGCTTATATCAATTTTCTATACATGAAGAATTAAAATATTCACAAACTATGACAAAGTGCCATTTTTAACCGACATCAAAAAAGGAGGAGGTTATGTATATTTGTGGCGCATGATAGGTAATTGAAAAAGGCGGTTGCGATGCTGAATTTCCCTGAACAAAAGCCCACTAAAATATTTGACAATAAAGTCCTTTGAATTTATAGTATGACTTTTGCTCTGATTATTTGATTTCTTTTATAGCTTTATCATAGCTGAGATCTTCTCAGAAAAGTTTCATTACCACAACCACCTTTATTAGTTACCATGAACTTTAAATATACAAAATGACACGAAAGAGATTAATTGACAGTTCTTGGTAGAGTGGATTAAAAACTTAAATTTTCATGAAAACCCCAAAAAGCAGCATGGGACAAGAAGATGATGGGATGATGACTATGATTAATAATAATTATTTGAAAAATCGTTAAATACTTTTTTACTTTCACATTTATATTCATAGAATATAATGTGAAATTATTGAGATGACCTGTCTGGGTCCTGATTCTTTGAGACCTTGTATCTCAGAGATGAAATAAGTTAATTTCATTTTGTAACCTCTAGGTGGAAGGAATCTATACCCTTAATAGTTGGAAATTGGATTTAGGACATAAAACCGGAAATTGTGGTCCCCAGGGGCCAAAAAGGGACCAAAAATCCATTGGTCAGTGTATACGTACGTATGTGTTTACCCCACAGCGTTTCGCAACCATAAGTCTCAGAGCTACGAAATTTGAAACCTAAGCTCAATATAGGCTAGAAGGAGTAGAGCAAGCTTCAAGGGCGGATCCAGGGGGGGGGGCGACCGCCCCTATACAGGCCCGTGCCTGGCGGGAGTGCAACAAGTGCGTCGCACACAGAGGCCAAAAAACGGCGGCCAAATCGACAGGGAATTTATAACAATTTTTTTTTATTTTAATGAACTTTAAATATGAGATATGAAATATGTAAAAAAAAACTTATTTTTTAAAAATTTTAAAATTGAAATTAAAGTTCTATGTGTGTGTGTGGGGGGGGGCGCCTCTGACCCCCCCCCCCCCCGCGCTTGGACAATTCGATCGCGACACACTTTCGAGATAAAAAGTAGATCTTATATACATCGGGCACCTTATATACATTCTCCCCCCCCCCCCTATAAAAAATTTCTGGATCCGCCCTTGGCAAGATTTTGGATGAAATAGGAACACCGAAAGTGGACATTTACATATAAGATTTTTCGTTTTTTTTTTTAATTTTCTCTAAAACGGAACTAACGATTTTGTTTAAAATTGGTGTATTTATCAAGTGTCATGAGTTATTAGTCGTGTATAAATTTTAATCCGATTGAAATAAAGGAAGGGGTGTCGCGATGACTTCAAATAAATGAAAATGTGAAAGTTGTGTGGTGACCACACCATTTGATTAATTTTTTTCTTTGGTTTGCTTTGGACACTAATGGCCGGTTGTATGTCGCAAAGTAAATGCTTTTTACCACTAACAAACGGTAGATGGTACATGGAGACACTAAGGCCCGGTTGTATGTCGCAAAGTAAATGCTTTTTACCACTAACCAAGGTAGATGGTAAATGGAGCCACTGGGATGGCCAATCAGATGACAGGTACTTTCAGTGCTGTCATCTGATTGGCCATCCCAGTGGCTCCATTTACCATCTACCCTTGGTTAGTGGTAAAAAGCATTTACTTTGCGACATACAACCGGGCCTAAGATTGCCAATCAGATGACAGGCCCTGAAAGTCCCAGTGTCTCCATTTACCACCTACCTTTTGTTAGTGGTAAAAAGCATTTGCTTTGCGACATTCAACCGGCCCTAAGTCGCCAGTTTATATTGAGAATGATACTTTTTGTCATGGGTTAATAGTGTTAGTGAGGGAGACTAGTTTTAGCCTGTCAAATTTATATTCTGCTGCGAACAACACGTCATCGAGAGACAACACTGCAGAAACGGTAGCTCTAGAGGGCGCGGCCACCAAAAAAAAAAAAAAAAAAAAAAAAAAGGAAAAATATTCCATTAATCTTTGTTAAAATATTTGTTCTAATCTGTTTCGAATTATTAATATTTTTTTAATGTACAGAGCGTCGCTCGCTCATCCAGGAATTAATTACACTCAGCATTATCTATACCAGAGATATAAATTTTTTTTTATGAGTGAATGAGAAAAGCTGATGTGCGAATCTAGAAAGTTTGAGAAGCCCCTGTGCCGTTTACCATAATATTTTTCTATATTTTAAACAAATTTATTTGAATGAAATCAACAAGACCATGAAATATTAAAATTAAAACACAACAAATAGATGTTTTCATAAAAGATCAGATTATCTTTTTAGGATAATCATTCATGAAAAACATAGAATAAAATGAACATGAAAATCCATTCGGCTATTACAGAGGAAATTGAATGAGTTAGCAAATATTAAAATCTGGTGATGCTTAATGTTCCACTAAATATATTATGGGATCAACAGACAAAGCTTATTCTGGAGAGGTATAATCGTTGTACAAATCTATGGTATCAGAATGGGAGAGTGGCAGAAAACCCGCCTGGAATACCAATATGAAAGAATTGCTTAATATGTCATGACTAGAACTTGATTTAAATTAAAAGTTTAAAATTTAACTGATTTTACAATCGGATATTAATTCAAAAATAATAGAAAACGATATTATAATGTTCTGATGTGACTTGAGAACACCAACTTTACTTTGATTAAGTAATATTAAAATTTATTAAAAAAGGGAATTAAAGAAATATTAAAATTAAAAATAAATAAAAAATAATTTATTTAAGGAAAGGAAGTCAGGGTTTGTGGGTCCAGGATGTACCTGGGACTCTTCTGATTCACCGTATGAAATTTCATACATTATACAGTTGACAGCACTTTCTGCCAACACTATCAAACAATAACCAAACAATATTACTTTTAATTATTTTAATTAATGTGACCCGATGTCCATGGATGGTGTGGATGCGGCGCATCCCTGAAATTTCAAACATTTAGAGTATTTCCAAAAATACATATATAAGTTCGATTTCAAAATTTGAGAATGATCTTTAAATTTTCAAATTGTTATCCATTATTTTAAATATTTCTATAAAAAATATTTTTTTGTTTTGAAACGTATATTGGTTCTCGAAATGAAATGAAATTGTTGAATAGTTTCAAGGGGCAATTAAAATGAATGATTTTTCCAAAAAGGGTGCCGATAGAAGGTTGGAAGTCCCTGCCTGGTATATCGTCCAGTTCAAGCATGTCAAAGACAAGTCTAGACGAGTTTTAGTCGAATAAAAATTATTCTCGATGAGGAACTATTATTACAAAAACTATTATTATAAAAAAAGAGAATCTTTCAACTCTGAATCGTTCTCCACAAACTCTGGTGTTCCCCAAGGCTCCGTAATCTCCTCCACACTCTTCCTAATTTATATAAACGACCTTATCGATCAAACGGCAAACCCCACCCATTGTTACGCCGACGATAGCACTCTACACGGCAAACCCTCACTCCCGAATAATCGAATCAATGTTGCCTCCTCAATTACTCTCGACCTAGACAAACTGAATAAATGGGGCTCTCAAAATTTAGTTAACTTTAATTCAAACAAGACTCAATGTTGTCTAATTTCTAGGCGCGAAAATAAAGATTTCCCTGATTTTCACTTCGATTCGAATACCCTGAAAATGTGTGACAGCCTATCCATGTTGGGCGTCTCTGTCGCATCTGACCTGTCTTGGAATGAACACATCTCCTCTGTGGCGAAATCTGCAGCAAGGAAGATTGGCTTCTTATTCAGGTCCAAGCGATTTTACAAACCCCCACAACTTCTCACCATCTACAAGGCCCAAATCCGCCCCTGTCTCGAATACGGCTCTCATCTATGGAGAGGAGCCTCAAAATATTCTCTTGCTACCCTGGATGCAATTCAGAAACGAGCCGTCAGGCTAATTGACGATTCTACCCTCACCGACTCCCTCGACTCGCTGGCTCATCGAAGAAATGTCTCTGCCCTTTCCCTTTTCTATAGATACTATCACGGCAGGTGCTCTGATGAGATAAAATCAATAATTCCCCCCAAAGCATGATTTGCACGTAGCACGCGTTTTGCCGACTCCCAACACTCTCTCGCGGTCAAATTAGAAAAGTGCCGGACCACTTCATTCGCAAATACATATATCCCCATGACTTCAAGGAACTGGAACTCTCTCCCAGCCTCTATCTTTCCCAGCACCTATAATCTTCAAACCTTCAAAACCGGAGTGCATAGACACCTACGTCTACACCCTCTCACTTAAGGCCGGTTGTATGTCGCAAGTAAATACTTTTTACCACTAACCAAGGGTAGATGGTAAATGGAGGGGATGGGATGGCCAATCAGATGACAGAGAACTTTCAGTGCCTGTCATGTAATTGGCCATATTTACCATCTACCTTTGTTTAGTGGTAAAAAGCATTTACTTTGCGACATACAACCGGCCCTTAATCAACTTTCCCTTCTCTTCGGTAATGCAAGGGTCTTTCGAGATCCATAGGTGCTGCATCTTTACTGGTACACCCCTTCTTGCATTCGATTGCATTAAAAAAAAAAAAAAAAAAAAAAACTAATCCATTTGTAAGAACTCTCAATATAAAAGATCGGAAATAACTAAGAATGCAATAGACAATAAGTCATAGCTTGCTAGAATTAATTTCTGACTCCTATCCTCACTCACACAAATCAGTATCTATTGAGGCTAAGGTCCCAAAATATAGGTATTTAAAAAAATCTAATTTTAAATTTGAAAAATAACGAAAATGATGCCATAGAAATTTGCCAAAAAAAGCAAAAATAAAAATAAAAAATGAAGGTAGTTTTTTGAACAGCATCCCCTTGTTGAAAAGCCACCAACCGCCACTGATTTAAAATCAATAATAAATCAAGCATTTTAGAAATTTTATAAAACATAACAAATCAAATGAACGATAAAAAATTGAATCATCTTGAGTCCATGGACATTCTAAAGTTTTTCGTTATAGTTGAGTTTGAAAACTTTAGATTTATACATGTGAAGTCACGAAGCTTATGACTCGACACCCCCCCCCCCCTCTTGTCACATGATGTCACAATTTTGTTGACCCCCGCCCCCTTAACGTGTGACGTAATTTGTGGATGGCCCGTTTGTAGACAATCATTTTTTTTATCGTTAAACTTTTAAAAATTTACTCGTCTACTAAGCAGAAGGACCTATTCAAACCTGTACGTACAAAATAAAATAAAAATACTTTTAAAAATAATATTAAAAATCCCAAAGAGTCATTTAGAGGAAAAAATATTTTTTTATCAAGAAAACATATTATTGTAATTTTTGCTAACTTATTCTAAAATATGGATTGTTAGGTTAAAATAAGATTACCTTAAGACCTAATAATGCGATTTCGAAAAGGGCACATCTCGCATATTTTGACAAATACACTTTTTCATATAAATATAATCTAAAAGCTTATAATATTCTAATCCAAATTTTTACTTCAAACTAAGTAAACTTGAAATCCTCATATTTTTCTTTCAATTCACTTTTAAAATACGTCAGATAGTTCAAATGTCGTATAAATTCATAGAGTGGTTATTTTGAAGCGAATCGAGTTTGAATCCTGAATGTAAACTAGTTCAATAATATATATTTTAAGTGTACAGTAGAGGCGACTGTGAGTCAGTGGGTAGAGTGTTGGCCCGCTGACTCGAAGATTGCTGGTTCGAGACCGAGTCTCGGCAGATAGATATTTGCAGTCGCCTCCTCTTGGAAAGTAATGGCAACCTGCCAAGAGTATAATTGCCTAGTAACCTCTCCAAATTAGCCGTTCGGAACCGGCGTTAAAAAGTAGGTCCCGTATATCTGTGTAAAAACAACTAAACACACTCAGCACAGGTATATGTGGAGAGGAGCCGACACCCGTTTCGGGTATGGCACTCGAAGAAGAAGAAGAAGTGTACAGTAAATGCTATTGGTAGTAGGGTATTTACAAGAAGATTTCTATGATCTAAACAAACTTTCAACTTTATCATTATAATTTTTGAAAGTTAAATTTATAAAATAATTCAATTAATTTAACTCTAATATTCAATCTTTTTCTACACATTGAAAATTTTAGGGGTTGGTCGTTAAATTTTATTGGAGAATATGGGTTACAAACACCCTCATTAGGCCTCACCAATTAATTTTAGTATAATGTGCAAGCGAGATGATTGGAATTGGGTCGGCTTTAATGAACCCACCGAACATCTGTTCCCAGACATTTACTCATCCAAGAACTAGTCCATCCACATGTCCCTTAACTTGGGTGATTAAGTGGAAACCAATTATTTGTACTTGAAATTTATCTGTTGACATATATTTTGTTGAATTTAAGTTGTACAATCCAATCTTTATGTTTTAGAAATGGATTTAATTGTGACCAAAATTATATATAAAATATTCATGTGAAGTAACTATTTATATTAAATTGAACAAGAATACTTGACTTTTAAAAAATATTGCATCAAATAAATGGGAAAAATTGTATTAAAAAGTACTTTAATATTCCCCCAAAATTAAACCCTTGCTATTCTCGGCAAAATATTATTTTAACATTATTTGATGTTCAAGTTAATGAGAACAGTTTGTTAAAGTTGTTATGAAGGTTAAAATAAAAATTGAAATTAATTAGAATTCCTTTAAAATGCTTAGAATTTTGTAAATATTCTGTAGGGAACGCAACAACAAGAGAAGTAGACGCAGAAAGGAAGAGAAGTCTTAGCGAATGAACGGAACTGCGTGGAAATTAAAATAAATTCATTCTTATTTCACTAAAATTACAAATCTGGAACAAAATTTAAAATTATTAGTGTTGAAAATGAGCCTGGAGTCACACCTATTTTTACATTAAATTAGTATTGATATCATTAAACTACTTATATTTATCATATATATCTTCTGCCTCCTATGATTAAATCAATTATAAATTTTGTCAAGTCCTAAAGTCCTAGAATTGTAAAAAATTTTATTTAGTTCTCACAAGCAGAGATTAGCTGAGGTAGAGAGAGGTCATACCATCCTTGTTAAGGTTTTGACCAGGTTTCCTTAACAACTTATGGCAAATGTCGGGATGGCTAATGCGTCGCTTGCTCCTGGTATCGGGTTTTTGCGCGTAATTTTTAAATTACTTTTTGTCTTTTGATGGAAATCTATGGTCATGTTATTTGTTAATGAGCATACATTTCTATTTTTTTCTCTTTTTCTTTTTTTTGTACTTGTTTATTATTTGTTAAATTGTTGAAATTAATTTGTATTGATGTTTGTTAATGTATTGTAGCTAGATTGTATTGATGATTGGAGGACCTAGCCACCGAGGACTTGTGCCTCTAAGCAGGTCGAGGAATAAAGATTTATTTATTTATTTATTTATATTATCTATTTTGCACGCTCGTGTATTTTCACAGACTTTAGAAACCCCTAGGGTGGTAAGTAATAGTTCTACAAACCTAATTCTTTTATAACAGCACCATGAAAAAAACAAGACTTTATATTAATTTATTAATAGTGTTGAAATAATAGTATTGAATTTCATAAAATAAAGTTTGACTCCTTTTCTATCAATATATCAAATCAAATTGAAAGTTTTTGTGCCGAGAGTAGCAGAATATTTATATATTGAAGGAGACAATAAAAAGAGTGTCTTCTGCTGGAATTATAAATTTTATTTATTTATAACGAAACTATAGTCTCGTTATAAATAAATAAAATTTATAATTTCAGCAGAAGATACACACTTTTATTGTCTCCTTCAATATATCAAATGATTGTTAATTTCATTTATTTTTTATTTTAATATAAAATATGTGCTTTTTTAATAATAACTACAAATCTTTTATAAAAAAACATTCTTCAAACGTTTATTAAAATACCAAACGTTTCGGGAAAATGTATCACTTTATCAATGTGAATTATATATTTATCAATGAAATTTAAATAAAAATATTCAAACTAAAAAATAATTTTTATAAAAAAATATAGAACTGACTTCAAAAAATTAAATGCAACAAATAAAATAATAAGAACTCAAAAATAAAATAAAATGCACTAAAAGGTATAAAATAATTATCTAATTTAGTTACAACTAAACGAGGAAATATTAACATGAAGTCCCTTTTTGAAGTCGGTGCCAAACACATACATTTTATGAATCGAGCTCGACGGATCTTACTTAGTACGTTTGGCGGGCAATGAACGCAACATCGCGTAAGCTAGCTTACATAGTTTGTTTAGCACCAACCTCAAAAAGTGATTTCATTTTAATATTTCGTCTTTTAGTTGTAACTAAATTAGATAATTATTTTATACCTTTTAGTGCATTTTATTTGATTTTTGAGTTCTTATTATTTTATTTGTTGCATTTTGAAGTCAGTTTTATTTATTTTTTATAAAAATTATTTTTATTTTTCTCTTTTTAGTGATGTTATTAAGAGTGACTTAATATAATACCTTGCATGCATCTCGTAAGAGAAAGAGTCGGGCGAATAAATCAGAAAATTATTATATAAAATTCAATTCATAAATATAGAAATTCTCTCGAAACGCTTACACGTTTTAAATGAATGTTGTAAGATTTTTTTTAAAAAGATTTTATTTATTATAATTTCGATTATTTGCTCATAAGAATTGGAGATTTACGTTATTTCGTCATTGATCATATCATTAGAACTTGACCAAATTAATATGGGACCACCCCTAAAATACCTCCTTTCCAATAAAAAAAGAATCATCAGTCCACGTTGCAAAAAGTTCTCGCTGAACATACATAAAATAAATAAATAGTTCGGTATCTTGACTATTTGGGAGCTATGCTGATCCAAACGCAGAAAGAATCATTAAAATCGGTTCATAAACAAAGAAGTTATGCCTGAACAAACATAACAAAAAAGGTCCAATACCAATGAAAAAAAGGGACCAATCGGAAACTATACTGAACCCAATGCAAAAAAAATCATTAAAATCGGTGTACAATTGGCGAAGATATCAGGTAACATAGACACAAAAAAATCAGTCGAATTGAGAACCTCCTCCTTTTTTGAAGTCGGTTAAAAAACCAAGTTAGCTGAAATTTACTTTAAAGGGTCTTATAAAAAATATACTTATTATTTTGCAACGAAATTTTCCCTGGAGAGAGACGGACTGGTAGAAATTTTAATTGAAAGTAATGGAAAGCAGCCCAGAGGTAGTGAGGAAGAAAAATTAACACATATAAAATAAGGTGTAATTTATTGGAATCCTTCCTCCTTTCCTTTCAAACCGATGTTTCGGAGGATTTTTCCCTCGAAACGTCGGTTTGAAAGGAAAGGAGGAAGGATTCCAATAAATTACACCTTATTTTATATGTGTTAATTTTTCTTTCCTCACTACATCTGGGCTGCTTTCCATTACTTTCAATTTAAATACTTATTATTTCTTTTGGAGGGGTGTTAAAAAATAAAACTATAAATATATGGTAAGTCTTAGACCCTTTGATCGATTTGTACGAAATTTCACATATGCACCCTACAGGACCTTATAAAAATTACTCACTGTGAGAAATTGATAGTGACCAAAAAGAGGGAGGAGATATAAAAAATAATTTAAAATAAAAAATATAAAAAATAAGCTGATAATTACATTAGAAAAGTCTCATAATTAAATGGAGATATTATTAATTTCTAATGGGCCTAGTGGGGGGAGGCCTTTTTAAAAAATTAAATTATAAAATTTTATATTTATAAAAAAGTTTGAAACATAATATTAAGAGGTCGAATATTTAAAAACCGATATACTTATTTCTTAAATGGACCAAAATGGGGGAGTTCAAAAAAATAAATTATCAATATATATCCTAGAAAGGCACATTGATTGATTTGTACCTACTTGAAATTTCACTTTAACGCACTACATACGACCTTGCTAGAATGACTCTTCATATTAAAGTCATAGTGACCCAAAGAAGGTGCAAAACCATAACAAGAAATATAATAGAAAATAAGAGATTCAATGATCTCAGGTAATATAAATCTTTCGAATTGGGTTCAGATTTGAAAAAAAAAACTTTCTCAATTCTCCTTGATACATACATCAATAACTAAGTGATATTTAGAAAAGCAAAGTGATCATTTTAAAATCTTTTATTAATAGTCATGATAAATTTTAGTTATGCTATTTGAGATTAATTAAAATGTATTATTGTGATATCTGCATTTGAAATTTTGAGTCTCTTTATTTTAAAACTAGAGAGATACATAGTTTGATTTTATTTATTTTTCAATAATGAATTCAAACATGTAGGATGACAATATGATTAGGAAATTAGATTTAATGAAGAAAAATATAATCATCTTTAACATTCATTGCGTTATGTCGAGGGTCAGATATGGTCAGACAGGACTAATCTGAGGAATGGCTTTGATATAGGGTCATAATAAATATTAATATTTATTTTATATGTGGTCCAACATTATGTTTTTTTTTCTTCAGCCAACTCCATTATTATTATTCATATTATTTATAAAAGAGTGGACGAAAAGAGGCATCTGTACAAACGTATAACATTTTTTTTTGTACTTTATTTTATGATGAGGTGATTATTAATATTTTTCAGCTAAGTACATCAATTTTAAGAAACAATTATTGTAATATTTTTGTCAAAGCCTTATATGAGATTAATTTCGAACAGTTATATATTGAAATAAGTTTCATTTAGAAAGTTTTGTAAAGAATCATAAATGTATGTAATTATAATTTTTTAATTTTATCTCAAAGAGAGAGCTTATAAAATTAAAATATACAAACCGGCAAAGTGCAAGTAAGACTCGAATACCCGTACATCTTCTAAAATACTTAAGATATTGAATTTGTTCTTATTTGTCGTCGATTACGAGGGAATAAGTGAATTAGAAGAATTTTTCCATAATTTTAAATTATTTCTGAACGCCGACAGGTACGAAAATCCCCTAAAATTGGGGGTCTCTCATGCCAAGCCATTTTAAAGTGAAACAAATTGAAAAAATATGTAGAATAATTCTACTCATAAGATCACATGCATCACACTCCATAATAAAAATATTTTTTATTTTCTACCTCAGAAAAAATTCAACCCTCCCTAAAATACAATTTTGACTTCAGGAAAATCAGATCACTTACTTGTAAATTTCAAGTTTGGATGTTATTTAGATTACGAGCTACAATGCTTTGAAGACAGACAGAGGAAATTGTAATAGGACTTAAATAATATCAATTTTTATCGATTATTTTTTATAGTCTTAATTATTATAAAGAGAAACAAAGAGGTTGTCCTCTACTTGATGCAAATAAACATACACACATATATATCGAGATGATATATCTGTATATATATATATATATATATATTTATTTATTTGTTTGAGACTATAGTTTCGAAGACTTGGTCTTCATCATCAGTCTTTTTTAATTATAAATGTTTTTCATGAAGTCAATATCGTATGGATATTGAAAATTTGGTGTTCCTTCTTCACTGGTGGTCAGCTTAGAACTCTTCTTTCTAAGCTGACCACCAGTGAAGAAGGAACACCAAATTTTCAATATCCATACGATATTGACTCCATGAAAAACATTTATAATTTAAAAAAGACTGATGATGAAGACCAAGTCTTCGAAACTATAGTCTCAAACAAATAAATAATATATATACAGATATATCATCTCGATATATATGTGTGTATGTTTATTTGCATCAAGCAGAGGACAACCTCTTTGTTTCTCTTTGTGAATCAACAACTCTGCTACTCTCGGCAAAACAAAAACTTTTCAATTAATTATTATAAATAAAAATTCAATTACTAGAAACACTAGCTAAATTATCTTTGTGATAACTGTTTTCGCTTTTTAGCTACGTCTCAAAATCATGGCTACAGATATATTATAAACGAGAGTTGAGCTATAAAGTTCAGCCAAGAAATAGAGATGGTAGTTTATTTCAAATTCAAGCCACATAAGTTTTTAAAAGAAAATAAAAGTCCTAGTAACTTAACAATATATATTATATTGTCGGAAAGTTATATTATTTTCCGAGAAAGTAAAATCGCTTTCATTCTTATTTGTAAGATAAAATTTAATTGTAATTTATTGGATGATTTACTTTAGTACGACCATGGTACTTTATAAATTACAAAGGATTTCAGTTAATTGGGGCACTTGTTAATCGGAGAAGCCATTTATTTGGTTCAACTCTAGAAGAAAAAAGATCCACGAAATATATAAGCTAAGATTTCTTTTGTCTTGCATAGATCAACCAAAATAAATGAGTCAGAGCGACAAATATATTTTTACCTCCTGATTCATACGTGTTCACTAATGGGAACATGTAACTGACAAAGATGAATTTTTTTCTCACCGTTTGTATAAATTTAAAAACAAATAACCATTTTGAATTATATTTTTAACGTTTCAATTATTATTGGTAACCATCGCGGAAGACATGGAATAATCGTCTTAAAATCAAAAATAGTCATCGATTCTCATTTAATACTTGAGGATTAGCCATTTGAATTCAATTTTTAACATTTTGATTATTATTAATAATTAATAGAGATTCTGGTGTTGGTGCGAGGTGAAACATCTTTAATAAAGTAAAAGTAAATAAATATTTTATGAGATATTAATTTACTATGAGTTAGGTTTTCTAGGTCACTTGTTTTACGTTAATTTTTAAAAAATAAAAGAGGTAAATTTCCATTATTATTGATAATCATTGTTGAAGACAATGAAGAATCGACTTAATACCAGGTCTCACATAGGTTAAATTAATCAAAAAGGAATAAAAACTAGCAAAATACAAGTTTGTATTCTTCATATACATTAGGTATTATAACTAAAATTTTTGAAATTTCTATGATAATACTACCTATAAAATATTTTATTTAATAATAATAGTATTTATTAAAAAATAAATCAACTATCATCTAGGTTCGTAAAGATTTGTAATAAAGGGAAGGAAGGTATTTCCCATTATGATTTTTGGATAGATAAGTAAAAATTTCATAATATTATTTTTTCTTTTTTCTTTTTTCATTTATTTATTGGCATATCATAAATAATATGTATTCACAAAATCCATGAGATATTAAAATAATATATTTCGACTCCGCGAAAATTCGACCTTCCTCAAAAAATAATAAGACTACTGGGAAAAACGAATACACAGGTTGTAAATTTCAACTTAGTTTCTTAATTAGTTTACTTGTTATAATGATATAGTAACGATACTAAAAATGTATTATATCTACTATATTTTAAAATATGAATTTTACCATTGACAAAAATAACTAATTAGGTTATGTCTCAAATTTTTCATCCAATTAGGAGAATGACACAAGATTGACATCTTGTCAAAAATTTGGCCATGGAAAAGTTTAAGATTAAAAATAGAAAAAAAAATAGTATATTAACCAGACAACATACACTTCTTTTTTAAAAATAACCATTTTAGTTTAAGAATTACTATGGGGAAATAAAAAAATTTGAAAACTTTAACAATGAAAAGCAACAAACAATAACTTAATCACCAAATACTACCCCTTAACTGGTAGTAATATTCGTAATAATATAATTGCAATTACAAATAAATTCACTTGCTAAGTATTTTAGTTATTAAGAAAGTATAACACTTAATTTAACATGCTAAAAATTGAATTTGTGTATTTCGTGAGTACCCTTAATTCAATTGACCATTAGCTGTTAATGAAATGTCTTTGTCGTCATATTTTCTTAATTTATACATGTAAGATTTTTAACGGACGACGTGTTGCCGAGAACTTAGGGGTTCATAAACAGTGAACATGGCCACTAGTTTTAGCCCGGAGTGTACTCTAGAATAAAAGCATCGTAAAATGAATGTGTATGTGTGCTTGGGGTTTAGCGAAAGACAGAGAGAGAGGAGAGGGCTTGAAACGGGGAAAGAAGGAAACCAAGCAAATAATTTATCCCCCAAAACCTGTGCAGAGATTTCCAGAGCCTCTTGATATGACCTTTCTGGTAAAATCGCAAGGTCCAACAAGGGTTCGGCACAGCAAGGAGATTACTTAGTCATCTTGAGGCTTTATATAGTCCAATCTGCTACACCTTGGCCAGAAAGAATGTCATAAAGCTCGTCTTATTCAACAAAAAATTAGATTCTTATCTACAAATTGACTTTGTGTTAAGCGCCGTATTCTTTTATATAAGAGGCCAACAGTAAAGTTAATAAGCCCTTTTCCTACTAAAGGATTAAGAAAAATTAAGAGGATCAATTCAAAAAGGTAAAATTATATTTAATAATATTCATTTACTATTATTCTAAATGAAGGGTACTTAAGATAATCCTTATTATAAAGGGCTGAATTATGTTCGAATTTTCTCTAAACAATAAAATGAATCAAATAAATTAACCTTAAAAAATGGTAAGCAAAATTAAATGAATAAATCAAACTCAAGAAGCATGATTATCATAAAGAGCAAAAGAAAACAAAAGACTTTTCAATGAGTAATCAATGAATCGAAATATAATTGGAAAATTAATTAAATATACGCAAAAAATTAACAATGAATGAAATGAAGATTAAATTAAATTCATTATTAGAATAATTAAAATAAATTCTTTATGTGTAGTATTACGAAACCAGAAAGGAGGCCATGCCCCTGAAATCATGTAGCTTATACTTTATACAAATGTAAACCAAGGAAAATATTTGGTCTTTGATGTTTCACCTTCTAAGTTATCTTAAAAGTTATTTATTAATTAAATTAAGGTAAGAATTAAACTTGAAATATATTCGACCAAGAACTCAGGCGCCATATTTAGGCGAACATGCCTATTTTGAAATTTTTAAAAAGAAATTACAAGTTCGCCTCACCTAATTTGAAATTTATAGTTTTGAGTGGATATTATAACTTTAAAATTTGAGAACCTGTTTTTCCAACTCCTGATCCTCTTAACGAATTTGGATTGAAGAAGTATTGTAAAGGTTTTGAAAAGTTAACTGCATGATCCCTGAATGATTTTTTAATTTTTCTACGAGCATCGTGGTGCATCATTGAGCCTATAAAATGTAATTTTAAAACCAATTTAGTAAACATCCTAAAAAAAGGACATAGCAAATGAAGGAACGAAAACTTTAATTTATTAATATATTTAATTTTTTTTATAAAATATTTTATTTATGGTATAGACAAAATCTCAGAGATTTTGATTTCTGAATAAATAAGTTTTTTTGAATATTTAACTACCTACTTCTTCTTCAAGTGCCATACAAGATTTCGACCGTCGGCGATTACAATGGAGAGTATCTTCTTCTTTGTATTTTTTCCTGGGGAAATTTTTCACAGCGGTGGTTTTCCATTGCCTTCCCCTGAAGGAATCAGATTATAACCGATCAAATATTTGCAGCGAGTTGGCCTTGAACCCGGGCTAACTTGATTTTAGAAGACTTGCTCTTTAAACACTCGGCCAACCTAACTACCTACTTTTCTAATAATCTTACATAAAAATTGCAAAACGCACTTAAAAATTCTTCAATTTTAAGATATTTACAAATTAATCAAATAACAATTTGAAGTTGCTCAGACACGCTTAAACAGTGAACACGTGGAATTTTATGATTTTTAAAAACTATTTAGTACCCGAATTTGTATATTTCTGTGTAAGAGAGAAAGAAATATATAAATTCAGATATTATTATTACTTAATATCTGACAAAAATCACCTGCATTCGATTCGCGATTGAATAAAATATAGGAAACTTATGATTTATTTAGTACCCACCCCCCAAACTCAAAACTGAAATTCTAAAAAAAAACAATATAATTATCATAAAAAGTACATTTTTTTTCTTATAATATTGTTCTTATTTTTATCGAGAATCGACTAATTATCAAAAATATTTACCTACATATTTGAGCATTTTTCAAAAGCAATACACTATGAAGGTCTCAAAAATGTGTCCCTATCTCCTGTTTCTAGCATTCAAGCTTCACACCTCTACCCTATTCAGACAAAACCATTGGCTATTCATAAATCGTCAGAAACATCTTTTTATTTTTTTAACAAAAAATAAAAATAATCATAATCATAAAAATAAAGACGCATTTATGAGTACCCTAGTCACGATAGAATGTCAATTTAAAAAGTGGGTCACGTTAATAAAAAGTTTGAAAACCACTTTTCTATATAATTTAATAAATTAGATATTCCAATTTTGCAGTGAAATTAGATTTAATATTGGGATTGTTTTATTTAAATAAATCTGTTAGTTTTACTAAAACAAATTCAATCTCAGATCTAAATAAAAGGTGCATTTATTTTTCGATATGATGAGTTCATTTTTTTTAACTAGAAGATAGTAAAAATTTGCAATACAAAATATTTATACAAATCGTATATTTTTTTTTGATTAGAAGAAATTATAAGGTGAGACAATTTTAAAAATATTCAAGAGTTGAATCAGAGTTGGTATGTGGTGCTTTGTCTTGTACGATTACATCGATATAGGACACAAAAGGAATTTAAGCAAAAAGGAAATTTCTGAAAACTTTAATAAGTTGTAATTATCTATTTCTTTTATCTCGCTGTCATAATATTATTTCTTTTTATTGATAAAGAAGGAAAAATCGTGTTTTTAGAAAAAATGAAATGTTAGAGAGAATATCTTGGTAGAATCAGTTACTAATCTATAGTAAATAATCGGGACAAGTGAGAGTCTGGCTCGCAATCGTTCAGTACCTAATAAATGTAATTGCTGATTATTAATAGATTCTTATTTAAACCTTGTTTAAAAGGATTTTGCTGAATTTGAAAAAAAAATTATTCTAATGGAAGTTGTTTACCACCAGGTGTGACTGTGCATCGGTTGATCAAAGAGGCAGCAAGTATTTTTTGATAATTTTAATTTATTATAAGTATTTGAGTGAAATTGAGCTGTTAAAAAAATCATCTAAAAAAGACTACTGCACTTTCATACTGCCATTTAAAATCGAAATAAATTTAAAATAAACCGCAACGGATCTTTTCTGAACTTTATCCAAAGTCATTTGAAATAGGTATTTATTCATTTATTAGTAGTGCTCGCATTGGATAAATTAAAAAGCAAAATCACATTAATAAAATGGAAATGAGGCACCAAATTGAGAAAAATCGAATGTCTATATGGTAAACTTTAGCATTTTTATTCTCTACCTATTTAAAGGTTATGTAAAAATTATCCTTTTACATAATTGAAAGCTTACATGCCATAAGCTCTGGAGCATTCTATCAACGACTGGACTCGCCTAGCTCTTACGCAGCTTTCATTCTTCAGCGCGCAACATGATGCCTAAATACAGGTGCACTAACGTCATAAATCAAGTTCAAATTCAGACCACATTTTGATGGTTTTAATTAGTATAGTTATTTTATTTATTTATATTTTATAATTCAATATTTGTTTATACGTGCAAAATAAATTGAATTTAGTTAAAAAGCTCTAAATGAAAAAAATAATTCGAATTCAAGAGCTACAAAATTCAATGATTTCTTATATTTTTTCCGTAAACCTCACCATTTGAAAGATATTGAAGATTTAAGTTTGATTATTTTAAGACAAATTTCATTTTTGTTTGTGAATTTTATAACTCAACAATAAATGGCTATTATAAAATTCGCAATACAAATTTTTATAGGAAATTAACTGCTCTATAAAAAGGGTGTCTTGTGTTTTGGCGATTAAATTAAGCGTTCAAAAAATATTCATCATCAAACTTTCATGTGTAAAGATTTTAAGAGTTTTTGATTAGATATTCGAAAAATTTCAATTTAATTTATGAATTTCATACAAATTTCATTTTTTGTCATTAATATAAGTATTATTTGAATTTTATTTTCAAAATTTGTATGAAATTCATAAATTAAATTGAAATTTTTCGAATATCTAATCAAAAACTCTTAAAATCTTTACACATGAAAGTTTGATGATGAATATCTTTTGAACGCTTAATTTAATCGCCAAAACATAAGACACCTTTTTTATAGAGCAGTTAATTTCCTACAAAAATTTGTATTGCGAATTTTATAATAGCCATTTATTGTTGAGTTATAAAATTCATAAACAAAAATGAAATTTGTCTTAAAATAATCAAACTTAAATCTTCAATATCTTTCAAATGGTGAGGTTTACGGAAAAAATATAAGATACCTTTTTTGTAGAGCATTAAATTTCCTACGAAATTCTTCAAGAACATTTTTCTGTACAATCAATTAATGATGAGGTATGAATTTTTTTCTATTGGACTGAGAAAAATAAAAAACTGCGATGCGGAGGATCTTCTTATTAAAATTAAGAGCTCATATTTAGAAAGAATTTTTTTAAGGTGTCTAGCAACCCATTTTTCCGTGTCACTTGTAAAAAAAAATAATGGATTTTTTTGACCCACCCTAATATATATATATATATTTTATTTATTTATGTGTGTATGTTTATTTGAATCAAGCAGAGGACAACCTCTTTGATTCTTTCTATGAATCAACAACTCTGGCAAAATAAAAACTTTTCAATTAGATCATTTGGAAACTGGCAAATTCATCATCCCTAAGCCAATGGTTTTGTGTTGTATCTAACCTTTAAAATAAGCTGGTAATTCCAATAAAAGATGTATTCTAGACGGGTACAAAGTTCATTGTAGAATATGTTAGTGGAGATTCCAGTCAGGGTCACGGAAGCAGATGGAACCTAGAGGATAAAGAAGCGACAGAGGGACGGGCGGGGCCAGGGCGGAGAAGCACAGAAGAGAAGAGCGAGATGCTCATTACACTTGAATGCAACAATCCATTAGGCGACAGTGTGTTCCCGGAATGTTAATGTCGCCGGAGGAATGTCGGCAATTCGCCGGCCGCACAGAATTAAACACGCGCACTTCTTAACCGGCCGCCCGCAATAATTACTCGGGGGTGGATGAAGCCAGCCCAGCCACCCATACACCCCTCAACACACACACATACTTCCGCGCATAAAGTCTCTCTCGCCCTTTGCTATATGATCTCAAAAGAAATAGACAAAATGTTTGTCTCCTGTTCTGCCCGCTAGATATAAAAAAAATATGCTAAGGTATTTAGAGTACCCCACATGACTTATCCGTTACCCCAAATTAGTAACAAACCAGAATTAAAATAAAATAATTATAAAAGTAATATTAGAATAAGATTGAAGTAATTTTTAGAGACGGACTGATAAGTGGAATTGAGTGGATATTGATGAGGCAGTCCAAAAAAGAAGAAGATAATTTATACTATCTTTTTGTTTATAAATCGGCGTTTCGGAGGCTATTCCCTCCCTCTTCAGGGTTTCGAAAAGTCAGTGAAGGAAATCCAAATCCAAATCCATTCTCAGCAAAATTTTAGTGTCACTACTAAATACAATATATTATTGTTACTGCCACTGAAAGAGAAGACAGAGGGGAATGTCGCATTGGATTTTCTTCACTGACTTTTTAAAACCCTGAAGAAGGAGGGAATAGCATTCGAAACGTCGGTTTATGAATAAAAAGATAGTATAAATTATCTTCTTCTTTTTTGGACTGACTCATCAATATCCACTATTTAGATTACCCCTCATGACATACATACTCGTTACCCCAAATTAGTAACAAACCAAAATTAAAATAAAATAATTATAAAAGTAATATTAGAATAAGATTGAAGTAATTTTTGGACACGGACTGATAAGTGAAATTGAGTGGATATTGATGAGGCATTCCAAAAAAAAGATGATAATTTATACTATCTTTTTGTTTATAAACCGATGTTTCGGAGGCTATTCCCTCCTTCTTCAGGGCTTTGAAAAGTCAGTGAAGGAAATCCAATGCGACATTCCCTCTGTCTCCTCTTTCAGTAGCAGTAACAATAATATAATATATTGTATTTAGTACTGACATTAAAATTCTGCTGAGAATGAAATACAATATATTATTGTTACTGCCACTGAAAGAGGAGACAGAGGGGAATGTCGCATTGGATTTCTTCACTGACTTTTCAAAACGCTGAAGGAAGGAATAGCCTCCGAAACGTCGGTTTATGAATAAAAAGATAGTATAAATTATCTTCTTTTTTGGACTTCCTCATCAATATCCACTCAAGTAATATTAGAATATTATTATAAACAAAAACAAGATAGTTTTTGAAATAAAAAAAAAGAAGTGATTTTTTCAAAACGTCTCTAAAGGGGCGTCCCTCAATTACGTGAGTCAATTTTGTCGATTTTTCGACACCCCCCCCCCCCTAATCTCACGTGAGATTTTTCAAATTGCGTATTTTTAGTGTAAATACGTTAATCTCTGCTTGATTGCGTTGGATTTATTTAAAAAACATAATTTTCTTAATTATTTTTATTTAAGACTAGTATTATTATTATTTTTTTATTCTTTTCTTTCCTTTTGAAGGAGGTTTATACTATACTATACATCTGTTATAAACAGCAAAGATGAGAGCATGCTTTGCACGTAGCACGTGTTTTGCCGACTCCCAACACTCATTCGCGGTCAAATTAGAAAAGTACCGGACCACTTCATTCGCCAATACATATATCCCCATGAATTCAAGGAACTGAAACTTTCTTCAGCCTCCATCTTTCTCAACACTTATAATCTTCAAACCTTCAAAATTTTAAATTGCACTATAAATATAAAAGCTTACTTATACTTCAAATTAGAAATAAAAAATTAAAAGTTAAATGTATAATAACGGAATTATAAGACTTTCTAAAAACTCATTCTAAATTGAAAGTAAAAAAGAAGAAGAATATTTTCAAAAATATAACTAGGTCAATAAAGAAGGTTATCGCAAAACATGCAATTATAAAGATTTAATATACAAAAATGAAATTTAAATTAATCGCTTTCAAAGTATAATTAGATGTTTCTTTGTTAAAGAAATAAATGATACTCAGGCAAAGAAATTATAATTATATCTAATGCGAACAAAGTTGAAATTATAATCTAAATTTTCAGCTATTAATTAACGAAGATAAATAGAACAATGTCAAAGTAAATGTTCTTTACGATGTGTTTGCGACGTGCGTGCTCCTAATGCCTAAACCGAGCAAGACATCGGATCAATGGATCCTAACTGGCGCAGTTCTCCTCTCTTTTCTCATCTAAATTCTTGTTTAAGTCATTGATTTCTCAAAAAAGGTGAAAATTGTCTTAGAACAAGACTCGGATCCATCTGAGAGATTGCTCCAACGATCAAAACAAAAAATATCAACTGTATTAAAATAGGCTATTTCCACAGAACGTGATTCGACAACATATTTCAATATTGTAATTAAAAACATAGGGAGTCTATGCCCTACGCGAATTTCTCTTACCACCATCTCACTTTTTTTTATAATCTAAGTTTCGAATTGAAGAATAAACTGTAGAGGTAGAGTGCAAACCGAGGGGTGAACCGCGACCTAATATGGTGTACGCCGAGGGGTGAACCGCAATTGGAATTAGGTGTACAGCTCTTTGGAATTATGTGGAATTATTTTGGAATTCATTAGATAATGCTCCTTCACCTATTGTTTTCTACTTGGAAATCTAAGTGGAAGTGGAAATAGGTGTACACAATATTAGGTCGCGGTTCACCCTTCGGTGTACATCTACTTCCACTTCCACTTTTATTTCCAAATATTTCCAGTACTTTCAAATATTTCCAAGTAATTCCAAATATTTCCAAGTAATTCCAAAAATTTCAAAGTAATTCCAGTAATTCCAAAATAATTCCACATCATTCCAAAGAGCTGTACACCTAATTCCAATTGCGGTTCACCCCTCCCATTACAACATGCACAAACGCAATAACCCAAAATCATTTAAAAAATAATTAATATCTTTTAAAATATCATTTTTATGATGTTTGTTATATATACAATAGAATTTATAGGCTTTAATTTCCTGATTTTATTTTTTGTTTTCTAATTTTAATAATCATTTATAAAATGCAGTAAGCAAAAATACCAAGATTGTTGATTATTGTGCGCCAAGAATATGTTAAAGAAAGATTAATGATGTTTTGTCTTATAGTATAATTATTTTTGACAAAGACTAATAAAATGAGGTATTTCTAACCTTACCTAATGTTCAATTTATTTGTAATTAATTTATTTATAAGTTTTTTATAATTTTACTGGTTTTATCATTCTAGCCACTGAGGAAGTCAAAATAAATTGACGAAACGTCTAGCCTACTTTAAAAAAAAATTATGTGTTTTTATTTTATTTAATTCCCTACTATTACTGTTATAAATTTACTATGGATACTACTAGTAATGATGTAACATTAAAAAATACCAATATTTTCTTCTACATAATTATAATTTTTATTATTCGATTCCGAGCTTTGGTGATTACTATGCAGAGCATTCTTGCTATAATTTTCCTTTCTTGGATTTATTGAGTTCCATGAATTTAGGATAGAAATTAAAATTGTTCTGATGAGACTGAAGCGAGATTTGAATCCGAGTAATACCAATTTGAAGTCGCAGCATCCACTAAAATACTTCCCCATTTTATCTGGTAAAGTAAAATTTTCATCGGTTGATGCAGTGCCTTTTGATGTTAAAACAAGGCAATACATCGGTTGCATTGCATTTAAAAAAATGATTGAAAAAATAAAAAAAAATTTAAGACTCAGTACGTTTTCTTCAAATTTTAGTGATTCGGCAATTTTTTTCAGTGAATAGTTTGAGCTGGAATATTAAGTCATGGCCCATAGGTGCAGTTTTTTAATACAAACTTTTTGTGTCAGATTTCAGCTCATTAGCTAAAATCGTTCGATAGAACATAATTTGTATTTTCAAAAGAATAGCTTAAAAGATCGAGAACTTTTTTATACAGAACCTCCCCATAGTCCACAGGTGTTTCGAAAGCCACTGTTTGCTTGATATTGTTTTGTCCGCAAAATGTTTGTAAACATTTCTTTGGATAGTGCAAGACTCCATAGGACAAACAAACAAAAAAAAACATGCTGGAAAATTATTTTTCTTCAAGTTTAAAACTTTTCTAAGCTGGAATAAAAGTTTAAAATTTTCGATTGAACCCAATTCTTAATAATGAGAAACCAGAAATGTATTATTATCAATTAATTTCAAGCTAAAGGCGCCACTCTTATTTTTATTTAAGTGAGTATGCAAATTTTTTTAGTACTGAAAAAAACATGTATTTTTGATTTTTATTATTTCATCTTTCGCAAAAACTTGCACTTGACATCAAATAAGAAACATCAAATCAATTAACTAACTCACTAGCAGAGCGCAGAGGTCACCCACTAAGTTTCAGAAATATTAAATTTAGAAATATTACTATTATAACTAATCGATGTGATGATTATTGAGTATTGGTTTTGGCGAATCAATATTATATTCTCACTTTTCCACTGATATTCGCTATTGGTTAAGGGCTCAAGTTTTCAAACTATGCGAGCTGGACCCTCCAGGGGCGCATCGGGGGTGTTTCAAAAGTAGTTTAGCTCAAGTTTATTTATCCCAGAACAAAGCATACGACCATGAGATGTAAAATATGCTCACACGAAAGACATTAATTGTGTTAACAATATAAATATTTTTAAACAAAGAACTTAAGTTCTGGTCAAGAGAGGAGAATACCCAAAAAGTTTGAAAAAGAAAATTTCAACACTATTTAATGAAGAGAGCTGATAAGTTTATCTATTTTCCTAAGAGCTTTTAAGTGGTTTAATTTGAATCACCTAGAAGAAAGGTCTTTTAGTTAATTAGATTCTAGTTATGCGTTTCTCCAGATTTATTAAGAAGTCGCGGTAAAAGGAAATGATACTGGAATGCTTGGTTTTGTGGATTATTTTGAGACATGCTGATACTGTGAAGTTCTTCTGATAACACTACATATCTAATCAATGCTCATATAAATGTATAAGTTTTTCATACTACAATAGTCAGGAGTGTCCAACCTTTTGGCTTACTCGGGCCACATTTGAAGAAAAAAAATTATCTAGGACGGCGGATAAAATATTATAATTCTATTGATATTTGTTATTCAAAAAAGATAGTTAATAATGTAGAAATAAGAACTTTATTATTTTTTTAGCTAGTTAGTGAGCGTCTAATTTTACTTTTTGTAAATTTTATACTTGAAAATATCTTCTCGTATTATGTAAATACATACTTATATACTTACAAAAAGTGATATCATGTATTAGTATATGTTTATATTTTTTCCTGGCTAGATAATAAATATAAAATTCTAATAAAGAGACAATATTCAATTTTTCTTTCAGATCGGTATATAATTGTTGTTCTAGAACATTCAATCAGAAAGTTTGCAAGTAGAAAATTTATTTCTAATGAAAATTGAGTCGAAAATAGACCAAAATGATGATTATTTTTTCGGAAATTTTGAAATCTAGTCCAGATTCAGAATTTAAAATTAGGACTTTTATTTTTCGAAAATTTAACAGTAGATTTTCAGATTTCTTATTTTAGAGAAAAAGAATTATCAGGCCAAATTGTTGTGTGTTTCCAGTATCTAGATATAAATCTCAATGTTTTAAGGAATTTTATGATTTTATATTGGGCCACGGGTTGGACAGCCCTGGTTTAAATCGAATGAGATTAAAGAAGGATATGAAGAATTATCATTTATTTTTTTAAAAGGGTCACGGATATAATAATCCCTGACAATGCATTATCTATTAACATGTAAGAACGTGCAAAGATCTAAAAGACAACACCTGACAAGTTTTAGTCGAGGAGAGAAATTATCAATTAATTGTGATGGCTCTAGAAAACCCCAATTCTTTGTCTTGCCTTGTACTAGAAAACTAGAATGATATATTATAACTATAGACTTGGTTAGGTTATAAATTACTGAAATAATAAATATTTTAGAAAATGAAAATATGAGAAAAAGAATAATTTTTAAATATTCGAAACTATTAGTGAATTTTATTCTTGAACAAAGCTTCACTTATTGTACAAATGTACAATCATATTTCGAAAAAGGGAATAAATATATCTTTACATATACATCTCAATGTTTTAAGGAAGTTTTCGATTTTATGTTGGGCCTTGTTGCAGTGCTGGGCCGCATTTGGCCCCCAGGCCACGGTTTGTAGGTATATATTTCAGCTTCTAAGCAATCGTACCTACCCTCTATGAAATTGTGTTTTAGAGAGATCCTATTTGTTACACGTGAGTTCTTTCAAAAAAGAATTTTGTCACCTTATTCATGAAATATATAAAAGCAACGTCTGGAAAGCCGAATTATTAAATGACATTAGAAATGGTTAAAGAACTGCCTTAAAGCAGAGTTCAATATGAATTCAAATCTGACTAAAATTTTATAAAATTATCAAGGGTGTAAGACCTTGTGTCGAAGCTAAGGTTTCCTGTGACTTACTACCACTTCTAATATTAGATGAGCTAGAGATGAAAATATTTAATTTCATTAAAATATCTCAAAAAAACTTTCTTTTTACACCCTTCGTCGAGGAAAAACATTTTACAAAGGGTTCCCACTTTATGAGTAATTTTTCGATTTTGAAACGAAAATAAAATTTCTTTCACACAAAAATTTTAATTTTAATTGAATGACTAATTAATATTAAGAAGAAAAAGTATAATTCCTTAAAAAATGTCTAAAATAATCTCTTCTTGGACTCATTGCAGTGACGTACCTAAGGTCATCCCCATCAACACTTTGGGAGCACTCCCAGCCCAGACTCCTATAAAATTAAATTAGGTTGGTGTTGGTGGTGTTTCACAAGGAGAAAAAATTAAAATACAAATATTTTTTTTTTAAGTTTAATCTATATATATCGAGCTCTTAACTCATCGTCAGGAGAACATTGACTGAAGATAAGAATAAAATGAACAGAATTTATTTAATATGATGGACAGTTATTTATGACTTAGTGTAAGTATGAAAGAATTATCAGAAAATGGGATGGTCTCAAAGTGGGAGAGCCGAATGAACAGGTGAAGCGAACAAAGGCCTAAGCTGGGAATAAAGAAATGATATTTATACTAGGAAGGTGCCGAAATTATGTATGTACCGTAAAGGGGGCAGTAAACAATACAATGTGATGTGCAGCTGAATCGAAATTTTTTATTTTTTAACCGACTTCAAAAAAGGAGGAGGTTCTCTATTCGACTGAATTTTTTTTTTTTTTTTGTGCTTATGTTACCTCATATCTCCGCCAATTGTCAACCGATTTTGAAATTTTTTTTTGCATTGGGTCCAGTCTAGCTTCCGATTGGTCCCATTTTTTTTCGTTTTTTTTTCATAGGTATTAGACCTTTTTTATTAGGTTTGTTTAGACCTAACCTCTTTGTTTATGAACCGATTTCGATGGTTCTTTTTTATCCGAAAGGGGGTTTCTTAGGGATGGTGTCATATTAATTTGGTCAAGTTCTGATGATATGATCACTATTAATAACATCACTAAAAAGAGAAAAATAAAAATAATTTTAAGAAAAAATAAAAACCGACTTCAAAAATTAAATGCAACAAATAAAATACACTAAAAGGTATAAACTAATTATTATCTTATTTTAGTTACAACTAAACGACGAAATATTAACATGAAATTACTTTTTGAAGTCGGTGCCAAACATATACCTTTTATGAATCGCACTCGACGGATCTTACTTAGTACGTTTGGCGGGTACGCTCGCTTATAGGTATAGTTTGTTTGGTACCGACTTCAAAAGTAATTTCATGTTAATATTTCGTCGTTTAGTTGTAACTAAATAAGATAATAATTATTTTATACCTTTTAGTGTATTTTATTTGTTGCATTTAATTTTTTGAAGTCGGTTTTTATTTTTTTCTTAAAAATTATTTTTATTATTTTTATGTTTTTTTTTTTTTTTTTTTTAATTCAAAATTAAATATCATTGATTAAAATGTCAATTATTGGTGAAGTTTTGATGTCTATTTGGTTGTTCAAAATATTGTGATTAAGGTGTATGGGCTTTTTAATTTCGGCTGATTCTAACAAGTCCAACTTCCGGCTTTTCGAAAAGAAATGTGATGGAAGGGAGTTGGTCGATGAAGGTGAATGGTTGTGGTCAAACAAATGATCTGCAAATGCCGAGTTGTGTCTTAATGGGGGGGGGGGCCTATATATTAAAATTTTTCTAGCTTGTTAGCACTGCTGCGCCCCTCCCTCTTTCTCGTACTACACTGGGAAGATCTGTTTTTAGTGTTTTTGGTGATTCAGGCCAGTCACATAATTTTAGAAAGTTTCCTTTGACTTTTAAATTCAACCTTCTTTTCCCACTGTTCTTTGTTATTCAATTTTGAATCGATTATTTAAAATATCCGATAATTATACGAACACTGTTATTTGTTTGTTGATGGTTATACAATATGCTCAAGTAAGTGGTGGGAATATAAAAAAAGTAAACTTTTTCTAAAAAAAAAATATTGGATCTCATTTTTTTTTCCTCTTGTAAACTTAATGGAGAAGTGAGAAGCTGTTAAGGATCACCTCTCTCTCTATTTTTTATCACAATCTCCAAATATTTATCTTTACTCTGAACTAACCATATTAAAAGATGAATGATTGAAAGCTTTTGAAGTTCATTGGTTTAAAAATAATTTGAAGAATGATCTCTCAGCTTTAAATATAAAAATATAAGGTAAAGATAAGATTTCTTCTTAAAAAAATATTAAATAAACTCGTGGTTATACTTTTAATACAAGACACAAATTTACAACACTTTAATTAGAAATGAACGATTAAATTTTATAAGCAAGTAAGTTTTTGCATTTTTTTTTAAATTTTAAAAATTTTAGTTTTATTGAAATTCGAAAACCTTGAGTCAAGACAATTCCACGGAAAAATTGGAGGGAAAATTAAATGTTTTTCAAGACTAAGAACGTAGGCTTTAGTCAAATTTTTGCTATTTGTCAATTTTTGATTAGACAACGACTTGAGCTAGAAAGTTGAAATTTGAAATAAAGTTGTAGTTATTATCACAATGATTAGTTACAATCTTTCAATAATTTTTCCATTTTTATCAAATATTTCAATCTAGAGTTTGGAAAACCTATAATTTAATCAATTTTTCTTTTTAGAAAAAGAAATATTTTGGCACCAAAACGAACTTTTAAAAAATTATTGTCTTGGGTTATTGTGGGTAATGGGTATCCTAATTCAAAACAAAACAAAATATATATGCTTTGTCTGCCTCCTTACCATATCGAGAATGAAAATTTAAAAAGGTTATAAAATATCTCGTTAGATAAGTTTAATTGTTTATGTAACGGCTCCCACCCTTTCTGGAATAGATTCTAAGTGCCAAAAATGCTAACTGGGCAATTTTGAGACGAGCCTCATTTTTTATACATCTTAAAAATTTCACACAAATAATTATCTATAAAGATGTAATCTTTGAATACAATTTCTTAAATGGACTTGTATGTTATAATGGGTTGTCTCAAAAATGTTTAATCATCCGTATATCAGTTTTTGGGACTTGGGTTCGATTCCTGAAGGCGGAGTGTAAAACTTAACTAATAACGTCCCTTTAATAACCTTTATTATTATTAGTTGCGTATGAACCCTTAGGATCACGCAAAGCACCTCAAGGATTCTGTTTTCTGATCTGCCATACAGCTTTCATTTTTTTCTCCGAGGATCCTCTTTCGTTCTCCTATCCACTTAATTCCAGTTCCCTTCTTGATCTCTTTCTCCGGTCGAACCTCCCATCTATTTACATATCTTACTTCTATAGAGGTTTCTATCGGATGTTTGGGAAGGAAAGATTCCGGCCCTCTCAAGATCTATATTTACTTCTTGTATCCACTGGATGTTCTTCAGTGTCTTTATATAGGTGAGGACCTTGTGGATTAATTTATATCCTGGGAGTCTGCTGGTATCTCCATAAAATCTCAGTCTTTTCTTTCGGATGTGTTCGAAAGTCCGTACGTTTCTTTCATAGGTCTTAATCTATACCCTTCTTCTGTTTTCATGGGACCGAGAATCTTCCTCATTATTTTCCTTTCAGCCTTCAAAATGTTTTCCAGGTCGTTTTTCCTGTTAAATGTCCTGGGTCTCTCTGGCATATATAGTTTCTGTTTTCAAGACTGTATTGTAATCTCTAATTTTTGTGTACCTAGAGAAGCACTTTTTATTATAGATGTTCCATATTCTCCTATATGCTTTCTTAAGTTTCTGAAGGCGACTTCTTTGCGCTTCCTTTTCTCCTCCCGTTGGTTCGAGAATTTCCCTTAGGTATTTAAATTGTGGGACTCTTTAAATTTTCCCGTATTTTCTGTCCAAAAATTGGATTAAATGAATTCTTAATAACTTTTATATATTCGCATTTGAAATTAATTAAATATTATAAAATATATTTTATTTAAAGACTTGTAATTTTAATGGCATCTTAGGACTAGTAAATTAATTTAAATGAAAGTGAATTTCTTTACTATTTGTTAATTAATGGTTTTGCTCTAGTTTGTTTAAAATTCCTTAAAGACTTTCAAGCAGACTTCTTATTTCGTCAACACTAGGCATTGTATTAGTACTTTTGTTATATTGTTTTAGAAACTTGACCAAGAGATAAAAAAAAGCAAAGAAAATAGAACAAAGCTAAGTTTCAAGTTCAGTCAGTAGAGTCACTCAAAAGCAAAAGTTCATTATCGTAAATAAGTGTTTAGACGAAATTCGTAGGTTAACTTGAAAACTTAGTCCATTCTTCCATGAAATACAATATAACAATAATAATGTCAAGGATTGTCCATTAAATAAAATTTAAATATCAAGTATGTATTAGAGTGAATAGAAACAAAAAATTTAAATTAATGCAAGCTTTATCCGAACAACGAAGGCTTGCAAATTTCCCCTTTATTTTTAATTTTTATTTATTTATTTACAGAATGAATGGAGAATTGACGATTGGTATGGAATTGGAATAATTACCGAAAAAGAGGTTTTTTATTTAATTAGTTTTTTCCTCTTATTAAAAACAAGAACTAAAAAGATGATCAAGGACAGTTGATGGTGGGTAAGTAATCTCCGGAGTCGAAGCTCAAATACAATGTATACATTAATTCATGTAAAATAATTAGTTTAATAAATTTATTTATTTACAGCGATATGTTTTTGTAGTGATTGCTTCATGAAAGTGATAATTTGTTTTGTAAATAAAAAAAAGGGTTGTTTAACTTTTTACTATTACTTATATAGCAAAGCATGAAAATCAAACTATAATGATTTGTTTAGTAAATGAAACAATTGAAATAAGTATGGAAAATTGATATGAAATAAATTCTTAAAAATCACTGTGAAATTGCCAACCAAATATGTAAAATAACACAAGTAATGTGTGTTATTCAATAGATTAAATGTGAGTTGCATGAAAAGTCGACGAAGTTAATAACATCCTTTTAAATTAAATAGTACCTATATATCTATTTTATATGGCGATAAAAAGAAAGGATTTATGTTCTTTTAATAATGTTACGTTAAAGTTTACCTATTCCTTAGCGAATGTAATATATGGTATATATATTTAATGTTTATAATGGGTCTAATTTAAAGTATAACGTCGTGGGGTATTTTTTATTGAAGAGTCTGAAATGAAATCTCAGAGCAGGTTAACTCCAAGTTTTTGCTAAGAGGATCAGTAAATAGAATCTAAAATAATTAAGGAATCTTAATCAATTAAAAATTCTGTAACCGAGTTTAATTGTTAAGAATTTTCAAAGTACTCGAGCTTCAAATGTGTAGCCCCTAATAAGGATCTCGAAAGACCCTTGCATTACCGAAGAGAAGGAGAAATTGAACAAAAGAAAGAGTGGAGGTGGAGTGGCTGTGCAAGGTTTGTAGGTTAGTTAAAATGATCACAGTAAATTATCAAATGAACAAAGAAAAAAATGTTTGAAAATTTGTGCTTTGATTTTCAATACAAAGACCTCAGAAGTCTTGCTATTGATTCAACTTATTTAAATGTTATTTAATTTACTAGGACTGCTCTAGCTGGATTTACGGAGAGTTTCTAAAAAACACTCTTAGTCCAATTTACTTTATAAAAGGGATTTTTATTTCACAATTATTTAGCAACAGTGTATTATCAAAAATTGTATCATTTAATTATTATATATTGCATTATTAATATATTATGTAGATTAAATTATGTGAATCTCTAAATTATTCTAAAGATTTAAAAAAATGTATTTAATTGTTTACCTTGTCTCTCTGTACATGAAGGTTTGAACAATTGTCCCCAATGCAGTAGTCAACAAAAATGCACAAAACACGACACATAATAAAGACAACTATTACGTACTAAACCCGCTGGCTGCTCGACTCAAAATGAAATAAATGCATTTCAAAGCAAATGGAAAAGAATCCCGTTACTAGATTAGATATCAGAAAAGAAAATAATTTCAGATAAAATAAAAACGTATTCCAGAGATGCCCAATTGATTTGAAATTGTTTTTAAAATACTAGTGAGAGTGTGCGTCAAATGATTTTAACTTAACTTTTCCTCATTAATTAAAAATCAACATTTTAAAGGAATAACTTTTAAATAAATATTTAATAAATAAAATAAAAAATAATCATCTAATTGTAATAAATTCCATCACAAATTTAAATACAATTCTACAGGCTGTGTTATGTTAGAGAAAAATCTACACTACCCAACCACACAATCACTAACAGACATTTGGATAAAATAATTAATATCTTTAAAAATATAAATGTTCACTATACGAGGTTTTATTGTAGCCCGAAACGCGGTAAATTCGCTCAATTTTTTTTATCAAAATAGTTTTAGCCGTTTGTGAGATATTTTGAAAATAAGAGCAAAAAAAAAGATCTAAACGTATACCTTCAGTTGATTTTACTCTCAGGGTGAATATATATATATTTAATTATTTATATCGTTTATGAAGTGACCAGCTTACTATTATAACAAAACGAATTTTCCTGCATCCGAACAAGTTATGATCCCGTGAGAAATAACATATAAAATATGATTTAAGAGGCTGATGATGAAAGTCAAACTTTCGAAACTATAGTCTCTAACAAATTAATATTTATATGTATATATTCATTTATATATAGATATATGTTTATTTGCATCAAGCAGAGAACAACCTCATTGGTTTCTGCTTATGCATCAACAGCTCTGCCACTCTAGGGAAACGTTTAATTTAAAACTAGAAAATGTTAATTAATTTTTTCAGTGGTTCAACCCCGAAAATTGTTTGATATTCAAATAATATAAAATTTAAGTTTTTTTTTTTTTTTTTTTTTTTTTTAAATTAATTTTAACATTAAATTAAATTTCTAGCAAGTGTTTTAGATTGTGTAGTTTATTCATTTTGAGGAATTAGAATATTGTAAAAAATATAATAAGAAAATTATTAAATTAATTAAATTCTTGTCAGGTTTTGGTGCAAGATTCGAAAGCAAATCTGATTAAGTATTTATTCAACGTGACGTATTTCAAAGAAGCGATGCCACAGGGTAAATATTCGTTGAGCTTCACTTCTTGCTAAGATTAAAAAGAAAGCGTGAATTCACCATCCCTTTGCATAAGGTAAATAATCTCGATCTGAGCAACGCCAATTATTTATTCAAGAAGTGTGGATTAAAAATTAACCACGAGCCATGAGGGGCTCGGGCATAAATAATTTCCTAGCTAATTGGGTGTAATCTCGCATAAGGGAGGAAGAAGAAGAAGAGAAGGCGAGAGGTTTAATGAAACGTTCTCCGAAGGGCTGAAGGGCCCCGCAGGGCTTGTTTGCCCTCGAGTCAAGTCAGACACTTGTGTCGACAACCGGGTCTCAGCAAAACGCCACGATTATCCTCGATGCACAGCGAGATTATTTATTAATAACATAAACACGAGTAGATTAAGTACACCCCACCCTACAAATGTTAATCAACGTTGATCGCGATGAAAACAATTCCCCAATAAAATTATCTCCTTCCTTCACTGGGTGAATTATTTTCATTAACTATTTATTTATTCTAGGTAAATCAATAATATCAACATAATGCTTGAAAATTTTACTTAAGGTCGGGTCATCCACCACAAGTGGAGGTCAACTTGAACTTGGAGTTAAAAGACCTGACAGAAGCTTTGGATTTTAGGTATTAGTAGTTCTCTAATAAAGGGGCTTAGATAATATACCAGAGTTCCGATAAAAGCAGTGCAATTTTTTTATCTGATGTTTATGTTTAATCCGAGGGGTAAACCGCGACCAAATATGCTGTACACCTACTTCCACTTCCAAATATTTCCAAGTAATTCCAAATATTTTCAAGTACTTCCAAATATTTCCAAGTGCTTCCAAATATTCCCAAGCACTTCCAAATAATTCCAAGTTCTTCCAAATATTTCCAAACACTTCCAAATAATTCCAAGTACTTTCAAATATTTCCAAGCACTTCCAAATAATTCCAAGTACTTCCAAAATTCGTCCAAAGAGGTGTACACCTACCCAATCGCGGATAACCCCTCGGTTTAATCCATTGGCAAAAATCAGTGATCGTTTGGAGCGCTTGTTAACGGTAAACAACAGTTCTCCCCATAAGAATGTTTGTTATCCACCGCTGGCGAGCATCCGAAGCGTTTGCCAATAGATGTTATGGAGTGAATTTGCATAGTAATTCTATATACCTTGAATAGATGTCTCACTTATCGTGATTTTAGCTAATAATAAACATTTAACGGCACGCTAAAGTATTGACGAAAATCACGAAATAGCCGTGACATCCCTTCGAGATATATAAAATTAATAATTATATGCAATAATTCATCAAAAAATGATGTCTTTTGAATGATTTTGCATTTTTTAACAGCAAGATCTAGAACTTTCTAAACAAAAACGAACTTTCTACAACATTTCTCTCTTAAGCTAGGGGCCGTCCATAAATTACATCACACAATAAGGGGGGAGGGGGAATTTGAAATTTGTGACAAAATCTGACAGGGGGAGGGGGATCAGCGGAACGCGTGATGTCACAAAAGTTAAATTAAAAAATTTTAAGAAATTTTCAAATATATGATTGGAATAATTTTTGGAGATGGACTGATAAGTGAAATTGAGTGGATATTGACTTTTCAAAACTCTGAAAAAGGGGAGGGAATAGCCTCCGAAACGTCGGTTTATGAATAAAAAGATAGTATAAATTATCTTCTTTTTTTGGACTGCCTCATCAATATCCACTCAATTTAAAATATATTTTTTAGATGTCAGGTTATTATTATTCAAACCTGAAAATGTTGCTAAAATAAATCTAGACAAAAAATTGCAAGCAAGGAATTTTTAGCAAAAACACTTTTTTTTAATATAATAATAAAAATTTATTTATAATGCAATAATAATAGTAATAGTGAATAATGTGTTAAATGATATGAATAAAAATAAAGTTAAACTTAAAATATATTAGACCCCTTTAGTTGAGTTTAATTTATAAAACAAATTCTACTATGTATTAAATTATAGAATATAATATTAATAGTGTGACGTCACAATACAAGGGGCTCAATGAAAATGTGACAGAATGTGATACAGGGGGAGAGGGGGGTCTAAAAATCTTGAAATTAGAGTGACGTAATTTATGAACGGCCCTTTTTATTTTTTATTTTTTTTTTTTTTTAATGCAATCGAATGCAAGAAGGGGCGCACCAGTAAAGAAGTAGCCCCTATGGATCTCGAAATTATCATGGGTATCTAAATCAGACACAAATCTAAACACACAGAAAGAAAAAAATTATGGTAGAAAATAATTTTTCTCTACCTTCCAGACATTTGTCAACAAAATGGGCAAAAAAATGAATATTTTTAGTGAATTCATTACTAGACTCGCCCGGAAGGTAGCCTAAGCCTGCCACTCGGCCGTACTGAGTAATCTTATTAGTGTCGAACAATGTGTTTCACTGTCTCCGTCCATCAGTTTGAGCATTGTAGTTTGTAAGCTAAAAAATAAACTGCAACGGATCGTTGCTAAACTTTATCCAAATTCATTTGAAATATTAATATGTTTGTTCCTTTATTATTAATCAGATATCACTTGCAATTTGTAGTTCATATTGATATTAATTCAAAAATAATTCTCATTTAATAGTCGAGGAATAACCATTCTACATTGGATTTTTGGCATTTCGGTTATTATTGTAACCATTGCTGAAGACATGGAGGAATCGACTTAAAATCAAAAATAGCCATCGATTCTCATCTAATACTTGAGGAATAACAATTCTACATTAGGTTTTTGACTTTTCGATTATTCTTGAGTTGTTTGCCATAAAAGAATTTAGTCTTTTTGATTTTAAGTCGATTCTTCCACATTTTCAGTAGAGGTTTCCATTAATAGTCAAAACATCAAAATGGAATGCAATAAGGTTATTCCTCTAGTATTAGATAAGAATCGATCGTTATTTTTGATTTTAAGTCGATTCCTCCATGTCTTCAGCAATGGTTACCAATAATAATCGAAACGTCAAAAATCCAATATAGAATGATTATTCCTCAAGTACTAGATGAGAATAAATCGCTATTTTTGGTTTAAAATCGATTTCTCTATGTCTTCAGCAATGGTTACTAATAAAAACCGAAACGTCAAAAATCCAATATAGAATGATTATTCCTCAAGTACTAGATGAGAATCAATCGCTATTTTTGGTTTAAAATCGATTTCTCTATGTCTTCAGCAATGGTTACTAATAAAAACCGAAACGTCAAAAATCCAATATAGAATGATTATTCCTCAAGTACTAGATGAGAATCAATCGCTATTTTTGGTTTAAAATCGATTTCTCTATGTCTTCAGCAATGGTTACTAATAAAAACCGAAACGTCAAAAATCCAATATAGAATGATTATTCCTCAAGTACTAGATGAGAATCAATCGCTATTTTTGGTTTGAAAATCGATTTCTCTATGTGTTCAGCAAAGGTAACGGATAAGAAAACAACGCAGTTGCTATGGTTACTTATAAAAATTCCTCCCAAATTTTTAGCATTTCACAGAGAGAAGCCTATCCATTCTTACTTAAGCAAGGCTAAATGAGCTATATTAAAACTTTCAAATGAATAAATTTTAAAGAATTTAAAAAATTAAAAAAAGTACCATCTTACTCTAGAGTAAAGTACTTTAAAATATAATTTTACTAAAAACTTTATTTAACCTTTTTTGTGGTCCCCAAGGTACTTAATTAGGATATTACATTTCATCAAAATTGGTTAAGTCATTTTCAAGTTATTTAGAAAAAACTAAAAAAGTACTGAAATAAAGTACTAATGTTTGTGGGCCGATATGTACCAAAAACTAATCAGCGCTTCATTTTGTTAAACTAATGGTAGGTTTTCAATTTCATTTCAATCGGTGCAACGGTGTGGAAAAAATCGTGGGCCAAAAAAGCGATAACATCCATACATCCATACGCACGCACTAAATGAAAAAATGGCACTTTTTGGCCTCTCGACGAGACCCCATGTAATTTTTGGCAAAACCGGCACGTGCTAATATTCAACCTAATTGAATACTACAATTTGTGACTTTAATTGAGTCCATGGGTTCCGTAGTCTTTACCTGAGGACCCTTTGAAGCCACGCTTGCCCCGAGAGCGATTACAATACTTTACCCATGCTTTTGCATTGGATAAAGTAAAAAATATAAACATTAAATTTACAAGTTTTATGTATTTAATTTCTCTGAAATCATAAATAGTATCAAAATTTTAATAAGATATTTGTGGAGGGTTGAATTTTTCGTGTGGTCAAAAATAAAATATTTTTTTACCATGGGCTATGGGGATATCCATCTAAACATCTCATTAAGAAGAATTAGTTTGATTTTTTTTCAAATCTTAATCGCTTTAAAATGAAGATATAGGAAAGTTTTAGAATCCCTGAAAATTCCATTTTCGAGATGAGTAGGATAAAAAAATAACTTAAATAAGTTGATTCGTTTGGTTAACAAGGGCCCTAGTAAGTACCACAAGCTGAACTGTTGGAGTTTTTATATATATTTCTTGTTAAAAAAGATTGACCATTTTATTGGATTGATCCTGAAAAGTTGGCTTGTTATCTCTATTCCATTGATATACTTTTACATTTGTTGTTAAATATTAACAAAATGCAAAAAATCCCCGTTTGATTGTCATATGAAAATAATTGGGAAGATATCAGTTTGGAAAATAATCAAAAGAAAAATACTTTATGTCAAATAAGATCCATATACCAATAATAAAATCTGAGAAAAGATTTAGAAATTTCATAAAAAATATTAACGAAACATTTAACAATTTTTCGTTATTTGGGCAGATTTCGCTTCTTAGAATTTTCCCACACCTAGAACCTAATATGGATTTAGAATTTGAGAGTACAAGTTGCCGATAGAATAATTTTTAAGAAAAAAATAAAACCGACTTCAAAAAAATTAAATGCAACAAACAAAATACACTAAAACGTATAAAATAATTATTATCTTTGATACAATTTTGATGGCTGTATATGTATATAATTAAATAGTGGAATGGACTAGCCGATTAGGTACCGCCTCTGCTGAATAAAAAACTCCAATTAGTAGAAAATGTTTCGGCTTTAATTAGGTTATGCCATCATCGAGTTCCTAGGCATTATTTAATTAAAGCCGAGACGTGGTTCTATAATTGGGAGTTTTTATTCAGCAGATGACTACCCATTGGTGTATCCTCTCCAAGCTTAATTCTAATTTTATTTATTTGTTACAACTAAACGACGATAATATTAACATGAAATTACTTTTTGAAGTCGGTGCCAAACATATAACTTTTATGAATCGCACTCGACGGATCTTACTTAGTACGTTTGGCGGGTACGCTCGCTTATAGGTATAGTTTGTTTGGCACCGACTTCAAAAAGCAATTTCATGTTAATATTTCGACGTTTAGTTGTAAGTAAATAAGATAATAATTATTTTATACCTTTTAGTGTATTTTATTTGTTGCATTTAATTTTTTGAAGTCGGTTTTATTTTTTTCTTAAAAATGTTTATTCCAATGACAAACCTGTAAATGAAAATTTATTCTCCAAAATCGAAACATTTTCTGACATTAGTACTTATCGTCCATGAGTGCCACGTATTTTCAGCTATTTAATTAATATTATTGATTTTTTAAATAAAAAAAAGCAACGTTTAGTGAATTCAAAAGTTTATTTTGACAGAGGGAATAGGTATCTATTCTTAATATGTATTTATTTATTCTATGAATGACGTCAAGGATAACCGTGACACGAGATATGTGAAAATGTTATTATTAAGATAATTAATATCAGGATAATTGTTTTTAAATGTCAGTTGCAACACGTCTCAAGATTCACTTAAGGCATGTTTTCACGATTAAATTCATCCCCCTTTCTCTCCCCCTCTTTCAACCCCGTCTTGTTCGTCTCTTTAATGTTTAAACTTATTAAGCGACACGATTAATCTGAATTTTATTTTCTTCTTTGACATTGTCACTTCTTTTTATTAATAAACTCTCTTTAAAACACATCTTAATTAATTGGCAAATTATCTCTAATTATCGTCTATGCGCAATGTCAATGGATTTGTTTACAGGATTCCGACCAAACATATTTATTGTGAATATTGAATTTGAATAATTAGTTTATGCTCTAAATATGATACATCATACAGATTACCAAACAGGTATTAGGGGCTGGATGGTATATCCAGGTTGATGAAACGGCCTGAATTGTGAGTACAATTTCCGCTCCGCCCTATTGGGCGACTAATCTCCGTAATCGGCCTATGTGCCGAGTGCATTTGATGGACCCCCAACTGGACTATTCGTCCAGTAAGTCCATTAGGAATTAGGATTCCGAGTATTGCTGTTTGGCCGGATTGACTTTTTGTGAGCAAGTATTCGTGCGTGCAAGATTGGATTGTTTCTTTTCTGTCCGGCTGGCTGTCTTGGAGTTAACGAATCTTGGGGCTATTGGCTGAATCCGACGACATCCTCCGAGAATTAAACTTAACTTTGGCAAACTTTATTTAATTTCAGTTAAGACTGGATTAAATCAATTATTTCGTAAGGAAGTAGGTGAATCTTGCGTTGACAATCGGTTAAATGGCTTTTGTTTTTTCTCTTATTTGATACAAAGAAAAATACCACGCTAACTCTTGTTTTTCTTTTTGATCAAATTTTTAATTCATTGATTTCAAACAACTCTATTTTTGTATTTCTAAATAATAAATAAATAACAATCAGGTTGCTATTACATTAGGATTTATCGAACATAATTCTTAAATTTAAGACTGTCAGAGCTAGAATTATTCACTTGTGTCATAAAAATGATTTTATACAAATATTTATAGCACGTTAATAGGATGTCATTAGAAAAAGTTTTTGAGCAATTAAAATTTTCCTTTTTCTTCGATTTTCATATTTGATTTTGAACCTTAGTACTAGGGATGTTACGGAGCTTCGACTCCGACTCCGAAAGGTCGTAACTTCCGATTGATTACCATCGGCTCCTATAATTTTGAATCGGCGCGCACCTACAAGTTTTGACTTGTCGGCCGGTGAATCCTCTCACGCCCGGTTTTTCTATTGTTGCAGATGTTCCTTACGTATGTGTATTATTATTTATATATGACTGATCACTAAATTATAGTTCTATTATTTCATTAGGCCTGCCTTTAACAGTTAGTTAAATAGTACGTCTCTCTTCTACTCCGACTCCGGCTCTGATAAATCAAATTTAAAATCTCCGAATACGACTCAGGTTCCGGTAAACCCACCTCCGTAACATCCCTATTTAGTACTATGGAAAGATTATACCTCATATAATTTTCCTGGGTAAATTTTTTACATGGATGATTTCCCATTACCTGGAGATCTCGAGTAAGATCGATTAGAAGTCGACGCTTCATCCACGGCTCTACCGGCGCCTCCAATTAAAATTATATAAGTAAAATACAGCTGGAATTTATTAATGATTGAAAGTAGAGGAATAAAATCAAATGTATTTTTTGCTTCGATTCCGGAGATTACTGCTCCACCATCGAGTGTCCTTATCCATCTTTAGTCCTTGTTTTTAATAAGAGGAAAAATCTAATTAGATAAAAAACCTCTTTTCCGATAATTATTTCAATTCCATTATTCCCCAATCAAGTCGATTGGATTCTTTCTCACCCTTTTCCCTATCGTCCTCTTAAATGTAAGAAATGTATTATTTTTGTAACAGGAACTATTATAGTCCTTTGCTTGATAAAGCTTTAATATGAACGAAACGTTGTCTGTCAAGTATTGATATTTCTGACACTGCTAGATTGAATCGAAATTGGCACTGCCAGGCCATGTTTTAGGTAATCGGGTTGAATCCCTTGAACCCCCCCCACCCCAATACATGTAACAGTGTCTGAATTATGTATATTAATATAGAAAAGCATTTCAATTTTGTTTTACCTATGCCGGGCGAGGGGGAATAAGATACCTGCTGTACAAATCAGTTGCTCAGTCACCGAACCTCCCCCCCATCTCCGAACTCACCTTATAAAAAATATATATCTACATGCTTGCCCACTACCACTGTTTGGTGTTGGTTTGAAACAACAGGCATTACAAAGGTGGAAGACTGCTAGTTATCAGAGGGTTAGCCAAAGTTGAATTTATTAGACTTGGCATCTTAGAAGCTGATTTTATAATTTAAATATTTGCCGACGGCTCTCCTGGTCTGAGTCAGAATAAATATATCTATCGCCATCGGACTTAATTAACACATTCGCTTGTAATAGTATTGTGGGGTACCTGGTCAACTAGAATCGACAACATTGTTTTAAATAACATCATCTTTTTAATAATACAAAACATACAACAAATCTCAAAAAAAGCAAATGTTGATTTGAAATTAACAAAAAAACAAACAAACAAACAATGTTATAAGTAAATGAGAAGCAGAATCATCATTAAGCTATTCCTCCCTCAAAAAGTATGTTGCCTTCAACGTCTCCGTTATGAGAAAAAATTACCAGAAATAAGAAGTTAATTAAACATTAGGACCGGAGTCCAATCAAATTTAGCTATCATTTATTTAATGGATTGGAATTCTGTAGAAAAATATTTACTGTATATTATGCTTTATTAATTATTATCGTTTGAATAACGGTAGACAGTCAAACTACTTTAAAATTTTCTTGCTCACAATTCTCAATTATAAAATTTAGATAATATGAAAACGGAAACCGGAAGTAAAATATTAAGAAAAGTCGACCAAGAGAATATACTAATTAGTAGACTCATAAGGAATTCGCTTGGTATTTTGAATTTAGAAATAGATATTAATAACTTTAGAAATAAATAAAATTGAGAATTTATTAGTTTGTATTTCATGTAACAACTTCTACTGAAACTATCATTAATGTTGACATATTTATTTAAGCAAGGGTTGAAGCAATTATATATAAATTGTTATTTGCGTGTTTTGAATTAGAAACTAGTTAAATTATTGATTATATTTTGATTATTTGTAAAACGTCAAATTTAATTACTTGGGTGAATGACTGTATAAATAATAAATATGACAGTTTAGACATAATATATATATATATATTAATCGAACTGTATCGAAAATTTTTTAAATTTGGAAATAATTAAACGTTTTTCCAAGGGTTTACAGTAATTTATTTAAAAAAATATATAATTTAAAAATAGATACATACTATTAACATGGTTTAAAAATTTTAAATGTGAAAATTTTTAAAATGTAACCAAATAATTATTTATTCAAAGTAAGTATACATATTCCATTCAAGAATATGCAATTTTTCTGTGTAAAATCTCTTTAAAATAAAATTAAAAATATAAAAATATATTTCTAAAAGTTATTTTATCAAAATCTAAAAGTCTAAAAAAATAAATAAATACATTTTTACAGCAAAAAATATTAAATTACGAGAAGAAAATGTTTTTGTCTGATATCCATAATTTTTCACTTTTTTCAATGTTTATTCAAGATTTATTTTTAATAAAATCAATCTTATTTATATTTTAATTATACTTTCTAATAAAGTTTTGCGAAAATACGTAATCAACTTAAATTATTTCAAAATAATTAATTGAATAAAATAATAACAAAAAATTAGGGATTTGGAGAAATTTCTATGGTATCTATAACATATAATTATAAAATAAATTTGTTGTAACTTAAAAATTTTTATTCGATTGATGCCGAAAGATTGTATTAGCTGGTTTATGATTTCATAAGACTGATTGGCTTGAAAATGTTTAACTGTTTTCACACATTTAAAAATTAGCCTAATTTCAATTAAGGCTCGATAATGAATTCGAAGTATATCTCTAATCAGCAAAGATTTCCTCATTTACTTTTACTTTCATTGATTATAATATATAATAATAAATTGTATTATCTATTTTGCTATATACAATAGAAAAAAATGATTTCTTTTACTATAAATAATTAAATATAGCACTCCTAATTATAAAGATCAACAATATACAAGGCAGTCCAAATGTTACATATCTACAAATCCACCCGCTTAAGTGCAATAAATATTATACATATTATACAAATACAGAAAAGACAAAATAGGTACTATTGTTGGGAGTATTATAATTATATTATATTAATAGTCTCACCTCTCAATTAAAGGCATTTAGGGTTTCAAGTTTTTTGATTTTTGTATATATTTTGTATAGAACTGGCATCGTTGGAATTCTTATTTCATTATAATAATTCTAATTGAAAGTATGGCTTTACTTTTATAAAAAAATCTTTGGCGTGAAATAAAGAATTAAGTGGATATCGATGAGGCAGTCCAAAAAAAAGAAGAAGATAATTTACACTATCCCTTTATTAATAAAACTGACGTTTCGGAGGCTATTCCCTCCTTCTCCGAAACGTCGGTTTTATAAATAAAAAGATAGTGTAAATTATCTTCTTCTTTTTTTTGGTCTGCCTCATCGATATCCACTTAATTCACTTATCACCCCGTCTCCAAAAATTACTCCAATCTTATTGAAATAAAGAATATTTACCTTTTTTTATTTCAATTTTATAAATTAATTTTTATCTCGGGGTCGGGTTGGTCGAGTGGATAAAGTAAATGCCTTCTAATCAAGCTAGCCCGGGTTCAAGTCCGAGTCGCTGCAATCCGACTTTAATCTGACCCCTACACTAATTAACACACACGAACACTTAATGGTCATATTAGACTATAGTTTCCGAAGGCCATTAAAAAAAAAAAAATATCTATTCATCTGTTTTTCCATTGTCACTTTTTGTATTAATTAATTACCACTAAAACAAGACATACATTTTGTTTTTTATTTGTTTATTATAATTATTAGTCTGCCATTCACTGTAAATTTAGCTGATACAAATGAAATGATAGTTAAGGAAAAAGATAGGTAGGATAAAATTACAATGAAATAATGGAGAAAAATGTTCAGTGAGAGTGAGACACGATGTGAATTCTCGTCGAACTTCATAAAACGGATTGGCTATATAAGTCATATAAAAGTCATCTTCTTTTTACCAATCTGTCTGTTGACATGGCCAAGGACCGCACAAAGGGGTGACTCACCTTCTCCCTCAGGGGATAATCACGACATCTAATAAAAATCTCAAGAAAGATGCGTAGCAATTTTTATTATTTTGAAAACGAAACCATATTCTATTACCAAGACCGGGAAAATGTAATTAAATTTGATTTCTTTACAAATTAATGCTTTGATAAAATTAAAATTAAAATAGTTCTAATCATAATATGATCATATTTTAAAATTTATATAAAAATAATATATATATATATATATATATATACAGATATATACATATATATATAACTTTTATAATTCTAGACTTTCTTTTTTATATAGTTAATAATATTAAATTAAAAAATAATTTATTTGTGATATCAGGTAACTCGAAACAACATATTCTCTTTGAAAATATGATTATAGTATATAGTCGACTTCAAAATTTCAGGAGGATCTTTAAATTTTCAAATTATTACCCGTTATTTCAAATATTTCTATAAAAAACATTTTTTTGTTTTGAAAATTACATAATATTGGTTCTCGAAATGAAATAAAATTGTTGCATAATTTCAAGGGGCAATTAAAATGAATGATTTTTCAGAAAAGGGTGCAGATAGAAGGTTTGAAGTCCCTGCCTGGTATCTCTTCAAGTTCAAGCATGTCAAAGACAAGTACAGACAACTTTTATTCGAATAAAAATGAACTATTAAAATAGTAATAATACAAAAAAGGAATAAATTAAGATGAATCAAGAATTTTTGGACTAATCCATTTATAAGATCTCACAACATATAAGATCGGAATTAACTAAGACTTCTAAAGACAAATCATAGCTTGTTAAATTTAAGATTTTCTTATAGGACAGGCTGATTCATCATGGAAGATTGTCGATTTCCATCTCAGGGACTGTGGAGTTTAAATCTCAAAATATATTTTTAAAAAATCTAATGTTAAATTTGAAAATGATGCGATATTCGATGAAATTTGCAAAAAAAGCAAAGATTAAAATGAAATTTCAAAAAATGAAGGGTACCTACTTTTTTGGACAGCATCCCCTGGTTGAAAAGTCATATATTATATATATTTTATTAGATTTTCTTTCATTTATAAGGGCACATCCTATGGCAGCCTCAATAAAAAAAAAATAGCCGTAAAGTTACTAGTGGAATCTACATAGTTAGTTAGCCAAGACTCAAAATGAGCTCATTCGGTTTGTGATTGATTTGAACTCGAATACCTGCTAAATGCTTTCAAATAGTTATTTCCAGTAAATCGACCTTTATGTAAAGTTGCCTCGTGGAAAACGACAGATGAGCGAATGTGCATCAAATTAAAATTTATTCAGGTGAATTTATTAGCTTCGTGAACTGGTTAAATTGATTTTCCAAATATTACCCTTGAAAATAGGCTGTTTTCGAAGGAGTCCATCACTGCTAGAGATTACTTGTAGGTCCATTAACACCACTTAATATATACTCAATAAGCTTACAAACTGTATATATACCATATTATATACTCGTATACCAAACAATCATAAATGTTGTTTAGTTTTTCATACTTAAAATTATATGATATATTTAAATTTTAAACGTAAAAGAGAACTTACCAATCGTTTCCGGTTTTCGTCATATTTTGTCGTTTCCGTCCTGTTTGGTGTGGTTTTGGTTCAGCCACCATATTTACATCTAAAAAGAAAAAACCGTAATTAGTGTGAACATTATTTTTACAATTATTTAGTTAGAGAACTTTGAAACATAAATTTACTGTAAATAAATACTAGTAGGTATTTTATTTTTAAATATTATTATGGTACATTAATATGTAGAATATTTATTAATAAATAATTTAAAAAAGGGAACATCAGTGAAACACATCATTCTGAAGTATATTTTTACAAACATGTTATAGTAATTTGATAATTTTATAATTTCGTGAGAACATTTTTAACCGACTTCAAAAAAGGAGGAGTTTCTCAATTCGACTGATTTTTTGTGTCTATGTTACCTGATATCTTTGCCAATTGTGAACAGATTTTGATGATTTTTTTTGCATTGGGTTCAGTCTAGTTTCCGATTGGTCCCGTTTTTTTTCATTGGTATTGAACATTTTTTGCTATGTTTGTTTAGGCATAACTTCATTGTTCATGAACCGATTTCGATGATTCTTTTTATTTTGGAAAGAGGGTACCTTAGGGGTGGTCCCATATTAATTTAGTCAAGTTCTGATGATATGATCAATGACGAATTAACGTAAATATCCAATTCTTATGAGCAAATAATCAAAATTATAATAAATAAAATCTTTTATAAAAAAATCAATCTTAAAACGTTCATTTAAAACCAGAAAACGTTTCTAGAGAATTTCTATATTTATGAATTTAATTTTATTATCATTTTCTTATTCATTCGCCCGACCCTTCCTCTTACGAGATGCATGCAAGGTATTATATTAAGTCACTATTAATAAAATCACTAAAAAGAGAAAAATAAAAATAATTTTTATAAAAAAAATATAAAACCGACTTCAAAAAATTAAATGCATCAAATAAAATAATAAAACTCAAAAATGAAATTAAATACACTAAAAGGTATAAAATAATTATCTAATTTAGTTACAAGTAAACGACGAAATATTTACATGAAATCACTTTTTGAAGTCGATGCTAAACATAAGCGAGAGTACCCGCCAATCGTACTAACTAAAATCCGCCGAGTTTGATTCATAAAATGTATATGTTTGGCACCGACTTCAAAAAGTGATTACATGTACATATTTCGTCGTTTAGTTCTAACTAAATTAGATAATCATTTTATACCTTTTAGTGTATTTTATTTTATTTTTGAGTTTTATTATTTTATTTGTTGCATATAATTTTTTTGAAGTCGGTTTTTTTTTTATAAAAATTATTTTTTAAAGAGTCCACATCATGATTTATTAAATATTCAATAGTTTTCTGTTAATCGAAAAATACAATACGAAATAGTTTTGATTAGCTTTTTAATAGTATTCGTTTTTCAATTAAATATCCTGAGAATATAAAACCATGATGCTATAGGAAAGTATTGTAAATTAAACGAAAAGATAAGTTTACCAATCAGAAAGTTCTTGGCTATACTTATTAAGAAAGATATAACTTCGTATGAATTTAATGACGAGAAGAGATCAGATCAAAGAGCACACCTTTTAAACAAGAATTATTGCTGAAGTATGAAGAGCAAAGGATGAAAATTATGGAATTTGCACATATAATGAAGGATGAGGGACGACTTAGAAAATAAAAGTACAAGAATCATCTGAAGTTGAACCGTTGTTGAACTAGCCTTCGAACTAATGACCCTATGATAATGAAAATAAATAATAATAAATCAAGCTCTGTCTCTATCGGAAATATTATTGGCAAGTGTTGGGAAGCAAAAATCATATCCAATGTTTCTTTCTGGTTTTCAACAATTGACTTTCTATTCGAAAATCTTACTTTGTAAAAAAACTTATGATGTATATTGTGTAGTGTATTTTTTGACGTGACAACGTCATATAATTCGATGGAGCCGGCTGCACGCACGAAAAAACATGACTCATGCGGCGTTACCTCGCTCTGAGGCGTTCCATTTAAGGCTTGAAGTGCAAGAGAGAGCGCGGAACGAGGAACATTGAGGCGGGCTTTTTAAAAGCTACAGTTACAAAAAATTTTAATGATGTTTCCAAATTTTAAATTTTAAATTTAAGATTTATGAACAATAATTTAATCACAGCTTATTCTTAGTAATAAATTATTCAAAATTATTACTTTTTTACAACAAATTACAATTAAATTTGCAAAAATAATTAAGTAACTAATTGAACAACAACTTTTATTCAGTTTACTTGCTGAAAGAAATAATGTCAATACAAAATTTATAAAATCAAAAATTATATTTTAACAGTCGAGTAGAAATTTAAACAATAAATTTTATTCAAGTATTTTGTAAATTTAAAATGATTTTCTGAACGAAGAATTTTATTAAAAAATCGGTTGTCTGTAAAGTCGCTTTACGGACGATAGTTGAACGTGACAAAGTCATAAGAAAATACTGATGGAATGGTATTTTCTTATGACGTTGTCACGTTCAACTATCGTCAGTAAACCGACTTTACAGACAACCGATTTTTTTAATGATATTGATGTGAGAAGGAGATACACCAGAAGGTGCATCCCCTAAAGGCCTATATGGGATGGCCCCTCCATCGTGAAAAGAACAGAGTAGAAGGAAAGAAGCCGGGATCACAAGCCAAATCTTAAAATGTTAGATACAATCCAATGTACTAAGTTTTTTTAAGGGCTTCGAGCAGTGGTAAATTCTCCATACGATAAATTAGGTTAAATTTATCTCCCACTTAATTTTTTTCTAGGCCCTATACTTACAGAAAAAAATGTCTGGGTATAGCCGGGATCGAACCCGAGACCTCCCAGTTGCCAGCCAGAGATGCTGACCCCTACACCAGGGAGGTGGACATCTTCTTCCCAAAAATACTTATTATATTAATTGTATTTAATTTGGATAAATATTTAAATAATAACGGAGAAATTTATTGTTGATTTTCTAAACAATTTTGATATGCAAATGAAATAAATATAGAATCCAAAAAGTGGATTTGATTTTGTTACCATTGTATTAAGTGTGTAAAATATTCGATGGCGCATGTTTATGTATATATAGTATATAAGTATTATTTCGTGGGATCTTATTAGGCCGCGAGCATGGCAAAAATACACAATATGACTTCATTAGGGGTCCGCAATCTCGTAACTCGTTTTAAAGGGTTGGTATTAATTAAAAGTTTTATTATGAGAGTTCAAACATCTAGTCTTGTTACTTGCAACGAGAGAAAAAACTTTGGACCAAACTCCATAATAAAAGGCCAATTCTACATTTTTTATAATCAACTATTTTAAACGGAATTCATGTATCAGCACCTAATTTTCTGCTTTTTATCAATCAACTCTTCACTAGAAAAAGATTTAGAATTATTATTGATAAAATCAAATAACTATAATCCTCGAATAATGATTCTTTTCAAGAATATCAAAGCCGTAAATTTGAGTATTGTTGCAATTAATTTGTTAGTTGTTATTTTCATTGCAGCGGTTTTATTACAGCAGCGACCGATTTATGTCTTACAATCAAATTGCTTTCTCATCTGTACCAAATTTTTCGAATTTCTAATTTTTATGTCCTATCCTCCTATTTCTGAATTTTTAAGCAATCCTCTAATTAATAGTTAGTAGAGATTGTGGTGTTGGTTCAAGGTGAAACATCTTTAATAAAGATAAGAGTAAATAAATATTATATTTAATATTGATTTACTATGAGTTAAGGATACTAGGTCACTTATTTCACATTAAAATTAAAAATTAAAAGATATAAAATTTTTTCTTTTTCAATATAAATATATATATATATATATATATATATATATATATATATATATATATATATATATATATATATATATATATATATATATGTATATTGAAAAAGGAAAAAAATGTATCTTTTAATTTTTTAATTTTAATGTGAAATAAGTGACCTAGTATCATTAAATCATAGTAAATCAATATTAAATATAATATTTATTATACTCTTAAATCCTCTAATTATTCTTGTTTTCTGAAATTTTGAATTCCATACTTGTCTATACCCTATATATGTCCTTAAAAAATTCTGCAAATTGATTTTCAAAAGTTTAGGTCAATTCCAAAACACCTAAATTGGAATTTTTCTGACAATTTAAACAAAAAGATTGCTTTCTTCACTCACAATTCTGGATAAATAGTATTTTTTGTCTTGTTTATTTACAGGATTCCCCAATTCTCAGTACTTGAAAATGAATTCAAATGAAATTGATTAGATAAACCTCGCTAAAAACACTATGACAAAAATTCTTAAAAGTAAGAATCCACATAGAGACAAAACTGACCAATAATTTGTATGTTTAATAATAATCAACTTTAGAGAACTCTTTGAAAATAATTGTTTTAAACGTTAAAGTTCAATTATGGAAAAGCTAACTGTTTTGTTCTGAATTTTGAGGTTTCTATTGAAATCCTTCCACGTCATAAACATAACATTTAATCGAATGAATACCTGCTAATTTCACCATGAAATATAAATTAAATGCAGTTAATACTTCTCATATAAATTAAATTATTTTTCAATCCAATTTAATCAATTGTAGGCGAAATGATGACAAGCTGTAACAGCTGGAGGCCCAATTGGGATAATTCATTTGCTCCCACAGATTATGTTCGAATTCAAACGCTAATCTCTTGTCTGATTTTTTTTTTTAATAATTTGATCCTCTTGAAATTCATCGAAATCGTTTATTATTATGCTCTATTTATATCCGTAATATTGGAAGGTCAACTAAAAGGTGAGACATCGGATGAATAGTAGCCTGGTAATGACATGAACGAGGACGTATTCTCTCTATTCGCCATTAGGCTTTGATTGAGAGGGCAGATGAGTGTGGATTGGATTATTAAACTAATTAAATTAAATGAACGAAAGAAGAGAGACAGGTAGCTCTTGAGAGCGACTCGCTTGACAGCGATGACACTCGAGGATGAAATGAAAGGCCTCATGACACTAGTCACTTCTCTATCATTAGTCGTTTTTAATTCAAGATCGTTCGAAATACTCTTTGAACATTTTGTACTAATAATCCATTATAAATTAGAAAAAATAGGAGCCCATCCGTTGAAAGACAATCTAAAAAAATAACAAAAGCAGTTTTGATAATCCATCATCATTGAGTATACAGTCCTAAGACTGGTTTGATGCAACAATCCGTCTCCACTCGACTCTGTCCCCCGCCAGCTGTTTAACCTCTCTAAATGTCTGGCATCCCATATCCCCAATTATTTGGTTGAAATATTCTAATCTGGTTCTTCCCCTTCCCCTTTTCTTTCCCACCTCCCCCTCCAAGATATCCCTAAGCAGTCCCCCATGTCTCAGTGTGTGCCCCATCATCTGACCTCTTCTCTTCTTCAGACTCTTCCACAAGGTTCCTTCTTCTCCGATTCTTCCAAGAACTTCTTCATTTGTAATTTTATCCATCCATTTGATATTCATCATTCTTCTGTAGCACCACATTTCGAAAGCCTCCAATCTCTTTCTCTCCGCTTTTCCAATTGTCCAGGTTTCACACCCGTACATGGCTATGCTCCATACATATGTCTTCAATAGCAACTTCCTGTTTGCTAAGCTGATTGAGGAGGAGCATAGTAGTTTTTGTTTTGAATTAAACCCCATTTTTGCTTGGGCAATTCTTGATTTAATTTCGTTTTTGCTCCTCCCATCCCATGTTATTTTACTTCCTAGGTAGCGGAATTCCTTAACTCCTTCTAGGTTTTCTTGGTTAATTTTGATGCATTCCTGTCTCGTTTGTTCTTTTTTTGTACATACTAGGACCTTGGTTTTATTCTTGTTTATTTTCATTTTGATTTCTTCTATTAGGATTTGGTTAATTCCATTCAAGGCGTCCTCTAATTCTTTTTTATTGCTTCCTAGAAGGGCAATGTCATCGGCAAATCTTAACATAGCGATCTTTTGACCTTGGATTTCTATACCTGTATCAATTTTGTCTTTGAATTCTTTAATCGCTTCTTCTATGTATAAGTTGAAAATCATGGGTGACAGCACACATCCTTGTCTTACACCTTTTTTTATTTTGGCTTCTCTGTGTTCATCACCAATATTTATAATTGCCGTCTGGTTTTGATATAGATTGTAGATTAGTCTTCTCTCTCTGAATTTTATTCCCGCCTGTTTTAATATTTTAAACATAATTTCCCAATTGACATTATCGAATGCTTTTTCTAGGTCTATGAATCCGATGTAGACAGATTCTTCCCTGATAAAAGCCCTTTCTATTATTAGTCTAAGAGAGAGAATTGCTTCTCGGGTGCCTCTGTTTCTTCTAAAGCCGAACTGGTCTTCCCCAGATTTTCTTCAACTCTTTGTTCTATTCTTCTCTGGATTATTTTGGTTAGGATTTTGGAGGCATGTGAGGTTAGGCTAATGGTCCTGAAATTTTCACATTTATCCGCGCCTGTCTTTTGGGAAGTGTGACTATTTTGTTTTTTTGGAAATCTTTTGGGATGATTCCCAATTTATAGATTTTGCTAATTAGTTCAAAGAGTTTGTCAAGTGCCTTTTCCCCAGAGTTCTTTAGGATTTCAGCTTGTATATTGTCTATTCCGGGTGCTCTATTATTTTTTAGTTCCTTCAAAGCTGTCTCGAATTCTGACCTGAGTATGGGGTCTCCTAATTCGTTTTCGTCCACAGATTCTTCTTCTTCTATTGGGTTCATTGTTTTTTCTTCTCCATAGAGTTCTTCTAGGTGTTCCTTCCATCTATTTGCCTGTTCGTTTTCGTTTAGAATAATGTGGCCTCCTTTATCTCTTATGTTCTTGCTTTTTGGCTTGTCTTCTTGAAAATTTCTTTTTATTGCCCTATAGGCTACATCAACTTTTCCCAATACTAGATTTTCGTTGACTTCTTTACATTTTTCTTGAATCATTTTTTCTTTTGCTTTTCTACATTCTCTTATAACTTTCCATCTTAATTTTTTATATGTTTCTTTCCCTTCTTCGTCTTTTCTGTTCTTAAATTTTCTTCGTTCGTCAATCAGTTGCAGTATTTCGTCTGTTACCCATGGCTTTTTAATTTCGTTTTTCTTTGATTTAAGGACTTCGTTGGCTGTTTCAGTCAGGCTTGATTTCATAGCATTCCATTCTTGTTCGATTTCTTCTTCTTTATTATTTGTGGGTGTTTTTTCTTCCAGTTTCTTATTCATTACATTTTCGCAAAACGTAAAGTTTTGATAAGTAGGTATCAAATTATAACTGCGTTCGCGGAACTAGTCCCGAACATATTTTGAATCATCATAGAGTATATGTTTTAAGGAAGTCGGGCCGTAATAATTGCAGTGCTGGGCCGGGCAGCCCTGTTATAAAGGTTAATGTTAGTCCACCATGACAAGCCAAAACATGACTGGGCGGTTGTGTAATGAGAAAAGATGATGCCAGATAGAGCACTGCAGTTTACTTAGAAAGGAACATGTCATCTAAGTAACTTTTTTTTTTAATGAAAATGATGAGAGACGGAGTTACACCAAAAAGTTGCATCCCTAAAGGTCTAGGTTTTCCCCTTCATCGTGAAAAGAAGAAGAAGAGAGAATTTTATGGGCAGTGCAGGGGTTGAAGGTATCTGTGGATACGGGTCTTAAACAGCTGAAGATTATAAGTCGCGCGGTAGACGGTGGCAGAGAGCGAGTTCCAGTCTCTGGTGGTCATAGGGATAAAAGAGTTGGCGAAAGCGCTTGTTCGATTTTTATCCAATTTAAAGCGAATGGATGTTGATCGTTCGAAAACCGCGTGTTTCTCGTAAAGAGGGCTTTAGCGGGATAATTGATTTCAGCAAATAGTTAATTAATTCATAAAATAAATTTTGAATACTTTCTTAAGACAAGTGTGCGTACTGAGTATTGAAAAAGTTTTTGCTTTTCTCTCAAATGTGATGATATCATCTTAAAAAAGTAAAGTTAGCTAATAATTAATAGTTCTATCTATAAATATTTAATGGTAGTTGCTTTAATCATGAGATGACGTTGCTTACAGAAAGTATTTAATATCTTAAAACCTTCAAAACCCGGGTGCAAAAACACCTACGCCACCACCTTTTCTCTTAATCTAATCCTCCTCTTCAGTAATGGAGGGATCTGTCAAGATAGGGGCCGCATCTTCCTTGCATACGATTGGATTAAAAATAATAATAAGTGAATCACATTAAGACTATTTTTTGGCACGTATGTGAAAAATATTGAATTTTAACATATAAATAAATAATAGTACTAATTAAAATTCTCAAAATGTAGTCTAAATTTTAACTTGATTTATGACGTTGGTGCGCCTGTATTTAGGCAACACTTTGTGCTCAGAAGAATGAAAGCTGCGTATGAGCTAGGCGATCCAGTCGTTGATGGAATGTTACACAACTTATGGTATGTAACCATGTAAGTCAACAAGTATGATTGAAAGGATAATTTTTACATAAGTTTTAAATAGGTAGAGAATAGAAAAGGAAAGTTAACCATACAGACATTCGAGTTTTCCCGATTTGGTGCCTCAGTTTCATTTTATTAATTTGATTTTGGTTTTTACTTTATCCAATGTCTCATCCAAAGTATAAATTGAAGTATTCATTCAGGTTTGATTTTGGACCTGACCGTTTTGCCAAAAATTACTTGGGGTCTTATCTAGAGCCCAAAAAATGCGATTTTTTCATTTAGTCCCTCGGGATTTATGTGGAGGAATGCATGGAATCCTTTTTTTCGTCGAAGATTTTTTCCAGTCGGTTCAATTGAGTGAAATGAAATTGAAAACACAGGATAATTTTTACATAAGATTTAAATAGGTAGAGAATAAAAAAGGGAGAATTTACCTTTACTATAATATAAACATTCAAGTTTACCCGATTGGCTGCCTCAGTTCCATTTTATTAATATGATTAAAGGGTCCTCAGGTAAAGACAGACTTAAGCCGACAATATTTAATTTTTTAGAACTGAATATGGACTTTGAATAGTTTTAATAACTGCTAATGAGGAATTTTTGAAGCTAGTATGGTTCGGATATTCCTCTTTCTAACAGTCATTGTTTTTTCGATTTTTTTATCTGATGAACTTTAACCCCTTTTAGCATGAAGTGATTAAATTATACATAATTTCAATTATTATTATTTAATTAGTTTTAAATAAATTAAATTAATTTTAAATTTATAATTAAAGGGTTTGGTGAAACTCGTGGCCGGATGCACATTTCGGTTTATTTATATTTAATGTAAAGCAAATAAATGAAATTTTTTAAAGCCAATTTTTATAATTTCAAATTATAATAACTGGATTGTATAATTAATTATTTTTTTATGTGCAGACGTATGATATTACTTAGAATGGGACAAAAACCATGTGATATTAAAACAACCAGCCCATTTTGATCTTCAATCAAATAAAAAAATTTTTATTTATCTTAAAGTGAAAAACGAATTATTCACTCGTTTTGTTATTTGCAAACTCATTTATGTATTAACAGAGTCTTAAATTAAAAGCTTTATTACGAATAAAGTTTTTTCTATAAAGATTAACGGAAATCTTATTTTTTATTTTGATAACGTTTAGCTTCAAAAAAGACTTTTAAACAATAACAATTATTATTTTTTTTACTTAATGGTGTAGGTTTTAGGTAAAACATGATATTAATTATTAAAATAAAGGGAGTGTAGTTGCACAGTGAATGAAATAAAACTCAAAGAGGTTTATACAAACTCAATATATTTCGGATTATTAGTCCATCATCAGGAGTTTACAGATTAAAAACTGGACTAATAATCTGAAAAACATTGAGTTTGTATAAACCTCCTTGAGTTTTATTTTATTTACTGTGAAACTACACTCCCTTTACTTTATTAATCAATATTAGTTTTGTTTGTTTAATCAAAAAAATATTCACTAGTCATTAAAAAGAACATCTATTATTTATCAATGATGACATAGCATCGAAAAAAAATCGTTAAATATATTTCTACTGAAATTTTACAGTATAATACAAAATTAATGTTATAACTTTACTGATCATATTTGGAAAATTGATCCCCCTTCACCCTAGAGTTTCATAAACCCACTTTGTAAACATAAAACACCTCTTAGAGCTCAAATTAGAGGCGAATCTAACCAACCGATTTGACAGTTTTTTCATCCCCCTTCGATTGCATTCTAAAGATGCGTTCAAACTTTATCCTAATCGTACAAGAATCATGTAGCTCGTTAGCGAGCTCTACTAGAAATTGTTTAGAATTCAGGAAGGAATATAGAGAAAATAGTTAATATCCCTTGGGAAATTTTATTTTATAAAATGATCTATGAATAGGAATTTTTATATGACTTGAATGTCAAAACTATTACATTTTATTTAGTATAAATAACTCGGTACAAATATGATAATACTAAATATTAAATTATTTTTTAATATTTTTATTTATTTCATTTATTTATATATTGACTCCCATTGATTGAAGATATAATACATGAAATACATTATGAAAATAGCATAACAAGAACAACTCTATCAGGTACAATGTATAACATGATCAACATAACAGAAACAAATACATCTATTGGAAATTACAAAAATATATATGTATATACACCAGATCATAATAACAATAGAAGTTATTATTCGGCAGCTATAGTAGCGAATAATGGGACCGGCTCATTAGGCTTCATTAAAGTGATTATACAGATATATATTTTTTTGTTTTATTAGCTTTAAATTCAAATATCACCATTATCAAAATAGCTTTAAAGTTAACTCCGACCCAAACCCCTGAAATGTCTTCTTATTTTAATGTTAGAATGATCCACCTACAAACTTTTATCTAGAGACTTGAATTGGTCGGGCGAGGTGTGTCTGGTGAGTTTTTAGCACTATTAGTGCCACCCGAGGGTTTTCGGTTTTTTAATGTGTGGTTGATTAGAAAAAAAGGTGGGCCGAAACACACCCACCCCGGACTAATCCTCGTGAGGTTAGTTTCGGTTAGGATATATTCAGTTCGGCTCGGTTCTTGGCTAAAGACAACCGAACCGTTTAAAAATCAGCCCGACTATAGAGGATGTATCTTTTTGGTGCAGCTTCTTTAATTGCTCCGGTTTTGAAGAAAGTTTTGTCTCGTGCATTTTTATTTTTTACTTTATCCATTGTAAGCATGGGTAAAGTATTGTAATCGCTCCTATAACATTTAACATGTGTTAACCTAGTAAAGATAGAGTCAATATTGGCACCACTTTATGTGCTAATCGTTTAGTCTTAGGTTCGATTCTCACTCTCTCTGATCTTTAGGTACCCTAATACCACAATGTTTCAAAGTATATAGTGGCTATATAGATTCTCGAAATCTATATAGGCGCTACATAGTTACTATATAGTTTTAAACATTGAGCTACTAGGGTAGATACTCACTCTTTCAACAAGACTAACGTTAATTAATATATTTTTCAATGATTACTGAAGAAGACTTTTTTATTAGAAAACAAGAAAAATTAAATATACCATAAAATGAACCTATAATATAAAAGAGAGTTATTATTTTTTCGTCTGCCAAAATTGGGGGGGGGGGGGTCAAAAAATAGAACTAACAATATAAGTCTTAGAGCTTTTTATGGAAGACGGAATTTCGTACATGAACCCTATACGGCCTTATGAAAATGATTTACTCTGTGAAATTGATAGTGACCCAAAAGAGGGTGAGGGTCAAAAATATTTTCAAACAAAATTCGAAGAAAGGTGATTTCTAACATATATATATAAAATTAAGGTTTTGTCTGTACATTGGTCCAAATTTTGGTTGCACACGTTTCAAGCAAAGTTATGAACGAAAACACCCTCAACAAAATGCATGTATGTCTGTCTGTTTGTGTGGTTTCCGCGAAAAGTTGTTCTCGATTCACGTAAAAACGGCTGAAGGGATTATTATGAAATTTCATATTTGCATCAGATGTGTTCTAACTTACGTTTATAGCTATATAACGCTTTGATATTTTGACCTCAAAAGGGGGTTGGGAGGGCGCACGAATGAAAATTATCAAATAACTCCTAGACTATTAATTCTACGGCAAATTTTATTATGAGCAAGGTTGTAGGGGATGTGATTTCTGACAACTTTTGTTAAAAAAAACGCCCAAGTGGGGGGAGGGGAGGCTGAAAAACGTAAATTCTTGCCATTGGAGCAAACTCAACCAAATTTTGTATACATAATCTGTGGGCCTCTAGAGAGCTAGAAATGCAAAAACTAACCACCCAAAATGGGGGGGAGGGTAAAAAAATGAAAATTCTTGCTCTTGGACCAAACAAGTGGTGGGTTCGGGTGGCGTCCAGAGGCGTAGTGGGGTGGTACTGAGGTGGTTGCGTGAGGGCGGGGGTGAGGTGCTGGATGGATTTGGGGGGGGGGGGTTAAAGTGGGGTGTGAGGGGGGTCCAGGGGGGCGTAACCTTCTGGCTAACAAGAGGGCTGCCGAAGACTGGCCTTGCAGCTAGTTTCTAATAAAATAATCTCATAATTTAAAGGAGATATTATTAATTGTTAATGGGCGTTCTTTCGTGAAATAATTATAAATTATTTTATTAAATACCTATTAGATATAAGAGAGAGGGGGCAGGTGTATGGTAAAGTCATGTGGTAGGCCACATCAGTTTATTTGGATTTAAGTTTAGGTTGTTGTATACATTTCTAATGGTCATCTAATTTAGCTGGTATACTTTTGTAAAAAATCATCTTATCACAAAAGGTGTTTTTACTCACATTCTTTAAAAAAATAACAGATTATCAAATGGAAATACTATCCTTTAATTATAAAATATTTTCATTTCTATATTTGTATTTATTGAATAAAATATTAGATCTTTGTGAGATTAAAAAAAAAGTATTTCAAAGGCTTTCCACAAATCACTTACAGTACTTTAGTATACAAAAACATCAAGATTATATTCTCTTTAAATCCTCTCCATTTATACCTATTAATATTATCTATATCTATATATATAAGAACATACATTTTCTTTTCATATTCCTTGTTATTTTAAATTTAAGGAAACAACAGAAGGAAGAATAGTGTATATATATTTTTTTTGTTTTCAAGTTATGATTTGAATATTTCATACTCGCAGGGATTTTATAAGCTTTTATATAGCACGTGACGTCATTAAGATAAGATGTTTAGTATCTATTAGAGGCAGACATAATGTTTTATGATTTGTTTAGCTTTTTTCCCTCTCCGGTCTACACCTTTTATTGAATCACTCCAAAAGCAGAGATAGATATAAAGTGAGATTTAACTTAATAAATTCCCTTTCATGCTCTTTTTACTTATATTCTTTTAAACTTTGAATATTATAATATTTTCTTATTACTTCTTTAAGAATTTTTTTTTATATTATTTGTCTAAAAAGGTTATTAAAAATGGAATTTCTTTTGTGTAGTTTTTTAAAGGTAAATTAAAAAAAAAATGATTTTCATGAAGAGGTGGTAGATATATTTAATTACTTTGAAATTCATTTATTTTTCCGTTTATTATTAAGCGAGAAGAATGATATTTGTATTTCTATTTCCATTGTTAAAATATTAATCTCTTATATAAATATCATTAAATGATAAGGTAAGAGAAGTTTTCTTTTAATTTAAACATATATATATATACACCTATATATAGACTTAAGAGATTATAATATTCTTTATGAAAAAATGAATTGTATGTGAATGTGAAGTCATATTCTCTTTTGGTAGTAATGGATTTGGATTCTCAATAAAAAAATGTTCCTTTAACTAAGGCAGGTCGCCCACCAAAGTAATATAGCAGTAAACTGACAGTAACATGACAAGAATTTTTTCCATAATATCATGGACTTTTTCCAGAGATCTTGTTATACTTATGTTTTTCCACTTCAACTGAACTGACCTGGATATATATGGGACTAGCCATGTGACGTCATACGAGTACTGCTTGAGCAGTATTTTGTCAGATGTCTCATGCAACCTTTTTATTTTCACACGTTGCCTTATTTAATTAAAATAAAATTACATAATTCTACTAACTAGTTCAAATGTCCCTTTAAGTGTTCAATTTTAATTTTAATCATCGATTAAAATATATATATTTTTAAGGATCTTTCATACTCTGATCCTTATATCTTTTAATATCCTAATATCCTTAAATATAACATTTTACTTTAAATTTAACAAAATTACTATTATTAGTTACTCAGAAATTTAAAAAGAGTATGGAATTAAGGACGTTCCCTAATAAATCGATTTTCTTGCAATGCTTTTAAAACTTTGAATACACATATTTATAAGTGTCATTTATACGTAGAAATTTTTTTCAATAGTCCTTGCAGCACTAAATTTGTAAATATTGACCTTTGAAATTCGCATATTTAACACGCGAGCCCTATCTCGATTGATGTTAAAGCGACTGTTTCATGAAATAACAATCGTAATTTTCTTGAAATTATTTTGAAAAACTGAGTATCATTAACTGAAGATATAACAAATATTTTTCTGTTAAAATAATTCTATCAAGCGGCATTCGTTTTGTATGAAAAATGATAAAAGTTACTTTTGATGGTTTTCATTTTTTTTCTCATGGTATGGCAAGTGAGAGATGGCAACTTGACAAGGTCGCACTAAAATCACTCAATTTTTCCATTTCAAAAAAACTTCTGCAGCTGGAGCATTTGAGATTTTTAGCTAATTTTCTCAACCTAACTATACTGTTCTCATCTGGAATTTCGAACTGAGCTGTTTCATTAAATGTTATTTTTTATTCTTTCTCTTTTAGCGTCGGTAGAATGAAATGTTGCCTGATCCGAGAAACTAGGCAGTGAAAATATTTTTACCTTTCTGCGCATGTGAGAGTAGGGGAAAGAGCGAACTGCATCTGAGCTATATTAGGGAACGTCCTTAAGTAATAAGACAATATTTTTAGGTCGATTCTGAAACGCAATGAATGTGCTCCACGATGTATGTAATAATTTACCTATAATTACACATATAAAAAGCTTATATCAATCCATAAATATCAAATATAGATTTAGATGTTTGATCGAATGTCTTAAAGAACCAGGTGAAAATTATCGTAAAATATGAAAATCCCATCAAATTTATTTTAATAATATTATTAAAGGTCACAATGAAGGATATTAAAGATTAAGATTAAAATGTCAATTTTGTGAGGTAGCATAATGTTCCAGGTTTTAGTGAAAGAAATTAAATGGTAACAAATAATCGACTTGCGATATAATTCTAATCTCTATACAAATTTCGGAATGAGAAAGTTTCACCTTTTTCAAATTATAAATTTTTTTATTGCGAAGAGTAGTAGAGTTGTTGATTTTATAAGAGCAAATCAAAGAGGGTGTCATTGATATAAATAAATATACGCATTTATACACATAAATATAAAGTGAACAAAAATGGCAAGCCGAAAATATTTAATAAATGAGGAAATATTGGATATTATCGAGAATTGCCATGGAATGCCACGGAATACCTTCGTGCGGTTGAAATCAAATTTTCATATAGCAAACAATTACACGTTGGAATTAGCTGATAAATTTGCAAAAGTGCGACCATTATTCAAAATGCTGAACGAACGATACATATGCAATTGAAAACAGGCAAGAAAGTTCGAGGAAAGATTGCTTCGTAGCTCTGAGATTTATGGATGAGAAACGAAGGGAGGTACATTCTTACGTACGTATACATCAACTACCGGTTCTTCTATTTTAGCCAAAATCTTGTGATACTTCTTATAGCCTCTAGATAGCTTAAGTTTCAAATTTCAAGGCTCTGCGACTTACCTAAGACGAGATATGAACGATTAAAATATTTATTTTGCGACATGACTAATTTACACCTCCTTCCTTTATTTAAATCGAATTAAAAATTTGACAAAACTAATAATTCATGAAATTTGATAAGTACACCAATTTTTAGCGAAATCGTTAAAGCTGTGAGAACCCGATTGTATATATATATATATATATATATATATATATATATATATATATATATATATATATATATATATATTTATATACAAGAATTGCTCATTTAATATAATAAGATAATTACATATACATTATAATCTCAAAACGTTAATTAAAAATCCAAACATTTCGGAAGAAATTCTCACTTATCAATGGAAATTCGGAAAAATGTTTGAACTTTTAATAAACGTTTTGAGATAGTTCTTATAAAACGATTGAATTTATACGCATATATAGTATATCATGTTATTCGTTTGAGACTATAGTTTCGAAGGATTGGCTTTGAGTATTTTTTATAAATATTTTATTTACTTATTTTTTTTTTAGGATAATGCACATCCAAAGGAACGGTCATTCGGTTTAACGAGTACTAGATCAGAGAGTCAAACATTTTATTGAAGTGATAACTTCTTTTGGGAGGGTAAACCGCTTCGTTACGTAACGCGTTGCGGCGCCGGTCTGTCTGGCTTCCCCTTCTCTCACTCATATTGCAGCGGTATTAATTTTCAGCAAAGCTCATAGAATTTTCTTTAAAAAAAAGACTTGCCGGATGTAAGATTAGAACCTGATAACTCTTGCATGAGAACACAACTGAACATTGATTGCTCAGAAGAGGCGAGACAATTTACCACTAGACCATGGAACTATTTTAAAAATCTTTGCTTTTTACTTTTACTAAAATGAATATTTTTGAATTAGACTTTATTATAAGTGTGGAAATAATTGAATATATTATATATAGCTATGTATTTTATAAATAGAATTTATTGAATATATTGCGCGGCAAATTTGAAATATGTATAATTGAATTAAACTGAAAGAAAGACAACAATTAATTTTAAATCCAGAAACATTAAATATATTAATAATTATTCCTTTGCCCCCCACCCCATCTTCTAATTAAAATTAAATATTCAATTCTCTTTTCTCCGGGCAATTATCCTTGCAATTGTCTTCCTAAAAAAATACTTGGTTGGTGAAAGTTATCACTTCTGTTGCGCGTCCCGAGACGCGCACATTTTTTTATGACTAGCTGAGTCTTAATACAAAAAAGGAAGAAAGGTGTTTTATTTTTTTAGGCATCTTTTGGTTATGTGATAGCAATTATAGCAAAGGACTTCCTGGATATATTATGTATTATTTAGTAGCAATGCGATATATTCTAAAGGTAATTGTACGATAGTTTTAGGGCCGCAACTTTCAGTATTTATCTTTAAGTGCCCTATATCAATATCACTTCTAATGAATATACTCGACGCGAATGGAATTAGGAACGTTGGGATAACTAATACCACATGAGGGCAGTGTTTCACCACTTCAGAACATATCACTCTACATTTTGCTTAACTTCAATGATTCTTTGGAAACGATAAAGACTCTATTTTCGATATGTATCTATTTTCATTAAATACTGGGCATCATCTTGATTTGCTTTTATGTAACGTTTTGGAATTGAAAGACATTTAATTTTTCCACAAAATGTTAGAATAGCAATGTAAAAAATGTCTTTTTATCTGGGTAACCTCTAGCCTCTACCAGAAAAAATTAAATATCTGATTAATGCAAAAAGGCGAAAATAGAAGAAGCTAATCCCGTGAGAAAATGGTAATAACCTCACAGGATCACAAATGGCCTTTCCCTATTCAAATATTCTAGATCCAAATTTTGACTCCATTTACCTTTACCTCTTCAGATCAGGTACTTTAAGCAATATCAGCAGAAAGCGAAAAAAAGTTTTAAAGGAAAATGGTTCTTAATATAATAGAGAAAAAAAAACGAAAAGAAAATATATATATATATGTTTATAAAAAAGAGAGGGACTGAATTTGTGAATAGAAATAAGCAATTTGAATATTTTCATAGATAAAGTTTAATTATCTTAATTAAAATGACTAGGAAATACATTATATAAATCTTGATATTCAAAACACAGCTTAAGCTAACGCTCTGGATATTTACCCTGTTAAAACGAAAACATTTTCAATTTACCATATGCAGTTTGGGGAAATAATAAAATCTTAAGCCTTGAGTATGGTGAAGTGATGTAATTGTACATGAAAAAGGTTTTTTCATAGTTTATTATTATAATATTAATTATTTTTTAAAAATGTCTGAGAGTAAATGGTTGAGTGTGGTCATATTATGTTTAGTCTGTGGTCGTTTTTACTTTATCCAATGCGAAGCATAAAGTATTGCAATCGGTCCGGCGGCGAGCGCGACTTCAAAGGGTCCTCAGGTAAAGACTACGGAACCCATGGACTCAATTAAGGTCACAAATTGAAGTATTCAATGAGATTGAATTTTAGCACGTGACGGTTTTGCCAAAAATTACCTGGAATCTCGTCGAGAGGCCAAAAAGTGCCATTTTTTTGGAAGTGCGTGGGGATGGATGGATGGATGTATGTGTGTGTGTTATCGTTTTTTTCGTCCACGATTTTTTCCACACCTTTGCGCTGATTGAAATGAAATTGAAAACCTACCATTAGTTTAACAAAATGAAGCGCTGATTAGTTTTTGGTATATATCGGTCCACAAACATTAGTACTTTATTTCAGATACTTTTTTAGTTTTTTCTAAATATCTTGAAAATGACTTAACCAATTTTGATGAAATTTAATATCCTAATTAAGTACCTTGGGGACCACAAAAAAGGTTAAATAAAGTTTTTAGTAAAATTATATTTTAAAGTACTTTACTCAAGAACATATTAATATTTCAAATGAATTTGGATAAAGTTTAGCAACGATCCGTTGCAGTTTATTTTACTTTATTTGGAAGTGCGTGCGGATGGATGTATGTGTGTTATCGTTTTTTTCGTCCACGATTTTTTCCACACCTTTGCGCTGATTGAAATGAAATTGAAAACCTCCCATTAGTTTAACAAAATGAAGCGCTGATTAGTTTTTGGTACATATCGGTCCACAAACATTAGTACTTTATTTAAGTACTTTTTTAGTTTTTTCTAAATATCTTGAAAATGACTAAACCAATTTTGATGAAATTTAATATCCTAATTAAGTACCTTGGGGACCACAAAAAAGGTTAAATAAAGTTTTTAGTAAAATTATATTTTAAAGTACTTTACTCAAGAACATATTAATATTTCAAATGAATTTCGATAAAGTTTAGCAACGATCCGTTGCAGTTTATTTTCTTTATTTATTCACCGGCTAAGACTGTTCTAGGTTATTATGACGGCTTTTCGGGGATGGGAAAATGTCAACGAGTATATACCTAGGTGATGGCGCAAATGACCATGGTAGTCGTCGCGCCGATAAACAAAATAACATTAATAATGATAATATAATATTTATTTATTTATTTATTTATGAATTACAATAGCTCGACTTAAAGAGTAGGTTACAAATTTGCCTGATAGATAGGCAACTGAGTCAACGCTACTGGAAAGCATGAAGTTCATAATTATTTCCCTAGGGGTAATGTTTATCCACAAAATAATTAATATTAATAGATATTTAATTATTTCTGATATTAAAATCAATTTCCCGTTTTCCTCCCCTATACACTAGATATTTCTACGTAAACATTTTTTTAAAGCTAAGGCCCCTTTAGTCAAAATTTCTCGGTATGCGCCTGTTTTCTATGTATTATTTACACTTTAAATAAATTATAATTAATATTATATTATGCAATATATATATATATATATATATATATATATATATTGTTTTCAAAGAAAATTCTCATTATATTATGCCTACCTAATAATGAACATAGTTTCTTGAATATCTAATGTTTTGCCAGGATACAGTATTATTTGGAAGTTTTTAATTACAAAAGTCAAGGTAATTATTTCTCTGAAAAAGATCATTATAAAATATTTAGATTAATTTATTCAACCTGATTTAGCTTGAATCTTATATTTTTATTTTTTAAAATAATAAATATTTAGTCTATGAAGTAATGGAAATCTTGTTTTCCTGAGATTAATATTTTATAGATATTGACGTTTCAAGGTCCCTTGAGTCCAAGGAAGTCGTTATTAGAAAATGTCACTGTAGATTTTCAAGAAATATTCTGTTTAAATCGTTGAATTTTAAAATTTTTAATATATTTAATTGAAAAGTTTTTATTTTGCCGAGAGTAGCAGAGTTGTTGATTCATAAAGAGAAACAAAGAGGTTGACCTCTGCTTGATACAAATAAACATACACACATATATATCGAAATTATATATCTGTATATATATATAAAAAAATTCTGCTTTCTCAGCTGGTTAGCCAGGTAGAATTAAAAATGATGATGATGAGGGCCAAGCCTTCGAAACTCTAGTCTCAAACAAATAAATAATATATATATATATCTATATATATATATAATATATACAGATATATAATTTCGATATATATGTGTGTATGTTTATTTGCATCAAGCGGGGGACAACCACTTTGTTTTTCTTTTTAATATATGACTCATTTGTAGAAAATTGATGATATAAATATATATAGGTATATATTATGATTTTAGCTTTTAATGTAATTTCTTAAAAAATTTTAAAACTCGTATCCAGATTTGTAAAAATAATTTAAAAAATCGACTCACTTCATTTTTAATCAACATGGTATTTTGAAGGAGACAATAAAAGAGTGTGTCTTCTGCTGAAATTATAAATTTTATTTATGACTAGAGTTTCGAGGGCTTTGTCCTCTTCATCATAATTCCAGCAGAAGACACACTCTTTAATTGTCTCCTTCAATATATAAAAATTCTGCTGCCCTCGGCACTCAACATGTTATTTAATAGTTATTTGATTATCGACGTGGCAGGAAAATCCAATAGAGTATTTTTATAACAGATCATTTTGTTTTCATCAAGGAAATTTATTGAATGAGATGTTAAATTATCGAAAATGCATAATGTAATGGTAATCAGTCCATTTTTGATGATCACTTTTTATTTTTATCTTGAATTAAATTTGATTTAAGCCTTTGTTTTTTGGATCGTATTTTTAGGAATCAAATTTTCCCTTAATTTGTTCCAATTGCTAGCAAAAGCAATTCTTAAATAAGAGAAGTCGGTCGAGATGCGTTGTTGAAAATAGCCGAATGTCGCCGTCGACCGTGAGCCTTTAATGCAAGTGTCATGTCGTCGCCATTGCAAGAGGGGTTGGCGAGGCAGAGGAAGGAAGTCGAGGCGTTGCCCGAAAATCGAGTGTTTCCCACGAGCAGCTGGCTGCCATCTTCCTCTCTCATCGGATAAAGATTACGATTTTTACAAGGGGGCTCCTCGCTAAGCCGCGAAATCGGCGTGCCACAAATGCCAGTCACGTGGCCATCTGCCTAATGGATATTAAGTGGCACGGGGCGCGGAGTTCCCCACTCTGGGGGGCACACGTGCCCAGAATACCACTCGTCAAAAGGAAAGGCAGTAACAGGTGCCCTTCCGGCCAGGATTATCCCCTGACAGACCTCAAGGCTGTTCTTCTGCAGCCAATCTCTTGGGATACACCTTCCTATTATACATTTAGACGCTTATATATATATATCTTATTATATGTGGCTTTATTCATGGATTATTTTCACAATATTGTTCTAAAAAGGAAATCTTTAGGATTACATACCTTCTGTTCGTTTATTCATAACATCTACTTTCTATTACAATTCAATTAATAGAAGAAAAAAAAATTAATAACTTTCTGATTCACTTTTTAAACGTTTGAGGTCATATTTGATGCCAATTTATTGTTTAAAAAAATTTAAAATTTAAAGATTTGCTATTGTACTTTCGTCATACCATATAAAATTGAAAGAAAAGTGAAAACTTTTTCAAAATGCGGTACGCTCTCAAGCTTGAGCCGCACTAGGAATAAATAATAAACTTACTTAATTGTTCTTATATTTTTGTCAATACAACCATTCAAATCACGATATTTTCTGCATTTTTGAACGAGGAGTTCTAAAGCTAGATAGCCGGATAGAATCTCAGTTGTTCTCCGAATTAGAGATGCAATCATTTTGGTATAAGAACGAACATTTTACTTTTTTCCGTTCTTGAGTTTTCGTGAATATCAGAACCCAGACAGACAGACAAACAAAAAATGAATTTTCTTCACGTTTCAGAGATTTTTATACACAATGAGAAAAAATGTTTTCTTGTAATCAATAATGGGGTTTCACTGAAACAAGCCTTATCAGCGCATTAAAAAACATAAACCATGGAGCAAAAAACAAAAAAGTGAAAAAGCCAGTAAACACACACTTGCTTGATTTGTACCTTCTGGGTAATTTACACAGTTCGATGTTATAAAAATAGATCGTAGATACAGGCCAGTTTATATTTTGGCAACTTTGCTCAATTTTTTGCTATCCACTATGTTTTCAGCCTAAATAATTAATCTTTCATAAGGTGTTGATGATCTCAACTACAAGCGAAACAAAGGCTCTCTTCCTTAAGGATAAATGGCATTTTGCCAGTACAAGCAGGAGGTCAATTATGTACATCGATTCCCTAATATTTAAAACAAAATGAAATAAGTAGTAGACTGTAATTTTTTCAACAAAGATCCGTTCCCAAAATTCACTGTCCTTTCTACATTTGATTCGAAATCTTAAAAATGTTTTTTTTTCACATTATTTGTAAAACTTTAAAATTCTAAATTGAATTCACATATTTGTTGTCTCTTGAAATTTCGACGAGCGGAAGCGGACAAAAATACTTTTGAAATTTAAAGTATTCATAATGTTGGGTTGTTTGGTACCAGAATTGAATTTTGTAGGAAATTCAGAGACAACTCCCCAAATAAACATTCCGGCACTCGTTATGATAATGCTCGCATTTTCGTGCTGGCTTTGTTTGATTAATTATTAATCGGAACCATCGGTTAAAAATTGATAACTCTGGTTGAATATTTGATTATATTATCTAATTTGAAAAACATGATATTCATTATTTCTTGCGGAAATGCCATGTAGGTTAAATAAATAAGGGAGTTGCAAGGGAAAAACAATTTGGCCGAAAAATCCTCCCTGATATATATAATAAAGAGGATGAACCCTCTTGAGATTCCTGGAGGAAACTGAAGCCGGAGGGTCTGTCAAGAGATAATACTTGACTTGACAGATTCTATACATAATGTTATCTGGCATATTAAAAAATTTGAATTGACTGGGTAGAGAAAAAAGGAAAGATAAAAGATTACAAATTGTTCTAAAATCAAGAAAAAGAGAGAGAAACAAATTCCAAGCAAAACATTTTAATTAAAATAAATAAATTAGAATAGAAATCAGAGATTCCAATTCTTTAGTAATAAAATTTCCACTTCTTTACCTTTGTACAAAAACGTTTTAATTTATTTTATATTTTATTTATTGTCACCGGGAACACAGCCCATTGAGACAACAATATCCTTTTACGGTTAAATTAGAAAAGTACTAATTTGCTAATACGTTTGTTGTTATATACCTATATAAACTTCAAAACTCGGGTGCACAATCACCTACGCCTCAACCCTTTCGCTTGATCAATTTTCTCTTATCTTCAATAAGTTTTACAAAATAATCCTTTCACTTTGTGGTCAGATTATATAAAGTACCTGGAACGCCGAGCGATGCTCGGTAATTTTTTGATTCAATTAAAATTGATATATTAATATTGTTTTTAATTTTAAATTCAGCTAAAAAGGTCGATTTTTAATCGTAGCCAATATAAAATAAAATTGAAATAAAACTTAATTTATATTTTTACCAACGTTTTGACCCGCTATGGCCATCATCAAGACGTATCAATGGCCACAAAGTTTTGAATGTAATGGCAATTAAAAATAATATTAATTTACACAGCTTAAGTTTCAAATTTCAAGGCTCTGTGACTCACCGAAGACGAGATATAAACGATTAAAATATTTATTTTGCTACATGACTGATTTACACCACCTTTATTTATTTCAATCGGATTAAAATTTATACACCACTCATGAGACTTGATAAGTACACCAATTTTTAGCGAAATCGTTAGAGAGGTTTTTGAGAAACCGATTGGATATATATACTAGAATTACTCATTTAATATAATAAGATAAGATAGTTAAACTGACAGTAATTTATTATGTTTTATTGCAAGAAATTATTAACTTAATAACTCGATAATGTCGAAGTTCTTGCTCGTAGCATCGTTACTAAAAGTGTATTTGAAAATTGTAGTAGCATTCACAAATGGTTTTGCAGAAAAAAACGCAAGAAAAATAATATTAATTATTATTTATAGTGTATTTCAGGGGTTCCCAAACTTTTCCGAGTCGCGGCGCTTTTTTTTAATTAAAATTTTTCCATGGCGCCCTATTATTATTAATTATTTTTGCCATGCGGGGCCTCCTCTTACAACAGATTAGAATTATTTACAAAATTGGGTCTATAAATGCTGGTGGTTTACATCTCTCTCTCACTTTATTTACAGTAGTAGCATATAAGTAAAAGTAAGTCTAATTGTAAGTAAGAGATAAAAATAAATAAATTTTTAGCTTCTCATTTTATTTTATGTGTTAGGTCAAATGTCTTGCTTCAATTAATTATGAAGTTTCGCGGCGCACTTGTGAAGAGGCCGCGGCGCACAGTTTGGGAACCTCTGGTGTATTTCATAAATATGAAAATAAATACTGTTTAATTATAGGTATAATTTATTGATATATAAAAGGATTTTTTCATTATTTTATAAAGAACAGGACTAGATCTAAGTTTGAAAGAAATTATAGTAAATTTATTCATTGGGTAAGAGAAGTGTTTGCTTGTGGATTTTGAATGCATCCACATAAAGAAATGAGGGCAAAGGCTAGAGGCAGTGTCACTTGTGCGCACTGTTTTATTGTTCTACAAGCTGACGGCGAGCCATAAAAACTTGATGGACCACTCAGTTACTCTTTTCCTTACTGACATCTATTCTTTTTTATATATGAATATGAAATGGTCAATAAAAGAAATCACGATATCTATTTTGATTATTTTATATCAATTATTTTTTCTTCCTTTTGATTAAATCAGATTTTTCAAAAGTGGTTTTCGGCTGTAGGTATTGTCAAGATTGAGAACAGGCTAAAATATTTTTCCAATGACCCCCCTCCCCCTCCCTGTAACAAAATAATTTATAATCACCGGCTCCTCGGTACGCCACTGGTTTTGTCAAGATTGAAAACAGGGCAAAATGTAATGAAATATTTTACAATCAGCCCCCCCTCCCGCAGACTATCTAATAGCTGTTACGAGCGTGCCTTATCGGACACATTAGGCACATCGGCAGGCGGCGTCTAGGGATCCCTAAAAGTTTGCCTCTCAAAATAATATTATCATGCTATTTCTTAATGTGTAAAATTTGGTTCAAATCTGAGAAAGATTCTAGAATTTTAACACTTTTTATTTTAATTTTATCACCCCCCCCCCCCCCCCCCGCCCGCCCCTCTCATTTTGGACTTTTAGTTTTTAAATCAATAATTTACCTACTCAAGGTTTTAAAGTGGGCCTATCTAAACAAAATTTGTTCCAGATTCTTACTTCCTTATATTTTCTAGGTGTTTCACTTTTAGATTTATAGATCGCAACACTTCCATTTATGATATGAATTATTGGGTAATAGGACACATAACATGTAGGCAGGAATTTGAATTTTTAGGGGGAGGGAGTAGAGAAAATTATTGAAATGTTTCAAATTTTTATTAAAATGTAATCCTAAAGTAGAACTTAAAAACATTAATAAAAATGAATATTACCGAACTACGCTCGGTCTCTCAGGCTTATGATGAGTTCAGAGATAACAATTTTGTCGGTTGTGGCCTCATGGTCGTTGAATTTCATCCATTGGCTAAGTGAGCTTAACACTGAGTCCTCCCCATGAAGTTCTCGAGAGTCACTTGACTGAAAGAGAACTCTATTATTGGTGGCCGAAGAAGACCGGATCCTTGGAACTGCTATTTCGTTTCTAAAAAACTCCCTTGGCTTGCCTCGTTTCATAAAGCTTGGCGACTAGATGCTTGCATGATGCAGGGCCAGTAAATGAGCATTTCTCGTTTTTCAAATCTGTAGTGAGTGTCACATTTTAGAAAGAAAATGGGAAAATTTTAGGGGTTGGATTTGAGTCGAAGCTACGTGTGGAGGTGGGTCTCGAATGATGATATATTAGTCTCTAAAAGTCACACACCCAATAAATGAAAAATTTCCAGACAACGAGCAATTTGAGAAATCTTAATTTCACTTAGTAAGTCTATTTGGTTTATATTAAGTAACACCCAAAAAGTTAAAGATATCTTAAAAGCTAGGATTTTTTACAAATTAGATATTTAGATCGGAGGTGGGTTTCGCATCTGGTATATAATAATCTGGCTCCTGTGTTAACACTACTAACATTTAAATAAAATGTTATACTACATAGAATATCTAGCTAAATGAATTCTATAATAGTATCCGATGACAACACAAACAAACAAAAACATTAATATTCTGTTATAAATGTATCTATTGTAACGTTGAAATAAAATCCGGCTTTTCCAGATTTAATTTTGATCGCGAAAGCTAAGGAATATTGGGTCAGGCCGGGTATTGGGTAATATCAAATCTATTCCATAAAATTTTTAGTGAAAAAAATATTATAGCAATTTTAAGAATATGTCTTAGTTCTAAATTAAAAAAATTAACTTTATTAGGAAATTCAATAATAATTTCCCATTAGATTAATAATGGAAATGAAATAATTGGAAAATTAATAAGACAAAGAGAGTGCCGTCTGCGCCCTCACTTCAAGTACATTTTCCTAGTAGGATGATACATCATACTTGGAGCATAATTAATTGACGAATGGCGCGGAAATGTCTATATAATATGTGTATAGTGGGGAGGTTGTATGGATGCCGGTATTTATAAACGAGATGAATGTAAAATATATATTCCAAGTCAGTCTCTGCATCTTTCATCTTAAAAGTTAAAGCAGGCTTTAGTCTAGTTATGGCTCCCATAAATTATCCCGAAAATTCATGAACATAAATACAAAAGAGCGGGGAATCTTTTTTCGAGTTTGTAACAAATGATGACATTTAAAAATATAGAGTATGGATTTAATCTTGAATTACACAATGACAGTTTCATGAAAGTTGTAAGCAAGTCCGATTGGGTGAAATTAAAAAAATCTTCTTAAAGAGAGTAGCAAAGTTGTTATTTTAGAAAAAAATAAACTGCAATGGATCGTTGCTAGACTTTAACCATAGTTATTTGAAATATTAATATGTTTATTCAATTATTATTAATCCCGAGTTACTTACTTACTGTAGAGCAGGCGCGGATCCAGACCTCTGTTTTTTTTTTGGGGGGGGGGGCGGTCGCCGGTATATAAGATCTACTTTTGATCTCGGATGTGTGTCGCGATCGAATTGTCCAAGCGGGGGGGGGGCAGGACGCCGCCCACCCCCACATAGAACTTTATTTTCTTCAATTTTAAAATTTTATGTTATAAAAAAAAAATTAAATAAACATATAAAAAATATTGATCTCCAATGCTTTGGGGGGGGCGGTCGCCCCCATCGCCCCCACCTGGATCCGCGCATGCTGTAGAGTAAAGTATTTTAAAATGTAATTTTCCTAAAAACTTCATATAACCTTTATTGATGTCCTCAATGTACTTAATTAGAATATTAATTTTTTTACGAAAGGGGCCCAAACTTAGCTTTAAAAAATCATTCATGTTGTTTACATCGAAATACCGGGTATCGGATTTTAATATCAAGAGATATTTAAATATAGTCTATTCTCACTCACAAGACTTATTTATCAACGACAAAAAGAAGGAATTATTTCATAACTCAAGTACTTTGGAAGATACAATTGTTTGTCTTAGCAAAATGGGTTGTCAAATCAAATTTGTTCTACTTCTTTTAAGAATTCAATAGAAGAAATAATCATTCAAACATTACTCATAAATTTTGTATATATTTTTTCAAATATTAAATAATAACTACAATTGAAGGAGACAATAAAAGAGTGTGTCTTCTGCTGGAATTATAAATTTTATTTATTTATAACGAGACTATAGTTTCGAGGGCTTTGCCCTCTTCATCAGTCTATTACAATGTATTCACAGAAATTAATTTATGAATTTATGAAGGGCAAAACCCTCGAAACTATAGTCTCGTTATAAATAAATAAAATACATTCAGTAGAAGACACACCCTTTATTGTCTCCTTCAATATATAAAAATTCTGCTACTCTCGGCAAAAACTTTCAATTTAATAACTACAATATTATTAATTCAGAGTATTTTACCAATAGTAACAACTAAAAAAGAATCCTTCTCAAGCTAAACTTAAATAAGAATCTGTAAATCATCATTCAGTATTAAATTGAAAGTTTCTTTTGGAGTAGCAGAATATTTATAAATTTAAGATGACATTAAAAAAGTGTGTCTTCTGCTGGAAAAATAAATTTTTTATTTATTTATAAAGAGACTATAGTTTCGAGGACTTTGCCGTCTTCATGAGTCTATTACAATTGATTATCAGGAATTGATTTGTCTCCTTTAATTAATTATAATACCTAGATGTAGCTAGTAGTTAAAAGCCTTCGGGTCCGAAACGCACTTATTTGATGTTACTCACTAGAAGGCCAAATAGTATTAAATAATGAGCAAGAGTATAACAAACAAATGCATTTGCTAATTCGTTTATACCTATGACTTCTTGAGACTGGAACTGTCTTCCCCTGTCCGTCTCCCCAGCTACATATAAACTTCAGTCTTTAAGACCCGCATTCACAGATACCTTCAACTCCGACACAATACCTGAAATCTTTTATTTTCACGATACAAGGTTCCACAGCGGACTACAGAGGTTGTACCTTTTTGGTGGAACTTCTTGAATCAATTAATCATTATTAATAATAATAATTTGGATTCTAGAATCACTTACACTCAATCTTAATTTTCAAACTAAATTATGGAGCTAATTTAAGAAAAAGCCACTACATTAAATTTGTCAAATTTGGAAACGAAATGCAGACGCTGATAATAATTAATTCCTATCAATTATTGTGTTTCCTATTTTTTAATTAATAATATATATAATTTTATTATTAATTCTACTATTTGTCTGTCCCCTTCTAAATAGAATTACTCATTTCCCAACAATCCCGAAAATGACGAAAAAAAGACTGTGAGTATTTCTTTATTAATAGAAAACACCTTCGTGGTTGAAATGAAAAAAACATTTGTTACGTTGGTGGAGATAAAAAATTTAAGTGTTAAGCAAAACGGAAAAGGATTTCTATGTATATGAAAATTAAATATTATTCATGCATATTCTGGTATTTTTGAACAAACTATTCTTTTTCAATTCCCTGGATACTAAAAAAATAATTTTCTTATCCAGTATGAATAATGAAATATATAATAAAAGTAGAGAGAAAAAAAACGGAATGAAAAACAACCCTTTCATAAAATATTTAATAACTCCTAAGGCAATATTTCTACCAGATTCGGATCTTCCTTTTATGTCAAGATGAGTTTACACGTATGCTCTTGGATAACATTTTTTCCCGAGGGTTAAGAGAGCAACACTTAAAAAAGTATCAATCCATAAATTAGAATTGTCTATATAGTAATCTTAACAGTTAAATCATGGGAAATCAATTCATAATTTTCAATATTGTTGACTGAATAAAAGAGATTTATTGAGTAAATATATTATATAAAAAAAATAACTACCTAAGTGATATTTAAACCCCTATCGTTTATCATAAAATATTTAACATTAACCAATGCGAAAAAATGGGGTTAGATCTAAGTAACTTAAAAGATTTTCTCACAATGGCTAACGAGGGTGTTTAATTATATTGCTGATCTATGTATAATTGAAGTTCTTTTTTCTTCCTATTCCTCTTCTTCGAGTTTCTTCGAAAGAGGTATAAGCGCAGCTTTTAGCTTATGTTGAATGGGTATGCCTTAGGTTTTAATAATTAAAAATTAAGCTAGTTGTATCGCGACAATACTAGCAAAAAGTTAATGCTAGAGTATATAGAACATGCAATAAAGATTCATAATTCATAAGCCCAAAAATTGTTGGTGTTTATGTACCACTACTAGCCAATCCCGTCCTCGTTTGACAAATCTGGCAACATTATTCGACCTTGAATATTTTTATCATAGAAATGACAGACAAAATACATTATAAATGTCGATTTATAAAACATAAAGTTCTTAATAAGCGATTGAAAGCTGTTGTGACAATGGCTGAAGCAAAAAAACGTCAAAAAAGTACTAAAGTTAACCCACTCTTTAGGTTAAATACATGCGTTGTTGCCAGCTTGTTTTTAGTGTAGATTTTTCATTTTGCATTATTTATTCATTATTATCTCAGAAACTGTGTTGTAACTATGAATTAAAATTTTCTTAAAAAATGTATTAGTTATTGTTTAATGTTGGTTTTTTTTTATAACAGTAATAAGAGTTTCTTAATTATAATTAAATATGTATGTAAACTTTCCGATATCCCGTATAGTACAATGTATAAGAGTCTGAAAAACTCTATCTTTGGAATTTAATATCTCCGAAACTATATTGTTCATAAATTTCGTTTTGTCACCAATCGATACAGAAGTATTTAAATAATAATCTGTCTAAATTTCAAAAAAATCCTAAGAAACCCCATATGGTGAAACAACTACCTTAATCTTAATAATTAGATATTTGATACTGGCTTGAGAAGAATACTATAGGCGTGTTTCTGCTCAGAGTTCACAATCAGCTCATGATATATCGATTGATTTCATTCTTTTTAACTAATCTCAAATTTGTGTTTACTGGACAAATCTTGTACTCTCTAGACCAGAATTTCTCAGACCGAAGGAGGGGGAAAGGGGAGGGGGATTTAGGTTTTTAGAGTGGGATCGAGGTCCTTAAGAAAATGCGATATCCTGTATGCCATAAATATTCGATTCGTAAAGAGTAGTTTGAACACTTTTGGAGTTAGGCTATCTTCAGAACGGGAGTAATGATATTTTAAACATAGGTGAAAAAGGTAAATAAATGAAACAAAAAAGTTAAAAATCACTACTCTAGATGCTGGGTTCTTATTCATTTGATTTATTTATTCTCAAAAGGTTTTTAGAAAGTAAGTAATATTTCTATGGATAACAGGGACTGTTCTGGTTGAGTCAGAAGACTGTTTTGACCGTTCACAAGCCAATCCAAGAAAAATCTAAAGTGAATTAAAACAAATGTCTTTATAGTCGGGGTTTAAATTAAAAAGTTTGTTGGAATATTGGGCTTGCGTCTGGCAGTTCGCAAACCAATTCAAGAGCTTCTTGGAACAAACTTAATAATTAGACTCATTTTTAAATAATTTTATTTCCATTACTACACAAAATATAGTTTCTTAATGCAAATATTATGATCTCATTATTTTCATATGCAAATGTTTCTGTGTGGATATAGTGTTAAACGAATTTCTAGTTAGACCGTTTGATCACTATTTCTGAAATCTTGAGAAAAAGGTTTTTTAACAAAATTTTTAATTTCATGTGATTTAATTATTATTATTATTTTTTTTCAAAATTTTGCGATAAGGGCTGCAACGATTTTTATAAAAATGTGTGAAAATAAAGCTTTACATTCTAAAAAGTCTTACAAAAAACAACAAATATTTATCATATTTTAAAAGTTTTTAATTATTTTTGGAAAAAAGTTTGAAGTAAAAACCAAGTTAGTGTGGAGCTCCGATTTCAACCAGAATCTTTCTCTTTGCCTCACTATACAATTACTAAAATTAAATGTATTTTTAAACTTCTAATGGTAGAGTGCACAAAAACTTATCCTTCAGTGACACTCTGTTAAATTATAATACTTGCATATAGAGACTAGAAAAAATCTTAAAGCTACACAATTTCTCTTCGAAGGTTCTTTCTCTTCTTAAGGACAATCGGGAAGTGAGACAAAGCAATTCAAAATAAAATAAGAACAAAAAATCAATGGTCATGGATCACTATTCGAATAAAATTTTCATAATGTAAGATTCTGTGTTTCTCTAGTTTACTATAATAACTTATTATTTTTTATTAAAATTGGCAATTTTGTTTTTCTTAGAAAATACAGATTGAATCAAAATCGAATAAATGATTATACTCGTGAACATAAAGGAATACCAAAATAGTATCGAACATAGAATTATCAAACTTGAACTTTTTGAAATATCTAGTACTGAAGTAGTTTTAATCGGTGCTTTATGAGTTTCTTTAAGAAGATAACGAGTCATCAAATGGGTCACGTCTTAGGAAACGTGACTTCTCGGCACTCTGAAACCAACTTCTTACGATCAATGGTGTCTAAGACAGCATTCGTTTAGATCCATTACTTTCTGTGATTTTAGCAGCACGTATTTTCCTATCCTCTTTACCTAGAGAAAACTCTAGAATCATAAGATCAGGTGACCGTTCAGGAGAAGGTGAAGAACCCAATCTGCATAAGCATTCACTAGTGCGTTTTCAGAATAAAAGAGATATCACTTCATATTTTGATGCATTACTCCATCTTATCAGGAAGGCCTCGGGAAAGATTCAACGGAGTCAGGATAGCTCATATAGTGCTACAACATAATATGACGAATTTGAATACGATTTTCGACATGCATTTTCTTAAGGCAGTTCTTTCACAATTGCAAAAATTCAAGGAGTCTTGGAAACTTGGAATATAAGTCATTAAAAGCATAATAAATATACTGTTAAAATTTGAAAACGATTTACACTTATATATAAAACTAACTTAAAAAACAATTGAAATTATTTACCTCGTAGTTTTGATAAAAAATAAAAAAAATAACATATTTGGGCGATAATTTTTAGTGGAGGAGATATAAGAACAATCGCTTGGAAACAATCCATTCATAAAGAGAATATAGTGTGAGAAGTACAGTCACGTTAAAAAACATAACCTAAAATTTTAGTACTGTCCAAATGTATAAAGAGGTTACGAGGCTAAAACTTTTTGTGTGCATTGTCGCGAAAGAACTACCTTAAAGAAATATAGAAGATTTTTTTTTTTGGCTTTTCGGCCTTTCTAGCCATAACCATTTACGATACTATTTATTATTTTTAAATTTGTCCCTACCCCGCGGGTCAGATTTTACCCGGATGCCTCGAGTCGGATTCGAACCCGGGTCCACTTGGTTAGCAGGATGACACGCTACCGCCTAGCCTATCTGACCCCCCCCCCCATAGAAGTTTATTTTTATTAAAAAAAATAAACAACAACAACAATTATCACTAACGAAAAACGTGCCAACATAAGCGGCGGATAATAATCCACCAACCCAAAATTTTCTCTAACTTTTGTTATTTCAATTTTGAATAATTACATTCTCTATAAAATATGCTAAAGAGCTAAAAAACTGTTATACCTACATATTATTTACTAAAATTTGAATTTTCTTTAAATAGACGAGTCTCTTTTAAAGCACAATAAACTTTACTAGAGCATATTCATTATCGAAATAATAATTAATTTCATTAGTTCTATTTAATAAACTCCCACCGGTGGTCTATATTAGTCAGAGCTAACTACAATTCATGAGGGCGTCAAGGCAACGATGTAACATGTACTTTGATACTGTTGTAAATTAAGTATTAAATCTAGTATTAGATTTGGAATTGAAATGGGAGTTGGGAAAATTTAATAGTTATACAATTTATAGTAATCATCGGGTATAAAAAGATAGTTCTCTATCCATTATATTAAATATAGTTATAAAAAAAGAGATTAATTTTTTTAAAAGAAACAAATATAACATAATATCACGTTATTTATAGAAACTAAAAAATAGCTTTAGAACACTGAAACTACTTGGTGTATATATACTATGTATACGCTTATTTGCACCAAGCAGATAATTTTTTTTTATGAACTTCGAAATTGCTTAAAGTTCTGACTTTCAAATAAATGCATTGAGAAAAAGAGACAACGGTATACGTAGTCTTATGGTATGGTATGAGGAACTATACTTCTTATACAACAATAAGTCTTTATTTTAGGAATTCTTTATAGCTGTAGCTGTATTAATTTAGTAAGGGTTTAAATAAGAGACGTGCAGCTTTCATTTATTACTTTTTATTTATGAACTCCTGCTATCGTTTCGGTTATTGGTTGTAGCCATCTTAATAAGTCATTCTATCAACTAAATTGGTAGTGTGAAATGCATATTCTGAAAAACATTACACATGAAATGCGTCATTTTCATTAAATTCCTATGTATGATTGTTTTGATGAACTCGTAATAACGACTGTTCTTCAGAAAACTCATACATACTAAGTAACCATACCTTTTACTTAATTTACATAATGTTTTACTATAAACCAACACTGCATTCTATTAGCATAACTTAAATCTAAGAATTATCATAAAAATTAAAACAAAATTAAGAGCCTAAAATATAAGAACTATAGAACAATGGAAAATAAGGGATAATACGATATATCCCAACAAAATAAAAACAGTATTTAAAAATAGTAAATGAGTTCGGCATAAAACATCAGAGAACCCAGTGTGTAAAAAAACGTCTAAACAAAAAACACGTTCAAATAAGCTATCAACCTGGACAGCAAAATTTTAGCTTAATAGTATACAAAGCAATAATAATAATAAGCAAAAGTAATTTCATAAAAAAAAGAATACATTATTTTCATATTCATAATAAGAAGCTTGTTTGTACTCATGAAATTAATGGTAGATAGCAGTTGAGTGGATAAAAGATAAGTGGAAAAAGAAATAAAAACCGGATAGGAAGAAGAAGGAAGGCCCGAGACTCTTCAGTCGTACAAATAATTAAATCTGATCCAACCGAAAAAATCGCTCTTTAGGATACCAAGGAATATTAGGCAAAATCTTTTGGGAGTGAGCTGCTTACAGAAGTGGGTTCGTTGTGAAAGTTTTACACTAATTCTTAGTTACAAATTAAAAACAACTGAAGAACAAGTTAAACAGAAAGGTCAATTTGAAAGATGCGACATAGGTGACAATCTGACAATAGAAGAATAAAGAAGTTCAAAAGAAAAGAGAAAGTCATAAAAGTATAAATTAAATCAAACAGAACCATTTCCATAATACTAAACTTCAAGAGATCGTGGATTTCATTAACGTACTCGCTAAATCTGAGTCAGTTGTAAAAGATAGTAAGTAATAAGGTGATGTGGCTATACACATTAACCAATGTAATTAATGCTTTTGTAGGAGAAAAAATAAGTAATTTTTCTCAAAATTAATAATTGGATTAATAATTACATGTCATAGATTAGGGAATTCATCCCTCCTGATATATCGTAACAGAAAGATATCAGGGAAACAATTTAAATTCTCTCAAAAGGGTTATGTATTTAATTCCCCGTAAACTAGCCCGCCTGTTTTCGCCAATAGACACTAACATGGCGTTTGTAAGATGAAATCAAGAAGTCCCCCTCCCTAAGTATTCTCTTTCTCTATAACGAGTATCTTTTTGGTCCAAGTGCAAAAGGCAAAAAATCATTCCTAGAGTAAAAGATATTAATAAATTAATATCTAATAGTCTGAAAAAGGTCTGAACTTGTATTTGGCATCATGCCAACCTTAGGTTTAAAGGAGGACTGGCCAACCCGAGGGAAATAGGATTTTCAAAGAAGATTCAACACCCCTTCAGGATCAAATTAGATATAAGTAGAAAAATGTATTTGCCAATTCGTTTATCCCTATAACTTTCTTTTCGCCTTCATCTTTCCTTTGACATACATCGTTCAGACGTACAAGATACATAGCCAGACCTTTTCGACTACGACTCTGAAATTTCTTTCTTTCAGGCTTAACACCTTCCATCATGATCATGAAAAAAAACACCGTAAAAATGATATTTTAAGGGATTTTCATTCTAAAAAAAATCTCAAAAATAAACGTAAAGCGTAATTATCTGTGTTCCAATTTCAAATTAAATGTGATTAGCTCTTTGTCTAAATATCGACTCGAATAGTATAGCTGGTTTTTATGAAAACTTCCACTGCAACAGTACAGTAAATATGCTTGAACCTATAACGACGGATGAGATAGATGCAGCAATGAAAGATCTAAAACCAACTTTCTCCTTGGGCGCTGATGGAATTCCAGCTTTTCTCGTAAAGAATTGTTCTGCCCAGTTTCTTAAACCACTCTGCATTCTTTTTAATCATTCTCTGAGAGATTTACCTGAAATATGGAAGACAACGTTTATAACTCCCATATTCAAGAGTGGTGCTCGTAACAACGTAAGCAACTACAGGCCTGTGGCAATAATAAGTGCGATACCCAAACTATTGGATAAACTTATATATAACAGAATGTTGAGATTTTGCTTAAATTTTATTTCAGAAAAACAACATGGTTTTGTTCCTGGTCGTTCGATAATCACCAACTTAACTTTATTCACAAACTCAATCTTTTCTAGTTTTAATAGAAATAATCAACTAGATGCAATATATAAGGTTGGCAGCTAAGTAATTGCGGATTTCACTCATAGATGGCTTCAGTTGAATTTTTAGGTTTGCTGGCGTAGTCCAAATGTAAAACACATTTTGTTATTTGATAATTGGCAATTCAGCTGTCAATAGGTAAAAAATGTTTTTTGATCGGTTGCGTAGTTTTTGTTTGGCGTTCGTTGAAAAATGGAAAATCAAAAGGAACATTTTCGTCATATTTTGCTTTTTTATTTCCGCAAAGGAAAAACGCATCGCAAGCTCACAAAAAGTTATGTGCTGTTTATGGCGACGAAGCCTTAAAAGAACGGCAGTGTCAAAATTGGTTTGCCAAATTTCGTTCTGGTGATTTTTCACTCAAAGATGAAAAACGCTCTGGTCGTCCAGTTGAAGTTGATGACGACCTAATCAAAGCAATAATCGATTCGGATCGTCACAGTACAACACGTGAGATTGCAGAGAAGCTTCATGTATCACATACATGCATTGAAAATCACTTAAAACAATTTGGCTATGTTCAAAAACTCGATACATGGGTTCCTCGCGAACTGAAAGAAACGCATTTAACGCAACGCATTAACAGCTGCGATTTGCTAAAGAAACGTAATGAAAATGATCCATTTTTAAAACGACTGATAACTGGCGATGAAAAATGGGTTGTTTACAACAATATCAAGAGGAAAAGATAGTGGAGCAGGCCAGGTGAACCAGCTCAAACAACATCAAAAGCTGGTATTCATCAAAAGAAGGTTTTGTTATCAGTTTGGTGGGATTACAAAGGAATTGTCTACTTTGAACTCTTAGCACCCAACCGAACGATCAATTCTGTTGTCTACATTGAACAACTAACGAAATTAAACAATGCAGTTGAAGAAAAGCGGGCCGAATTGACAAATCGAAAAGGTGTTGTATTCCATCATGACAATGCAAGGCCACACACATCTTTGGTCACTCGGCAAAAATTATTGGAGCTTGGTTGGGATGTTTTGCTACATCCACCATATAGTCCTGACCTTGCACCATCTGACTACTTTTTATTTCGATCTTTACAAAACTCCTTGAATGGTAAAAATTTCAATAATGATGATGATGTTAAATCGTACCTGATTCACTTTTTTGCTAATAAAAACCACAAGTTTTATCAACGTGGGATTATGATGATGCCTGAAAGATGGCAAAAGGTCATTGATCAAAATGGGCAATACATTAGAGAATAAAGTTATTTGGTTCCATGAAAAAATTGTCTTTGATTTTCTAAAAATAAAAAATAAAAATCCGCAATTACTTAGTTGCCAATCCAATGCTTAGATTTCAAGAAGGCTTTCGATTTAATTAATCACAACATTCTACTATTAAAACTTAAACATTATAAATTTTCATCCAATATGATTAAATGGCTTGAAAACTATTTATCTAATAGAAATTCTTATGTACAAATAAAAGGAACCAAATCCCATAATTTTATAGCTCCATCAGGAGTCCCACAAGGAAGTCACCTTGGTCCTTTACTATTTTTATTGTTTATTAACGACTTACCACATATAATTGAATTTTGTGACATTCTATTATTTGCAGATGAAATTAAACTGTTTTTGGAAATTTCAAAGAAAGAAGATTGCCTAAAAATGCAATCCGATTTGAATAAAATTATGAATTGGTGTAACATGAACCTGCTGTTCCTCAACTTTCTTTAAATGTCTCACTATTACCTTTTCAAGAGGTATTAATCAAATTACTTTTGATTATTTACTCTCGACTAACATAAACTGCGGTAGAGTCGACACTATTAAAGACTTGGGAGTCATTTTTGACTCGAAACTCACATTCAGCGATCACCTGGCCTACATTGTAGGTAAAGCTAATCGGAGCTGGGGATTTGTATTTCGAAACACGAAGTCATTTAAAAATCCTAATACAATTAAATATTTATATTTGACTCTAATCAAATCTTTGCATCAACAGTCTGGAGGCCAGTCGGAAAAAAAACGAAAAAAAAAGAATAACATGGACAGACTGGAGAGAATTCAGCACAAAGTGTTAAGACATCTAGCATACCTTTCGGGCAATCCTTTGTCGAGATATGACCATGATTACACTTCAACTGCTGAAATTTTCTGTCTTGCTTCTGTTACATCGTCCATGATTGCCTCCGATGTTATATTTGTGTACAAGATTAAGTCCAACAAGGTGAATTGTCCTGATCTTCAAAACCTGTTTCCAATTCATAACTCAAATTATGTACTTAGAAATAGACTACCTTTTTATCCAGAAGTACCATCCACCCGGCACTCTGAGGCTAATCCAATATTCAGATTAAGTAGATGTTATAACAATTTATCTAAACAACTAGAAAACCCCTTGGATTTCTCATTGAACATTAATAGAGTCGCAGTCTTGTTCAAAATGTTGACCCTAGTCTACAAGTAACTATTCTATTATTATATTTCATCACATTACTATTATCTTATATTATTTTTATTTCTCTATTGTTATTTAACATATACTCTATCATTATTATATTAATTTAATAATATTACTTTGTCTATTATTGTTAATTTTGTTATATTCAATAATTATTGTATTATATTAATGTATAAGGTATTTAGCCGTTGAAAATAATAAATAAATAAATAAAAATAAATAAATATAAGACAACTATTTTGTTTTGATAGTCTATTGGTTTTTATTAAATTGAAAGTTTTTTTGCCGAGAGTAGCAGAATTTTTATATATTGAAGGAGACAATAAAATAGTGTGTCTTCTGCTGGAATTATAAATTTTATTTATTTATAACGAGACTATAGTTTTCGAGGGCTTTGCCCTATTCATCATTTCATAAATTAATTCCTGTGAATCCATTGTAATAGACTGATGAAGAGGGCAAAGCCCTCGAAACTATAATCTCGTTATAAATAAATAAAATTTATAATTCCAGCAGAAGAAACACTCTTTGTTGTACTCCTTCACTATTGGTTTTTGGTAAAATTTGATAAAAGATGAGTAAACAATCGCACAGGCATTTTACCAAAATGATCTATTTTTTAAATTTTTATCCACTGAATAATGTTATTTTGTAGACTTTAACGTCATTATTTTTTTTTAAATGATTTTTTGACAAAATAGTTTTAAAATTTGCGGTTTTTGAGATAGGTATTTCAAAAAAAATACTACTTTTTCTGTATAATTATATTTACAAAGCTATGGCAAATTAAAATAAAACGATAATCATTTAAAAATTTAGAATATAAGTTGATTTTTCACCTAATAAAATAATTCCATTTTAAGATCACCAAGTCATATAGTATAAATAAAATGACAAAATAATTATAAAAATTTTGAAAGCAAAAATCTAATTTAAATGTCCTTTATGCTAGAAATGTCATTTTAAATGAATAAATTTTATATAATTTAAGTATAAGAGAAATGGAAAAAGAAAAGCATTTTTATATTACTTTCTTTTTAATTAAATGAAATAGATTTTAAAAAGAATAATTAACTTATCAAAGGGAATAATTTTCACTTTAAAAAATAAAACAATATAACTCTTCTAAAAGGTTCTAATTTATTTCCGTGAAAAATTCGTATTTTTTTGAAAATATATAATGTATAGGCAAAGAATTAGGTAATAACTTATGAAAGATAAAATCAGATGTTAAGTAGTTAGTTCAAGAGTCTAAATCATCGTTTATATATTTACAGCTGTACTAAATTAGTAAAAGAGATAAATGAGAGTGCCTCAAAAACAGCCAATGGAAGCTGGGTATCAGGGCGGTGATTTTTCTTTCTTTTTAATTATTAAACAGAAACGTTTCTATTTGTGTATTACCTACCCAAAAATAAAAATTATATTTCTCGGATTTTTCGACTGTTCCTTTTAGTACCAGTCGCTGTAACACAACTCTATTAAAGTAATACTCTTACAGTATTTAGAATGAGTTAAATGTACATCTGAGATTTCCAAATTTTAATCTTCTTTGTTATTCTTAACAAAACATTATTAAGCACCGTTTAGTATTGAATGCATAATTGTAATACCGTCCAAATAGAGACAGAAATACAATTACTGGAATAGTGGATGTTACGATTAAATCTAATCAATTATTCGTTTTGAAAATTAAAGTATTTTACATTAAAATACTACTTTTTGTTCTTGAGTTATCATATAATGATTTTGACCCAGGTTTTGAACTTTTACAAACACGATAAGAAATAAAAAAATTAAAAAAAAAAGATTAAAAAAAAATCCACTTTTCAATTACAGAACCGTACTAAAAAGCAGAAAATTAATTCTAGGATTTCTGAGGTAGGTACTGTCTTATGGTTATAGTTGAATTCGCTCAGTTTTTATTTAATGAGAAGTACAATAATCCTACGACGCTGAAAATCAAAAAATTCTAGAAGTAAAAGTGTGAAGAGATAGTAAAATTCTGGAACTTATCAGCGCTTCACACTTTTACTTATAGGAATGTTTTAGATTTTTCAGCGTCACAGATTATGTATTGTATACTTCCCATTAAATTAAAACTGAGCTGAATTCAACTATAACCATAAGACAATACCTACCTACTTCAGAAATCATAGAAACAATTTTATGCCTTTTGGTACGGTTCTGTCATTGAAAAGTGGATTTTTTTTATCATTTTTTTTTTATTTAATACTTTTTAGTCATAATGGAAATTCTATAACACATTTTTAATGGAATTATTCACATACTAGTTTTTCTAAGCAACATACTTACTACAAAATACAAGTACATTAACTATAGGGAGTGATCAAGGGAATAGTTCGAGCAAATTACATTTTATACGGAAAAAAGTAGCCAGTGATCAACGAACGCCAAACAGATAAATAAAGAAACAAATTTACAACATTGTGAGTTTATAGAAAAGTGTATAAAAAAGATTTCGATCGAATTCAACATTAGACTATCATTATCTTCACAGAGCTGGTTATGAGATCTTTTTGCAATTTTTCCTCTGAAAAATTAATGGATGAATGAATTTAAAAAATGCATCGACTAAATTTGAGTAGAAAGAAATGACGAAGCTATACTACAGCTTTCAGTTATATTGAAATAAATTCAACCAACATTTGCTTGTAGTAACGGTGAACACAGAGTAATATAAATATTCACTAGGTCCATTCATCGTTTTTGTTTAGATATGTAAAAAATCTGTGCATACGCAGAACCATCGATATCCAATGAAAAAAATGACCTAGCCTTATAAAATGAAAAATTGACCTTGATTCGTTGAATAATATTCGGAAAATCGATACATCAATTTTGAGAGATGCTTGTATTTAGCAGACCGTTTTAAATATTTACTTCACACAATGTTCAATTTTTTAAGCTATTGAGAGTATAAATCAAATTTATTTCTAAAAAATTATTTTATAATATTTTTTATTGTTATTTTATAACACCCTAAGGCCCTAAGATAAGAAATGTGTTTTTTGAGAAAATAATGTGCGACAACTAACAGTTTACCCTTTTAGATCTCTTCAATCAATTTCAAAATAATCTAGTTATTTATTTTTTCAGATTAGACCACCTACATTGAAAAATAAATAATAAAATTAGCTATGAAATGAAACAGGAATAGAAAATATTAAACAATTTTCAAGCTTGAGTTGTTTGCCATAAAAGAATTTAGTCTTTTTGATTTTAAGTCGATTCTTCTACATTTTCAGTAGAGGTTTCCATTAATAGTCAAAACATCAAAAATGGAATTCAATAAGGTTATTCCTCTAGTATTAGATAAGAATCGATCGTTATTTTTGATTTTAAGTCGTTTCCTCCATGTCTTCAGCAATGGTTACCAATAATAATCGAAACGTCAAAAACCTAATGTAGAATTGTTATTCCTCAAGTATTAGATGAGAATCGATGGCTATTTTTGATTTTAAGACGATTCCTCTATGTCTTCAGCAATGGTTACCAATAAAAACCGAAACGTCAAAAATCCAATGTAGAATGGTTATTCCTCGACTCTTAAATGAGAATTATTTTTGAATTAATTTCAATATGAACTACAAATTGCAAGTGATATCTGATTAATAATAAAGGAACAAACATATTAATATTTCAAATGAATTTGGATAAAGTTTAGCAACGATCCGTTATTATTGTATCAGAATTCAGACATACTGATAAACATAAAAATAATCATGTTTGTAAATTATTTTGTCCACTTTTCAGACATTTTAAAAGAAAAAAATATAGCAATTTTCACTGAGCCTATTACTCAAGTTGCCTGTGACAGAGCTCATACTGAGTTATATTTTCATCACAAAATAGCAGAAATTATGATTATTTTTTTTAATCTTATAATGTATTGTATTAAACTTTTTTAATTACAACACTCAATAATGAACTTTATTTTTGTATTGTATGTTGCATTCTAATCACATTCTTTTTCTTTCTGTACCATTCTCGATTGCTCGTACCTAAGTCTACTTTGAAGAATGATATAGTTAGTAGAATCATTGGAAATTTTTCACTCTGGTTTTTTATCTACATTGCCAGATCAATGAATGTTGTTTATTTATTGGAATGATAAATATGCAAGAAGTTGAACATCTATAGGTATACATATGTCAATATATACTCTCGCAACATGAAAAGAAGAGGAGGAAATTTCAGAAGTTGGGTTGTTGTCGAAGGTACCCGTGGAGGTAGCTATTGAACGAGTAAGGATTGTATCATGGTACGTAATCCGTAACTCAACCTGTGACCACCTGTGACTATCAGCTTCAAATTCTTTCCCAATATCTATATTCTCTAATTCATTCAATAAGTTACTATTTTTGTAATTCTATTCATCCATTTAATCTTCATCACTACTTCTTCTGTAGCAATACATATCAAATGCCCTTTCTGATCCTCTAATCCTTCAGATTGTATGTCTAGAAGTATGAAGGGAGTTCCAGTATCTAAAATTCATATAGATAAACGAGATGGCGAATGTGTTTGTTCGATTTGTATCTAATGGGAATATTAAGGTAGGAAAATTGCTTCATTGAAGTTTTAGGGGAGCATATTCACTATAACCTTCAATATTTCAAGACACGCATCCACGAACACCTTCAACTCCGACCCCATCCCTAAATCTTTTCTTATTTCCAAGATACAAGGGTCTATCCCGGACTTCAGAGGTTGAACCTTTTCGGTGCAACTTCTTCTTGTATCAGTATCATTATAAAAAAAAAACTTGTTAGAACAAACGCCATGGTAGTATAAGTATAGTATAATAAAGAGAAAGGATGGAGACGGATCTGTGATAGCCAAAAGTAATCGCGTGAGACTGAAAATACTATTAGTATTGTTGCTAAATTTTGAAATGTTTCTAGGGTGGGGGTCGCTCCGAGTCTCATCTCCAATGTCTTCTTGTTTATAATCAGGCTGAAATGTTTATAAAATGGATTTACAGCATTTTTCAACATTTAGGCTGTCTTCTCAACGGAATGGAAATGTCTCTCGCAATTCGAACGATCCCCTTATGTTTGAATAATTGCTAAAGTTGTTTCTGTCATAAAATTATTTATCGTATTCCTAATAATGTATGAATTCACAGTCCATAGATAGGAAAACAAATAATTTATTATTGTTTTACTTTATCATAAATAGTGATAGAATCATGAAATATTTATATAAAATTCTAATTATTCGAATTTGAATTATTTAAATTAAAAAACAAAAAAACACCCTGATAAATAGATAATACTTACTAAAAATTTTTTTATTAATTCAGCAGATATTTGAAATGTTAATGAAATGATTCTTTTACGATCAAGAGTCACGAAATGTATAATATTAAGTCATTATCTAACATGATCTCCCATTATACTTCCGGTGATAAGAGTTATTAAATATTTATTAACATCTTGGATTTTTCTTAATTTCTAAAACTGGCTATTCATCTCGTTTATCATTAGCAACATTTGCAAAAGGAAGATGGATGAATTTATGTTGAATAAATGTGGAATAGTTTAAGAGAAAAGAAAATAATTCTTATCAGAAAGGTAGAATTTTCCTGTAATTTTGCATAAAACAATGAATGCAAATTAATTCTATACATTAAATTATAATGATTAATTAGATGCTCGTAAAAAAATTTGAGCTAATTCTCATTCTGAGATCAATAATTGGGACTAAATTTTAAATTCTCATAAGATATTTGGAGAAAATCAAATCAATAGAAAAAATAGTATACCATAATAATTAAACTTTCCAAAAAATATTATATGGTAGTTAGATTTTCTACAAAAAAGTCAACAATTTTTTATTAATTTATAATTTTTTAAACTTTCTTTTTCTAAAATATAATTTAATTTTTTTTTCTTCATTTATCTTTGTTTTATAGAGCCTTTAGAGATGTATATTAATTTAAATAAAATCAAGTGATTTGAGACCTCTCGAAAAGATTAATGAAGTAATGATTGTACTGGTGTGTATAGTTCTAAAGTATTTATTATGGACTATTTAATTTGGGTCAAACTCTAGTAGATTTCAGTAAAAAGAATACAACGGTGATGTCACATTGAGCTTACATTTTTTTTCTTTGAGTGAATAGATTCTTTTCAAAAAAGATTACGCGTAAGAAATCAAAAAAGCTCAATTGCTTGAATATTAAATTTCCAACATATAGGACGCCTTGTTAGATGGCTGAAACCTGATATCAAACTCGATCAGGCCTTGCTTTCAACCCCCGTTTAAATTGATTTAAGAGACCATACGAAAGTCAAGGGGACTCACAACTATCTAACTTTTATTCAGCACATTTTTACTTCCACCTTTATAAAGTATTTTGTCGAGAAAGTTCATAAAAATATTATATTTTTTATAGAAATTTTTTGTTTTAATTATTTATTTATTTATTGATAAATTAATTTAAGGATGCATTTTTTGTATAGGCATTATTTATTATTAAAACAGGGTGAAATGGACCATTTATTTTGAAAGTGGTATAAGTATATATCACATAATTTGTGATTAATTTAGTGGAAAATTTCTATTTATAACTAGTTAATATTTAATATCATAAAAAATGTCAATGCTTTGTTCAATTTAAAATTGTCCAATAAAGAGAAATTGCGAAGAGATTGATTATTGAACCTTTAATTTTCTCGAAACAAAAAATGGACTTGCACCAAATACCTTAATTAAGAATGTAAAAAATCCCAAATTCTAAACAAATAAAAGTATTATTATCATTTCTGTCCATAATGTGTATTAATTTGAAAATTTGTAATGGGAAATAAGAACAAGTTTTTATGTGTGACTTTTTTATTTATCATCAACCAACGTTTCGTCGACTTTGCCGACTTCTTCAGGGCTTCAAATAGTCACGTCTAAAGTAGATACATTTTTTATCTCCGTTGCCATTGATGACCATCAGAAACTTAAATTTCAAAAAAAAAAAATGGCACATTCACATAAACAATTTTTCTTTTCTTTTTTTATACTAACAATTATATTAAATAAAACGATAAAACGCTCTTAGAAATAGCATAAATAAAATCAGGCTAAACGGATTTAAAACAATAGAACGGAATCCTTTTGATTATTCATCTTAATACATAGACATTTCAAATTTAAATTAAAAAAAAAACGTGACTGAAGCACTGAAGAAATCGGCAAAGTCGACGAAACGTTGGTTGATAAATAAAAAAGTCACACATAAAATCTGTCCTTATTTGCGACTACAAACTTTCAAATTAAATTAAAATTTTTGTAAATTGTTACCATATAATCAAAGTCCACCTGAATCAAGATGAGAATTCAGAAACCACAATTTTATCGGAATTTAAGTAACCTACGAGTAATTAATTTTAAATCTATTCAAGACAAATTTAATAGATATTTTCGGAAAAATGAAATTATTTATTATTATTTTCTCTGATCAAATTTCAACTTAATTGATGTATGTATTTATCCCGAAGAAGCTTATTTTTTCTTTATGAATAAAATAAGACTAAAATAGCAGGAAAGTAAAAAATGTTGTTTCTGTGATTTTAACGAGCTTGAATGAAATGTTGTAAGACTTTCCCTCTCTTTCCCGTAAGGGGTTGCGCCGTGGGGGTGTTCAGGGGAGACGGCTTCCTATAGTCGAGTTTATCAGCGCCAGCAGCCGGCTGCGCGATTCATTATTCATATCTGAGTGAGGCTTTATTTCTCGCCTGGGCGTCGATGCCCTTTTTGGGGAGACTAGGTGGCTCAAAGGGTAAGAAGGGCAAGGGCAAGAAGGGTAAGAAGCCACCACACACCTATCTGCAATTGTTCCGTTAAATCGCGCCTGCGTCGTTGTAAATATAGAACTACGAGGGCGGCCAAGCGAATAAAATTAGAACCGAACGCTCTTTAAACTAAATCTCCACCGCTGTCTTTGCTCCTTTCTTGAAAAAGACGGGGGTTTGGGGCCATCGAATGACTCTCCGGGGGAGACTCCAACATCTGTGTGGGTACCCAAACGGAAATCTTGATTTGATTCTTCTAACTTGGCTATTTTATTAAAAACTCGATCGCGGAAAATTAGCATGGCACTTGAAGCCCATTTTGGGGTGCGGACTGAATTGATTAAAGTCAGGTAAAGGTTCTTTCCTTTAGTCAAGGGCCCTTAGTCGTGACATAGTCGAAGGTAGCTGCAGGGTGGGGAGACATTTTTTTTTTAATTTAACAGTGAGGCAGTCGAAAGGCACCCCTAATCCTATTAGAGTCAAATCGACCTTATGGAATCTGGAATAAGTTTTATTTGGCGAAAAGGACGACTGATTCTTTTTTAAGATCGATCCCTAATACGGAGTACTTAGGTAGATGTATATTGAATCTTTTGAACTTAGCTTAGCTTATAAAAGTGAAATTTCATGAATTATCAAACCCCTTTTATAATGTTCAATCTTTTTATTTAATAAAGAATAAAATCCTTTTAAAAGGAATCTCAAAGACTTAAGCCCAAAATCGATATTAATTCTATTTTTCAAAGACAATAATCATTTCAATCGATATCAAGTCAATTAACAGTTATTCAACAGTATTCTTCTGCATTAAACGAACACTCTTTTAACAAGTAACTTAAATTTATCTATAAATTCCGCCACCTCAATTTGATTCCAAACCGAAACTAGAAAAATATTTTTTTTTTCTCAAGAGTAGAATTACTTCGGGGCATTGCCTAATTATTTTTTAAGTTTAGAGATTAAAGAAAAAAAATATTCTGATCCCAAGACAAGTAGAGGTATTGAAACGTTTAATCGAATGGTATATATATATAGGTATATACTAGTTCTAAAGGCAATACTGTACTAAACTATAAATCTAATTAATGAAAACATGATTCCCCCATATTTAATTTTTAATTAATTTTTGAATTAAGGAAAAACAGTAAATGATAATATAATAATTCAAATAGAATCGGAAGTTAAGTAACAATTTTAGTTTTGAGGGGAATTATTTTACTTTCTAATGATGAACTATAGTTTAATATTCAAAGCTTGTATTCATGTTTTTGATATTTGACTTCAAAACAGTTTAATGTTCATTTTAATGTAAGTGAATAGAGCATACATAATAATATCTGAAATTGAATGATTTTCATTTCTAAGTCTAATTCCATACCGTTTATCTTATTTTGAATTCACTCAGCTTGGTTCCCTTGAAATTGGAAGCAATTGCAAAATTATTAGGACAACATCCTTCTGTTTAAAATTTTTTTAAATGTTATTTACCTTAGCCATATTAATTTGACAGACTTAAAAAAGGCTTTGTTTTTTCACGGAAATATTTTTATTAACCCTTACCTTGAAAACTAACATCCCAAGATATTATTCGTCTCATCAAAACTAAAGACAAATTATATCATACAAGAGGGGAATAATACATCTATAATATGTAGAGTCTACATATTAGTAGGAATAGAAATCTTTTGAAAATTCGAAGTCAAGATCTTTACAGATATCCTTTCAAGGTCCCTTGAATCCAAAATTTTTTTAAAATTACTGTTGATGTCAATGAAAAATTATAACCCCAGTTAAGGATTAACACTGTTAAAAAGGCAACAAGGAGGTCGTTGCAAGCTTCCTTCCTTGACTCTTTTAAACCCTGAAGAAGGTTATAAAATCTTGAAGGGTCGGCTTTTAAGAGAATGAAAATGATGTTCCAGATATTTATAGTTTTCGTTATCCTTGGGTTGTCTTTCCAATAATTATCCATTGAATTCTACCAGTCCGTCTCCAAAAGAGAATACTTATAATTTATTTAAATAAAAAAAGTGGTCCCCTATCACAAGGGATAAATTTCCATTTGTAACTAAAATGCCTTCGGTTATGAAAATTCATTCCTTGTTAGGGGAGTACTTTTTTCATTTTCCCGGACCACTAATCCCGTTTTTTATTCCATTTTTATCTTTAAATCTCCATATTATACTGAGAAGACCTCAAAGTGTAAGGATCTCAAGAGATGAATGTTTTCACTTACATTATCTTGTAAGTTGAAGTAATAATTGTCTGATGGGATTTAAGTCTCACAATATTGCTTGGTTTCATTGTGAGCATTTGCCCTAAGAGACCAACGAAGAGTTGAGAAGCGAATAAGTGGGGATAATCAAGGCTTGTAGAGCCCACGCACTTCCCAAGGGACTTGATTCGTTAACCCATTTATAGAGAGTCAAATGTTGTATGCCCTTAGGAAAAAGTAACTTATTAGTACAAAACAAAAAAGAAAACAACATTTAATAAGAATAATATAATATTATATAGATTTCTAGTTTATTAAGAAATAATAATAGAAAATATTTTCTTCTTAAAAGTAGAAGAGTTTTTTTTATTTTTAAGAATATATATATATATATATATATTTATTAAAATAAATAAATAAGAGAACCATTATATACTGTATCTTTGATTCATTCTTAAAAATAAAAAACTCTGCTACTTTCAACAAGAAAATATTTTCTATTATTATTTCTTAATTAACTAAGATTTAGTAAAAGAAATATTTATACATTTTTCGAACTATACCTCATCTTTACTTTCAAGGTTCTTTTCTACTTCCGTTTAATATAATTTTTCAAAAATTTAAAAACAAGGGATAAAAATTAAATATTCATTATTCGAACTACCTTGAGTCCATCTTTACTTTCAAAAGGTTCTTTTCTACTTCCGTTTAATATAATTTTTCAAAAATCTAAAAACAAGAGATAAAAATTAAATATTCCTTATTACTTTTCTTTAGAGGGAAGAAAATCCACTGGTCACTTTTTAATATTTTCTTTTTTTTAATATTTAATTTTACGCTAAAAATAGTGTTAATAAATAAATAAATAAAGTCACCAAGAGATGTTTTAATCTCTAAGAAAAAGCAATAATTAATGTTTAATTTTTATTTGTTGTTTTCAGATTTTTTATTATATTAAGAGAAGGAGAAAATAATTTTGAAGGGTGAAAAGTTAGTCCGAAAAATGTCTAACCATAATAATTTTTTTTTTTTTTTTATTCAAAAATAAAACATGCTTTAATACTTATATAGATTGAATAAAAAATTAAAAAAATCAGTGTGTATATGAAGAATTTTGAAAATCAAGAACAGGCCTGGCAACCTAAGTCGCACCACCGGTAGTATTGACGACCTACAAATTTTCGAAGTCCGCACACAAATTAGAATAATTTTAATTTTTTTTCTTTAAATATTTATTTCGAGATCTGGCTTTACAAGGGATTTCATATTTAGTGATTTTTACATTCAGTGTTCAATGAGTGTAAATGAGAAACAATAGTACAACCAGATACGAAAAGAAAAAAATACATTGAATGACCCAAAAACAAAATGTACGTATTTGTATGGTAATAACCACATTTAAAAATATGTAGCTTTAATTATCAAAATTATTAGTTTTTTATTATTTATTTATTTATTTATTTAATATTATTCAAAAACATAGGGTTTAAATATTTAACGCCTAATGATGCAGCCCGGAATTCAGAGCGATCGATTAGAATGCATAACCTAGAACACCCAAGCGAATCTCTATCTTTATAATAAAAATTCTAATATAAATTTCACATAGTGAGCCATTTTCATAAAGTAAATAGTTTTAACTATCAAAATTATTAGTCAAGTCTCATACACCGAACAATATTTAGTCTTATTTTGAAATAACCAACTTTCTTTTTTTCAGTCTGATTTTTGAATTTCATTTCGCCTATTTTCAAATCAATTTCTCTTGTTGAAGTTACAATGTATCCTACATTGTATAAAAATTTAAATAGAGAAAAACACAAATTCGTTAGCGAGATCTTTTTTTAGAGATTTAAATTCAATAATTTTAATTTTATACTTTTTTTTAATCCATAATAATTAAGCAATATGATATTATTAACTAGTAAAATATAATTTTTCATTTATAATCGATATAATTTAGATATTTAAAGATGGTTTCATGGAAAAGGCAATTAAGAATAGATTATACTTTAAACAGAGCAGGTCAATAATCGAGACGATGGAAAGTAAGAGTTACCAAGAATGACCATCGTATGCAAAAAAAAGGAGAAACACTCAAGCAACCAATCAAGAATGGCCTATTACAACACATGGTCCCAGGCGAGGAGAGTAGAGGGAAAACGGAGGGAGTCTATCGAAAAACACGGAACACGGCCCACACACCAGACACTTCCATTCAACCCAAACTATACCTTTCAATCAAAACACTTCAAAAAGACACTTCAATTCAACCAATTCCTACACCTCAATTTCAAATCAACACACTTCAACTCAACCCATTCCTTCCATTTAAAACAATTTTTTCAATTAAAAAACTACTCCATTAATTCCTCAATCTATCTATGCAATTTTCCATGCAATTCTATTAAACTTTCCTTCTCATATAATTAATAATAATTATAATAATCCTGATCTTGTCATATATATAATATGCAAGTCTAATACAATATATCTATAGATATATCTACAACTGCATAGTTATCTTGGTGGCGCCTTTTGCATATACATCGAAGGCTCCATCGCTCTCTCTTCGCTATATTTCGAGCGAAAACTCAAAAAGTGCAAGAACAACAAAAAATCGGAACCCGAGATCAAGGACGGAGAATAACAGGCATGTCTCGACAACGTCATATTGAAAACGGCCTATAATTACTGCTGGACAACGGGATAAACATACGTAATATCTCATGTATTCTCAATAGTTGCCATTTACCAAGTCCATCTGTTTATCCGATTCTCACTTGATTTTGCGCTCTAATTCTAATTGCTAATGAAATATTTCTCTTTGTTACATCTATTTATTTTATATTGATTTTTTTCTTCATTGTAGTTGTATAAATTGTTATATATATATTTAATTCTTGTTCTATCATTCTTATCGAGTTAAACCTAAAAAATTAATTCATTACCCTTAGTATTTAAATCCCCTCACCTACCGTTTCCGATATTCATCCAACCCTTTTTATTATAATTAATTATTTTTATTATTCATTCTATTATTTCTGTTTTTTTATTTTATTATATATATATATACTTACATATAATTTTAAAGTAAAGTAAAATATCAAAGTTCAAATTATTAAAATAATCCTAGCAAATATAAGAGAAAGAGATTTCCACTGAATTACACCACCGCGAAGCAGATTAAAATAAATAAACAAGTAAGTATTTCTTACCATCAAAATATCTCAAACATCTAATAAAACCCTATTAATAGCACTTTAACCTATTAAAAAGTTTATTATTATTATTTTTTTTAAATTAATTTAATGAGATTTAAAATATTTTCTGGAATAACCGATTTCAAAAACAAAACAAAAAAAAAATCCTACGTCATGACCGCGAGCTCCGGGTTGGCCAGCCCTGAAGTCAAGAATATGATAGTATACTAATATATATATATATATACTTATAAATAGAATGTTTATTTGTATCAAGCAGAGAATACTTTGATTTACTCTTATACGAATAATAAATCATTTTGATGAGCTTGATGTAAGAATTAAAGTCCTGAATCAAATTTAGATTGAGTCAATAATTTCATCCCACATATTAGAATTAAAAGACAAAAGATTGATGATAGACAGCAGCGATATCAAAAGAGGAAAAAGGCAAAAATATTATGGCTTAAGGTAGTTGTTCCGCCAAATGCGTTTTCGTAGGATTTTTCTGAAATTTAGATATATTATTATTCAAATACTTGTGCATCGATTGGTGGCAAAACGAAATTGATGAACAATACAGTTCCGGAGATATTTAATTTCAAAAATCGATTTTCGGGCTCTTTAGCATTGCACTATACGGGATATCGGAAAGTTTACATACATATTTAATTATAATTAAGAAACCCTTGGTACAATTTTTATAAAAAACTAAACCAACATTAAACAATAACCAATACATATTTTAAGACAAGTTCATTCATAGTTTTAACACAGTTTCTGAGATAATAAGGAATAAATAATGAAAAATGCATATAAAAAAATTCTCCACTAAAACATTTTGGCAACAGCGCATTTGTTAAACCGAAGAGGAGTAAAAAGCAGAAAGCGCGCGTGCGCTAGATTTTTGAAAATTATAATTTTTCATAAGATGTAACGTAGGCGTTGATTACATTTTGTTAAAAAATAACAAAACTATATTTATAAAAATTTTTGAAAATATTATTATTTTTATTATTATTGATTCCTCTTTAAAGTATATAAGTTTAATTTTTTTCCTGGATAAGGTATAGTTAATCATTTTTTACTTTACCATACAGGGTGTATGGTCAAGTATTGTGATATGAATAAGCGTTTTTCTTCTTTTTCGAAATAATAATTTTCTCAAAATGTCTGCTAGTCTGTTAGTTAGTCTGTGCGTTACCAAATTTTTGTGGACGAGCTAGCTCAAAAACTAGTGTGAATATCGAAACCAAATTTCACACCTAGTTTTTGTCCATTGTCATTAAAGAGTTGGTTAGATTTTGGTGCATGTCGACCCAAAATTAAGGGGGGGGGTTAAAAATTTAAAATTATAATCTTTTCAAACTAAAAAAAAAACAAGAAAAATGAAATATACAATAAAATAAACCTATAATAATGAAAATATTTTTTCTGGGGCCAAAATTAATGGTGGGGGGGGGCAAATCTAGGCCATTTTAGCAAACTCAACCAAATTTTATACACATAATCAGCGGACCCCCTAGAAGTCTAAAAATACAAAAATTAACCACCCAATTTTTTTTTTTGAGAGGAGGAATTAAATCTGAATGCTTGTATCAAAACTCAACCAATTTTAACCTTTTTTTATAAATTGCATGCATTTTTCTAAACATGAGGAATTGTTATCATGAAAATCTAATTTTAGCTTAATAACAATTTTTAAAATCAAAATAAACAAAAAATAATAACATGTTCTTGATATAAAAATAATTTTATTTTGAAAACATTTAATATTTATATCACATTCATTTCCTATATATCTTTGAAATATAGCCAAAACATAAAAAAATTAATGCTAGAGATATATAAAAATAATTTTATTTTGAAAACATTTAATATTTATATCGCATTCAGTACCTATATATCTTTGAAATATATCCAACTCCAGAGTGTATAGCTCTAAAATCAGATTTAAAAATTTGTAAATCTAGTTCAATATTTTATTATAAGACTTTATTATTATTTTTATTGAATCTGCATATTAAATATATATATTATATATATCAGGGGCGTAACCAGGATTTTTGGAGTATATAAATTTAGCAGCCAGAAACCGTCGTAAACTCTTACACCTAACTCTTATTTGGGATGCCAAACGTCGATTCAAATTATTTCCAGCTTATGCATATTTACCTATTGGCCAGCAGAAGTCTAATTTTCTTGGGCTATTAAATTTATCAAATAGTTTTTTTATTTTCATTTGTAAATTTGTTAATTTTTGCTTTTAGGTACTTTCATTTTTTTCCTTGACCCGGGGGGGGGGCACAACCCCTTCATCCCCCCCTCTCGTGGTTGCTTGCCACTGATATATATATATATATATATAATAATTTATTTACTGCTATCAATAATTTTGTATTAAAAAAATTAAACTTACCTAGTGCAATTTTGGTATTTACGTCCACTACATTTCACACCATCTTTAGATGTATGTTTCTTTCCAGTACTGACATGAGTTAATGTATAGCAATCTTGACATTTTATTGAAAAAATAGAATTCAAACCTAATCGCCTTTCATCAACAATATTTTTTAGCCAAAATATCTTTCTGACCCAGTGACAACAGGTTAGGTTATTCGCCAACTCGCCCACTTCAATTATTCGGGTACCTACATTAGCACTCTTAGTACACATTTTTTTCGTTTTTTTCCCTCATTCATTACCGCAACAGCTTTTAATCGTTTATTTAGAACTTTTTGATTAATAAATCGATCATATTTTATCATTCATTTTATCTGTCATTTTAATGTCATGTATAAAAATATTCAATCTCTTTCAATGTTGCCAAATTTCTCAAACGAGAGCTTTGGAGTTCAAGCTGAGATTTGGTACAAAAAACAGCAAAAAGTGTTGGCCTTATGAACTATGAATCCTTATTGACTGTTCTATATACTTGAGCATTAACTTTTTGCTGGTATTGTCGCGAAACAACTACCTTAACTGTTCACAACACAAAACTTCAAGTTACCCCGGTTTATTAACAAACTAAATTAGAATATAAAGTAATTAATAGTTAATAAAATTAAAAGATAATTTTTTTACATCATATTTTTAAAAGAAAAAATGACGTTTGTTCACCGTTCAGATATTTCTAAAGAATAAAATTTATGAATCAATTCAGTTTTGTTGCCGCATTCCGGACGAAATATGGTATTATTATTATTATTATTATTATTTTTTTTATCTATTGAAAATAAAAAGTAAAAACGATAATAAAAGTGTAATAATTAACTACTTTCATCAAGTCTTCGGGCATAATCATGAGGTCTCGTCCAAAGACAATTTATAAATTATATTAGATTAGAGAATAATTATGAGATAGGTCGAGTCGATGACTAAGTTTTAAATTTTATTTTCTTGTCTTTGGCTTATCATGATAACAGACAGTCAAGACTGAAAACGGTCTTATTGGTTTTAGGAGACGTTAAAACGTCTTTTTTACAGTTAAACATGAATATAATTATTCGAAGCTATTCCAGTAGTTATTTACTTGATTTATTTTAAAATGTCAATAATTTTTGCTTGCTGAATCACTCATTTAAATATTCCTGAAGTTAATAAACATTTAACGCGGTTCTTCTGAAGAGGGTGATACCTGCATCAATATATTCCATCGAAATTGATTAGGAAGACCTAAAATGGAGTAGGATTATGAATCCTCTATCTTCACTTGAAACACAAGGACTATACTCTTCAGGAATATTATGGCTTTGTCAATATTGCAGAAGTTGGCCAATTTAAGAGTAAACATTTTAAGTAAAACTTAGTTATTTAAATAGGTTAAGATTTAGTTATATGAGTCAATATAAATATTAATTAATTCAAAGGATTATTCTATTTTCATTAAATTTCAATGAGAAAATAATAAAATTTCTACATATCCCCTCCCTGTTTAGAGAGAATAATTTTGCATACTAAAACATATGAGATAAGAACCATTTAAATTAATATACACCTTGATTATTTTAATATATTCAACTATTCCAACTAAGAAATAATAAAACGTTTAAAGTCAAACCATAATTTGGAATAATAAAAATGTAAGACACCATGCAAAAAGTAGAATATTAAAGTATTCGAGAATAAAGAGGAGAGATCCAACAATGCTGACGGCAATGAATAGTCACGGAATGACGATCGAGAATAGAAATTGAACGGACGAGGGATGATTATTATTTGTTTGAAAGGATCCAGGTTATTTGATAGCCCCGAAAATGTCATTGAGAATCCGATTAAGCGGTTCGCAGAGAAATGTCGTTTGCTTCTTTTGGGTGATCCTTTTTGAAAACTATTGGACATAGAGCGCGCTGGATTAGCAAGATAAGGGATCAGAGGTTGGAAAAACAGCAACGCGGTTGGTTTAAGGTTTAATGCACAAACATCGTTAACAGAGGCAAAGTGGCGGAAAGCGGAATGTTTATTACAAGCGCAGTTCTCACAGCGATGTTATTCCCAATTCCAACCGGTATCTTGGAGTATTTGAATTCCACCCATTCACTAAATAATCGGAGGGAAACAACAGAAAAGAAAATATGAAAATTGAAACAGAGATTAATATAAAAATAATTTCTCAAGCATATCCAATTACAGTTATTCTTACTAACAGTTATAAGGCATTAATTAAAGAGAACGCTCTGAATGAGTTAAGTGGAGTAGTGATGTGACATTGTAGCCAGGGTCGTGTGTTTCACAGACTAGCCGTAATTCAAATATTCACTCACCGACATGGGTATTACACATTGGTCTACTTTAGTGATCAGATTGTTATGATTTTGAGTAGAAAAAAAAACTACTTAAGTAGGTAAATAAATAGTTCATCTGCAGTTTGAGAAAAAATTATATTTGAATTAGATAATTAAATATTAAATAACAGAAAATGAATACCATAAATACATATGGGGCTATGAGCCCAATTGTGGACTAAGACACAAAATTATAATTATAATTATAGCCTCATTATAATAATAATTAGTAGAGATTGTGGTGTTGGTGCAAGGTGAAACATCTTTAATAAAGATAAGAGTAAATAAATATTATATTTAATATTCATTTGCTATGAGTTAAGGATTCTTGGTCACTTGGTTCACATTAAGATTATTTATCCACACCTATGTCAATAAACCCTACCCAACCCGAAATTTTCACTTAACATTAGCCTAAGAGAAATTGTTCTTTAAAATAATTAAATAATGAAAACATTTTTTTCCCTCTGTTCACTAAACATATATATAACCTAGCATTCAATAAGTTAAATTAGATATTTTCTGTACTTCCTCCAGATGGGTTGATAGCCCGAAATATATATATATATATATATATAATGAAAAATTTTTACATCTTTTAATTTTAATGTGAAACAAGTGACCAATAATCCTTAACTCATAGTAAATGAATATTAAATATAATATTTATTTACTCTTATCTTCATTATAATAAATTAAAAAAAGAAAATGGAAGAATTAATTTGTAATATTTTGTACTAATAGTTAGGAGGCCTAGAGGAAAGTTTTTTTATCGTTGACACATTAAAATACTAAAATACCATTAGTGTTAGATCATTTTAAATACACCTAAAAATAAACTGCAACGGATCGTTGCAGCTATATTAGTAAATTAAAATACAATATTTTTAATGTTATATTATAACACTAGATATATAGATACGAGATAAGAGTTTAACAAACAATAAGCTTTTTAAACCTTAGAAACTGTATACAATATGTAACTATTAAAGCTAATTTAATATTATTTTTGGTTAAATTAAATGACATGATCATTTGATTTTCATCAAAAGAATTGCCGGCTACACAAGGAGATAAATAGAATAAAATATTAATTTAACTAATAAATGAAGGTGCTCACTGATACTAGTATACTCAACGAGAGTATAAAAATTTGACGGCCTCCTAAAAAATGAAAACGCATCCTAAGACTTAAAATCACTAATAAACAAAAAAATTTGTAAATTTTAGCTTCAGATTATATTGCACAATAATAAAACCCCAATTGCTCCGGCAATTTAAGATTTTTTAAGAAATCAACGAAATAAATTTATTTTATTTGTTTGATATTTGTTGTGACTTGTGTTGGATTGTCAGACAATTATTACTATCTCGTCAGGGCAATAAGGTATAATTTGTAATTTTTTATTAAATAATTTTTAATGGGTATGGGGACGTTCTTGAGGATAGGGCGGGGATAATCAGGGCTATTAATATCTTTTTTATAAAATAGAAAGTGCTGGGTGATCTTCGGCGACCCTCTTGCTAACCAGGGAGCTACGCCACCATGGACCGTGCCCAAACCCAGCCCCCACTCCACCACAAAAACACTCCACCCCAAGTGCAAGAAGTTTCATTTTTTGACCCTTCCCCCATTTTGGGTGGTTAGTTTTTGCATTTCTAGCTTCCTAAAGGCCCACAGATTATGTATACAAAATTTGGTTGAATTTGTTCCAAGGGCAAGAATTTACATTTTTTCACCATTCTCCGCCTTTTTGGGTGCTTTTGCAGGGAATTTTTTTAAATAAAAGTTGTCAGAAATCACATCCCCTACAACTTTGCTTATTATAAAATTTGCCGTAGAGTTAATACTTTAAGAATTATTTGATAATTTTAATTCGTGCGCTCCACCCCCCCCCCAACACCCCTTTTGGTGTCAAAATTCGAAAACGTTATATAGCAGTAAACGTTAGTTAGAAGACATCTGATCCAAATATGAAATTTTATAATAATCCCTTCAGCCGTTTTTACGTGAATCGTGAGCAGCTTTTCGCGGAAACAACGCAAACATACACACAAACAGTCAGTAATATTATTGAGGGTGTTTTCGTTCATAACTTTGCTTGAAAAGTGTGCAACCAAAATTTGGAGTGATTTGTACAGACAATACTTTAATTTATATATATATATAGATTAAATAATATTATTTTGTATTAAAGTAAATTTTAGAATCTTTTTAGTCATGTTATTGGCATATTAGTTAAATGTGTTAAAAGAGTATATATAAATTAATAGAAAATGAGTTTTTTATTAGAAGATAATGTTTTATTGGCATTTGGAATTTTCCTCAATAATGGTTTTTCTCAAAAGTATCTCTTATAAGTTCGGAATTGCAAAGTTTACTTACTTAATTATTAAAAACTACAACTTTAATTATACTTTAGGGAGCAATGAAAATTGTATTTATTTCTAAAGTTGAACTAACCAACTGGCTTTTATTTTAAAAATAGATACGGAGTAAAATTTTTGAGTTTCATTAAAATTATGAAGATACAAAAAGTTAAAGAAATGTTTTTTGAAGATTCACATTTCTTATAAATACCTAGATGTTATTTATTTATTAAAACTATTAGGATTCTATGGAAACTAAAGTCTGTAAGTAGGTGAAAAATGTGTATTATGTTACATAGCTTATTTGTGCTTTTTGCACAATACGATATTTGAGGAAGTTTGAGAAAATTGTATTCTACACCTAACCATTTTTTTTTTTCAAATTCGACGTAAATTAACTTATAAGTTTTGTACTTGGTTTCATTATTTTAAATGAATAAATGAAAAAAATTGATTAAAAATACGTTTTTATGCTTGCTACGGTACACGAAAACTGAGAGGTGAACCGCGATTGGAATTAGGTGTACATCTTTGGAATTGTGTGGAATTATTTTGGAATTCATTAGATAATGATCCTTCATCTATTGTCTTTTACTTGGAAATGAAAGTGGAAGTGGAAGTAGGTGTACACAATATTAGGTCGCAGTTCACCCCTCGATAAAAACTACATTGGTTGGTTATAAGAGACAAAATCATATATTGAAATGCTAGCATTATAAATTTGTTAGCTTAGTTTTTTAATTAAAAAGATGGCGCAACAATAGTCTGTGTAAACAAAGAGAAAACCTTTCAAGATTCTATCTATAAATCTTTGTGATTTGGCTAATAATTGTCTGCGAATGTTTTTGGTTAGAAAGTTGAGGTCCGATGCTTCAAAAGTATTCGTGTTAAATCACAAATTTGGCACAAAAGAGAAGCTTATCAATGGTATCAAATTTCATAGACTTAGAGTCAACTCTTTATGAGATTACGGAATAGATCACACTGATTTGTCTGAGGAAATTTTTTTTTTGTTTGGTGAACTAATTAAGTTAGAAGGTTATTTTAGTCCAAAAGATTCCTATAAGAAGATTCAATATTTTTCAAATTTCTATGTTTTTCTTCTTGGACTTTTGAACCTAGGTATCTATCCTAATTTTCGTAAGGGAAATATAAATATTTTGGAGTCAGAACTAACTTTTCATGAACTTTTGTTTTACAGTTATTAAGGGTAGTCTGACAGACAGACAATAATTAGGTTTGAACATTTTTTATTTACCTTAATTCGAAACACGAATAAACAAAAAATATATTGAAAATTTCGAGAGAATACAAAAGCAGTGTAATTTTATTTATTTATTTAATTATTTGAATTAAAATTAGATTTTTCTCCCTTGATTTGATTATAGATATATCCTCTATACTAAATAAACAGAAAATATTTGTTTTATTTGGTAGATTATATAAATGATACAACGATACAATATGGATGCATACTTTTAAGGGGAAATAATTTGAATTAAAAGGGAGTTGATAGAATAAGGATTCTTCACATCTCATTGCTCAAGGATATCAAAGACAAGTCCAGACAAGTTTTTATATTTTATAAAAATTATTCTGGTTGGTAAACTAAAGAAAGGAATAGATAAATTTTTTTAATGAACATAATTGGGGAATTTCTGGAATAATCTATTTCTGAGACCAGACTAGAGGAGGTTTTTTAAATAATTGATACTAGTAAAGCAAGTAATAATATTTTTGATCAACAGGAAGTCATATATAGAGAGCACCGAAAAAATTATTTTAAGAGAAAAGAAGTGTTTTGTCAAAATAATTCTGAGCTAGTGAGTGAATTGCCTAATTTTTTTACGCTCTCTTCCTTGAAAACCAATGAGAATATAAAAAGAAATTTCATATTAGTTCATTTTTATGATGAGAATAAGAGCTGATTAGATTTTGATTGAAATGGGACCAAAATTAGAAAAGAATTCTAAAAATTAATACGTATTTAAACATTTTCAAACCAAGAAAGCTGAAATTTACTAATTGGTCGTACAATTTAAAAGATATGTGAAATTTTCTATGAGGGTCCGAAAATGGGGAAGAGGGTTTCTAAAAAATAAATTTATCGCTATATAAGTACTAGATATGTATAAGGCTCAAATTCGCCCCTGTCTCGAATATGGCTCTCATATGTGGAGAGTGGCCTCCAAGCATTCTCTTGCCACACTGGATGCAATTCATAAGCGAGCAATTAAACTAATAGGAGACCCGGCTCTAACCAACTCACTCGACTCCCTGGCTCACCGAAGAACCGTTTCTGCCCTTTCCCTGTACTAAAGATACTATCATGGTGTCTGATCAGTCGAGCTCAAATCAATTATCCACCTTAAAGCCCTCTTTAGGAGAAACACGTTGTTTTCGAACAGTCAGCACCCCCCCCCTTCGCTGTCAAATTGGATAAAAGCCGAACCAACGCTTTCGCCAACTTTTTTATCCCTATGACCTCCAGAGTCTGGAACTCGATCCCAGCCACCGTCTTCCCCGAGACTTATAACCTTCAGCTGTTTAAGACCGGTATCCACAGATACCTTCGACCCCTACCCAGCTCATAAAATCCCTTCTTCTTTTCACGATGGAGGGGCCAACCCAGGCCTTTAGAGGATTCACCTTTTTGGTGTTACTCCTTCTCTCATCATTTTCATTAAAAAAATCCTTTATTTGATCTGAGCCAAATTTCGCACAGCTGCTTTTGCGAAAATGGTTATTCTCTTAAAAAGGACGAGTTATTCTAATAAAATTCTAGTCTCGCGAGACCAAAAATAATCAATTAATATTTTAATTTAATTTGTCGAAAAGTCAAATGGGTGGATACCCACATCAACTTATTTATTTTGTTTAATTGAATATTTGAACAAAAAATAGAAATAATGCGTGAATCCATTCTGTTTTTTGACAATTTTTCTAAACTAGAAATGAATAATATATTGTACATTTTTAATTAGCAAAAAATAAATCATACATGAATAATTTAATGGTGATTTTAAATTTAAATTATTGCATAAACACACTCTTTTTTAATTTCCTAAAAAATTAGAATAATTTTTATTGTCTTTTTTGACCAATTAGAAATTCATTATTATGAATTGGATTGCATTTGAAAAAACTTACATTTTGTAGAGGCTCATTCTAGTCGAAGAAATGACAGATAATCAAAGAAGAAACAACTCACCTGTAACAAAAGAAAAAAATATTTAAGATTTTAATAGAGAACAAAAAATACTAATATTAGTGTATGTTTTAAACATTCAATTATCACCTTAAGGGCGAAAAGACTCTCTAAGTATAAAAAATTTCGGACTTATTCTATAACTAGCGACGACGTCCGCCTCCGGCTGCTCGCAGAGACAGACCGGCGGACATTCCGAAATTTTGTTGAAGGCATTTTCTTTCATATTTCTGCTTGAAACTTGTAAATTCAAAGTTTGGGGGGATTTTGAGGAATTTTCAAAAGACAATGTGAGATTCAAAACTATTTGTCCTTAGGAGATGAAAATTGAAATTCAACATGGGATATTTAATGGTTTTTATTTAGTTTTAGAATTTGAGATCTTCATACTAAGCTGGTCACTTATAAATGCATGATTTTGATATAAATGTACATTATGCATTTTATGTATTTGTATTTCAAATACATGAAGTCAAAGTGTATTGATTGTATTAATTTATAAAAGTTAAATTATTGGGTAAAAAATACTTGGTAGGTTTCACATTAAGAATGTTTCACCAAGTACAAACACCAAATTCCTTAAAAACTATAAAAGTTATTATATTAGGTGCACGAATTTTTAATATACCTAATATATAATAGAATTTTATAATAAAAATAATAATTTATATTTTTACTTGCATTTGTTTATTTTAAATACATTTTTAAGATTATTTTTGTATTTTATATTTGATATAATTGACTTGGTGTATTTTGGCCAGCTGTGCTTGTTGTAAAATTCAGGCGATCAGGAATGTAAATTTTTTTTGAATTGTTAAATTAAGGTAGTTTTTTCGCGACAATCCACACAAAAAGTTTTAGCCTCGTAACCACTCTATACATATGAACGGTATGAACTAAAATTTTAGGTAATTTTTTTTAACGAGACTGTACTTCTCACACTATTATATCCCCTATATGAATGGATCGTTTCCAAGCAATTGATCTTATCCCTAAAAATAATCGTCCAAATATGTTTTTTTTATCAAAATACGAGGTAAATAATTTCAATTTTTTTTAAGTTACTCCGAATAATCATATTATTCTAAAAATATTTGTTTTTCATCAAGATGGAGAAAGTCCTTCAATGAAAAAAAATAAAATAATGATCAATTTCCACCCTTTCCCAATCAACCATATGTAAAAATTTCATTTTTAATTGCAATTATTTCATGTTTGGTGTGGTAAATCGTCCTTAAATTTTAACATTGTGTTTATTATGCTTTCAATGACTTATATTCCATGCTTCGAAGACTTCTTAAATTTTTACATTTGTGAAAGAACTACCTTAATTTAAAATAGCTAAAGAGTATAAATTAAAGAGATTAAGTATAAATTATAAAATAAAATATGAAGAGCTTGTAGGATTATTAAATTTTTTTTTTTTAATTTTATTAAACCAATTATTTTACATTATGAAGAGCTTGTACGATTATTAAATTTTTTTTTTTTTTTAAATTTTATTAAACCAATTATTTTACATTAATTAATGTATACATTGTATTTTGCTTCGATTCCGGAGATTACTTCTCCGCCATCGAGTGTCCTTATTCATCTTTAGTCCTTGTTTTTAATAAGAGGAAAAATCTAATTAGATAAAAAAACCTCTTTTCCGATAATTATTTTAATTCCATTATTCCCCAATCAAGTCGATTGGTTTCAATCATCTCTTCCCAATCTGGATTATTAAATTATAAATTTTATAAATTTTATTAATCCAAGTATTTTACATTAATTAATGTATACATTGTATTTTTGCTTCGATTCCGGAGATTACTTCTCCACCATCGAGTGTCCTTATTCATCTTTAGTCCTTGTTTTTAATAAGAGGAAAAATCTAATTAGATAAAAAAACCTCTTTTCCGATAATTATTTCAATTCCATTATTCCCCAATCAAGTCGATTGGTTTGCCAATTTTCCTCTCTCTCCTATCTGATTATTAAATTATATATTTATAATTTTATTTTTCTAGTAATACTCAAATCAAATCTATGGCGATATTTAAACGTAAAAGAAAAATTATTTAAAAAAAAATTGTCCAAATGACTTTTAAACTTTGAGGTTAAATTAATGTTTAAAAACATATTACTATGTATTTATTTGAAGATTTACTTTAATTAAAAAGAGTTGCTTTTTTCTTTATCCTTGTTTCAAAACATTTTTAATTAATTTTTTTTCTACTCGTATTTGATGATTGTGTCAACTATAAAGGTAAAGTCATTTAAATCGAGATTTACAGGTATTCAGAGTTAGGCTGCACCATTCTTTTCCAATGAGATGCAACCAGACTAGATTTGTAAGGGCTGTAATGATATGAAGTTCTTTAACGGAAAAGTTTACAAGAATTAATCTCTAGCTACATTGATAATGATTAATAATCAAGCTTTATATTTAATATTGATTTAATTTGCTTAACTAATAATATCAATTTGCAAATTAAAATATAACAGGACAATATTTTAAGGGCTGGATCGGTATGTATTAAGTGTGTATTTGTTTTACTTTTGGATTAGAGTTGAGCAAGGAATCTTAAATTTTTAATTGTTTTACAGAAAAGTTCGATGTTTTTGGCTACGAAGAGATTAAATTTTATTAGATTTTTGATTCAATCCAAACAGGTGATTTACATTTCTATTAATTACTATATCTCATAAAAATCAAATGTTGATTTGTGATCATTAATTTTCTTTTGATGCTGTTTTTCTCTTTCTTTTTTTTGTTATAGAATGAATGAGAAATGAACGAGGTCATTAATTTATTTCAGAATAAAATTTTCCTCCATATCTGGTTATTGAAATTGAATGAAAACTTGTAACTTCTTTAAACAGGTAACTAAGCTTAATTAAGGGTATCTCTTAGTTCCTTTTTTGTTCTAAGACAAATCTGCTTTGCTTATCGCTGAAATATGTTATTTTCTTAACCTTCACCACTTAGGCGAGAAACTAGTAGATTTATTCAATCTTCATGTAATTATTAGCATCAACACATCATCACTCTAAGACGAATTGAGCTTAAAGCTGAAGTGAGTGATTTCCTGAGATCAATTTTTCATCTCTTAAAAAAGAATAGTTTATTTTAATTTTAAATTAATTATTTAATATACTCTGAGCACATTTTTAGATAGTTTCTTCTTCGCTCTAAATCAAGCATGGTGTGCTTAACGCTGAAATAAAATGAAAAATTTTCTTTTACCCTTCTTTTATCCCATAGACAGGGCCGTCTTTAACCTATTGGAGGCCCTGGGAACTTTAGGATAATGGGGCGCCTCTAAAAGAAATATACAGTGTTCTGTTAGCATCGATATTAAAATAAATTAGTTCCTAGTAAGTAATAGAGGAACATGGAACGCGGGTCCCTGGGCACTTGCCCTGAGTTTCTAATGGGAAAGAGGAGCCTGCCCAAGCGCCCATAGAAGAGAAACTACCAGTATGATTAAATTTTATTTAATATTATACTATCAAGCCTCTAGCAGATCCATTAAGCAAAAGTTAATTTTGAAAAATAATAAAGGTATTAGATAGTAATAAAAATGTTGAATTTTCATTGACAAACATAATCACACTTCATTATTAAGGACATCAAAGAGAATCTAATCTAACTTATCTTTATTTTTATTGATCATCCAGGCAGTAATTCATTCCTTTTGATATAAAATAATGATTTTATAGCATTATTAAAAACGATATTAAACATCACTATTAAATGATAGAAAGCACTTTTAGGCAGACATACATAGGTATAAATTTTGCATAGGAATTAAAATATTTAAATGTAATAGAATAATGTATCAAAGTAAATAAAAGGTCTCGAGAGTCCGGTTTGCGGCTTTCAAGCATCTTTTCCTAGATTCCTCTTCGAAAATGTTAAATATCCATTAGATTAAATAAATTCAAAAATCCTCAAGGGTAGTTTTATTTATTGTCTTGGGCTACCACGTGTGCTTGGATAAATAGAGCTGTGGATGACCAACCCAGGGAATTGAGAGCCAGGTCTGCATTCGAAAGCTGCCCAGAGGAGGAGCATCGAGAGTTCTTTAGGGAATTTTAACTGAGTTACCCTAACCACTCTGCCTTGACTAAACAGAATTTCAGATAAACGAGAGACAATAATACAATGGAAAGAAGAAAGAGAACGGGGAAAGAATTTCGAATACTCTTTTCATTCTTGATGTTAAAGAATAATAAAAGATCTTTCATAAATATAGGAACTGGAGAAAGGAAATTAATTGCATTTACTATGCATGACATTTAAAAAAGAACTCTCCGAAGATATTTAACTTTTTTTATATTGACCATTTTCTGCTTATGCCCTTAAGCCAATGTAATCTTGAAGATAGAGGGATTTGACTCCTATTAATTTCCATAAGGTCACAGCAATCAATTTCAAGGATATGATTTATAAAGTTTACAGTCAGGCCACTAACCTCGATTCATTTTGGAACAAAATAGAATTATTTTGGTGTAAATTTTGTTTAATTTAAATATACTTCGATTGGGATTTTAAAGCGGATTAGAATTGGATCGAGTGTGGAATTCAAGTGAACTGATTCTTGCTAGGGTTAAATTTTTGTTTACTTTTTAGTATTGTTCATAATTGTTGTAGAATATGCCTTTGAATAATAAATAAACGGATCGTTGCTAGACTTAAGCTGAATTCACAGTATGCTGATGTGTCGTGATAACACCTCAGCTGACGTGTTAACACGACACGTCAGCATTATGTGAATTCGCCTTTATCCATAGTCATTTGAAATATTACATATGTTTATTCCTTTATTGTTAATTTATAAAAAAGGATTTGGTCTTTTTGTAAAATACTTGGTTACTGTAGAGTAAAGTATTTTAAAATGTTTTTCTAAAAGCTTCATATAACCTTTTCTGATATCCTCAAAGTATTTAATTAAAATATTAAATTTGATCAGAATTGGTTAAGCCATTTTCAAGATATTTAGAAAAAACTAAAAAAGTACTGGAAAAAGTACTAATGTTTGGGGAGCGAGATATACCAAAAAATAATTAGAGTTTAATTTTGTTAAAGTAATGGTAGGTTTTTAATTGCATTTCAATCTGTTGAACGGTGTGGAAAAAATAATCGACATTAGATAATCAAGAAAACTCTGTTCATTATTTTATTTATAAGAGGGTGTCCGAAACACTTTAAGCAAGATAAATTTATAGAATAAATAGTAAACAGCACATACCGAAAAAAATTTACGAAAGGATCCCAAACTTAGCTATAACAAAATCATACATGTTGTTTACATCGAAATACCTAGTGTGGGGAAGAAAACGGGTATCTGATTTTAATATCAGGGATAATTAAATATTAATATCAATTATTATACTTTGTGGATAAACATTACACCTAGATAAATAATTATGAACTTAATGCTTTCCAGTAGCGTTGAATCAGTTGCCTACCTATCAGGCAAATTTATAACCTTCTCTTAAAAGAAAAATCAGACTCCATTCACATCGAGCGGGTCAAGATCGGCTCAAACTGCCCTCAGAATCCTGCCCACCCTTGCGTTACTTGCTATGTGGGCGGCTCATGAGCTCGCAAGTATATACGCGGCTTAATAATTAAATATATTCAGAGAGTGTAACAGATAACCATTGAAGTTTAAATAATATAAAACACACTATCACTTAAATTTTGGATGTGAGCAGCACGAGGGGGTGATTCCTCCTGGCATAAAATTAAACATATCTAATAAGATCTTTCATTCGGCCTATAAATTCTTAGATATGTAAAGTTAATTTTTTGCAAAAATATACCATAGAGTGGTTTAGATTTTTTTTTAAAGCAGCAAATCTTGAAAAACTCACTTGCTTTTATTCATAATATTCATTACGGCCTTACCCTGAAATTTTCATTCAGTCGCTAACAAAATTTTACATTCGAGTTTTCTATAGCATGAGTATAATGTTCTAGGTGAGCAAATACTTACATGTCGGAAGGATTTCGTCTCTAGAGTTAAGTCCAAAGACGAGATTCCGTCTGACGTGGAATAAAACACATATTATTATACTTACATAATTGAAAAGAATTTTGTTTTCCCGAGAGTAGCAGTCTTGTTAATTCAGAAAGAGAAATCAAAGAGGTTGTCCTCTGTTTGATGCAAATTAACACACAAACATACACCCATACATATAAATCTATATCAAAGCGCACAGCGTGCGCAGAACAAGTTCGATCATTAGATTGGCTGTACACGCTGTACGCTATTTACTCTAACCATTTCGAGTCAATTTTGACCCCCCTGCAGCTAGGAATTTGAGATTCAGAGCTGAAATTATACACATGTAATTATGTAATCGATCTTGAGGAGAATACCAAATTTCAATAATATAGCTTAAATAGATTCTGAGATATGGACCTGAGAAAATAGCTAATTTTGGCACTCCCTCACTGACAGGTCATCAAAACCTATAGGGTACTTCCAATCATTCCAACATCATGAAATTTCGCCTGCTAGTAGAGTTTGGGAGACAAACAAAGGAAAAATTCAAAAAGTTCAAACTTTCTGCCTTTAATCCCTTCAAAAGGGGTTAAAAATGAAAATTCTAGCCCATTGGACCAAACTCAACTAAATTTTGTATACATATTCTGTGGGCCCCCTGAAGGCTATAAATGCAAAAACTAACCACTCAAAATGGTGGGGGGGGGGGTCAAAAATAAAAATTCTAACTCCTTGGACCGATGGGCATCCTCATTGCTTACAAAAAGAAGAGAAATATCAACCAAAACATTCTGTGAAAAAATAGGCCAAGTTCGAAAAAATAGTGAAATCTAATGTGTAGCCAAGTTAAATTCGCCAAGAATAGTTAAGTTGAGAAAATAGTAGATCTCTAAATTTAATTATTCTTGGGAAATTTAACTTGGCTACAACATTAGATTTCACTACTTTTTAGAACATGGACTTTTTTTCACAGAATGTTATGGTTGAGGATATGTTTATTTTCATCAAGCAGAGGACAATCTCTTTGACTTCTCTTCATAAAATACATATAAATCGATTTACTATTCTACCTATAAATTATTAGTAGCTAATGTAATTTTAAATAAATATTTTTTTTCAATCAAGAATAAAAAAAATTAAATGTTTGGTACTTGGGTTCTAATCCTGAGCTGTTCGATCTCTTCAGACATGTAAAACAAACTTATATACTTAGATCGTTGATTCTGGTTTTTAAATTTATTCTTAATTTAAAATTAATAATGTAACGATTGAGCTTCAATCTACTGTTGAAATTACATTATAATAAAAAAAATTGGATTTCTTTTAAAGAAACAAAAAAAAATTTCAAAATTCACTTGTTTTTATTAATTAAAAATAATGTTTAGAAAGTATTACTACCAATTTAATATTTATTTGTAAAAGATGTTCCGTTTATTTAGTATTTGTAATGTCGATTTGTTTGATTAGCGTGGCCAAGTAAATGATAGATTTTTTGGTTTGTGAATGGCAAACTTCTCAGTTACATATTCATTACAAATTCTAATTGAAAAATAATGGAATATTTAACTTGCTGGTAAAAATGGAAGGAAAATTCCCCCACGTTGATTAATAAATGACTCAATTTTTTCCTCGTATCATCGTTGGTTTAAACCGATTTGATAATCTCATTTATTAAAAGTGTTGAATAACAATTTTGACTCCCTAGAGGGAGGATTTAACAAAACTAGACGATTTATGTTTTCGAATATTGTAGAAAGAAGTATTTTTTGAAATAAAATCCTAATGTGAAAAAAAATAATGATAGATAATGATAAATGAATTTAAACATTCTTCTAATTGAGCATTATAATAATTTAGGTGAATAAGAACAATTTTTTAGAAAAATATTAATTTAAATAGTACTACCTATCTAAAATCATGAAAAATAATAATATATTTTCCTCAATTAATCAGCAACTCAGAGACAGGATTACGGGTCACAATAAAACAGTGGTTTCTAACCTGGAGGTATTTAGCCCCATGGGGTAAAATAGCTACTTGAAGGGGGTAATCAGACTAATTAATATATGTTGACGGTAACGGATTCAATTTTTCCGCTACCGGGCGGGGCCAGGCAAGAATGGATATTTTTTTAATAAGGGGTAAAGACACATGGCTTGCTTGGTCATAGCGGTAATAAAACAGAAAAGGTTAGAGACCACTTTTATTAAACATTTGATTCGAAATCTTACTCGGGTAAAATTAAATTTAAATGACATTGTATAGTGTGTATAATAAAAAAGATCAAATTAATATATAAACATATGATGAATAAAATACAAATTAGTGAGTTTTTCGAATTTTGAATAATATAACATTTTTGAAAATTCCACTTTCATTAGAATTAGAATATATTAAATTTACTTTAAAAAAAGCCATTATCAAAGATGTTTATAGATCTGTTTAGTTTAGACGTTATCCGAGAGGGCGAATCCTCTGATATCCCCTTAAATAAATTATTCTAAATTTGAGTCAAAAAATTCATTATTTCTATGATATTTAAACATGAACTCTAATTTTACTTAGAGAAAGTGGTGTAGGTTTTAGGTGAAACATGATATTAATTAATAAAGTAAAGTGTGTTTTAACCCGTAAACTCCTGATGATAGACTAATAATCCGAAATATATTGAGTTTGTATAAACCTCTTTGAGTATTATGTCATTCACTGTGAAACTACACACCCTTTACTTTATTAATGAACTCTAATGATCAGAAATTCTGAAATCTGAATCCCAAATCTACAGTCTGCTCTTAGGTGGGGATCCATGACCTCACATAAAATTTCTAATGATAAGCCCGACAGTTTATTTTTCTATTCAGAATCGTGGGGAAAAATCATTTAATAATTTTCCCCTCGAAAAATCAATTATTAATTTCCCCCCTATACCTGTTTGAATTTGTGTTTGGATTCTGATACTGCCAATAGATTAGAAGTTCGTAGAACAATTTTTTTTCTATGATATTGATGCAAGCAATTGTTACAATAACTAATCAAGTTAACACCTGAATCTAGATTAGTAAAAGAATATGTTACAGGTTGAGTTGGAATCGAAATTGTGTGAAGTTTGTAAGTCGCGGTTAAGTTGAGTTCTAGTTTCTAGACAGGGCCGGATTTAATAAATTATTATTTTATAAGTCTAGATATTAAATTAAATTTCTTCCAGAACTTAAGTGACTTGATTTAAATTTTTCGTTAAATTGAAGGGTTGGTTTTGTCACAAAATATAATAAAACAATAATTTTAATAACTATTTGTATTGTTTCATTTCAATTTTTAGAACTACTGAGGATGGTCGACCAGTGGTGACCGAAACTGTATAGTTATCAATTAAATAATACAAATAGTTATTAAAATTATTGTTTTATTATATTTGTGACAAAACCAACCCTTCAATTTAACGAAAAATAGATATTAAATGTCAGTGCCAAATATGATATCAGAGGGTTATATTCAAATACAATTAAGAAGTATATAAATAATGAAATAATAAATCTTTAACTTTAATTTCGGTAGTCATAATTACCGGTAATACCGGTTAACCTGTTATCGGTAATGCAAAGCCTAGGCACAATAGCGCTTTGTTCTTCGAATGGACACGCTAAAAAAATTGGGTAAAGAGTATGCGACGTTCCAGACGTGCGGCATTGGATCAAATAATGCTGTAGTATATTTAAGTATATATCACAATTGCTCACCCGGACAATTTTTTTAGGGACCCCCCCCCCCCAAGAAATAGCTATGCCTTCTTTATCTTATACGTAAATCTTGCACTGTTTCTAAAAGTCATAAATATAAACAAGTTTGAGAATAAATAATGTATTTGTTCGATTTCTATATATTTGGAGATAGAAGGGCTTTTGAGGTTTAGAAAATCGTATATTTTGGGCAAATAAGACTTTTAGAATTATTGTCTTCTAGTCAAAACAAACACCATAGTAGTATATATTTAATAAATGGGGTAGAGATGATTCTACAATTGGCCAAGGAATCGACCAAGCTAGATAATGCTGGACTTTTTTAGTTTTTTATTCGCTTTTGAGTTGCACTGCTTGGAGGCCTCTCTCGCCAGATTCGAGTCATAATCGAGATAGGGACGAATTTGAAATGTAAAGAAGAAAAGTTTGTATGTACGATGTTTGTATGTAGGGATTAATCTCAGAAAAGAGAGAGCCGAATTTAAAAATATTTTCACCATTCACTTATACCTGTCCCCTATTATAGACTATATTTTATTAAAGTCACTTTTTAAAAAACCTATCAGCAGTATTGATTTTGTGAGTAAAATCTGAATTTTAATTATTTATATATAACAGGTAGCAGGTAGTTAAATAAAAACGAAACAAGCGTTTGAATATTATGAATGTATTTTTTTTATTTCCTCTTAAAATTACAATCTGTCAGTTAACATTAAGTAAATGATTTATTGAAGTCTAAAAACATGTAAGAAATAACCCAATAGTTGTATCCTATCTCTAATAATTATAGTACATTTAGCAATTATGAAATAAGCTTTGATTAGGTCACTAAAATGAATGTATTGAAGGGAAACTTTTCGTGATATCAGAAAGAGGCAAGGTGTCACCGGACCGAAAGCCCAGTCGGCAGCTACTATTGAGTAAAAAGTGTGCGAACAATAAGTCTGGATCTAAATAGAAAACCAAGTTTACATGTAGCAGGAAAATGTACATAAATATACATATAAATGTACATAAATATACATATAGATGTAAATAAATATATTATATTAAATTGGGCTTTCTAAGTACAAAACTTCAAAATGAAAAATGAAGAAAATCAGAAAAAAAATCGAATCGTTATACCAGAATCTCTTAAAGGGTTACTACAATAGTTTCTTAGAGCCAGTTTTCTAGCTCAAACCGTCCGCAGATAGAAAAAATACCAATAGCCAGAATTTCCACCAAACGCATAGAGTTCTAATAAAAGTTTCTACTTTTTCTTCCAATGTATTTTATTAAATTTTTAAATATTTTTCCCTTTAATGTTGTTTTTGTTATAAAAGAGGAGTAAGTGAAAGAGGTGAATAAAAAAAATACAGATATAGGTGAAATAAATCTATGTTTAGGACGAAGCAATATGTTATTAACAAAATACCGTTCTATTGGGCAATAAAAATCAGCGAAGGTAAGTTTAGTGCCACCTTTTGGCATTTATATCCCTCCTTGCGGTCATGTCTCGGCAAAGCCGAGCCTATCAGCGCGACAACGCTCGTATTTTTTGTGGCTTTATTAACGCCACTCTAATTAGTAAACGGAGTTGACACGTGTGTGGCGTTTGTGGGAAGGTCGGATGGTGTTTAACAAGTCTTCTCGAGGCTGGAGACAAGGGAGGACCAAATTCACGGCATGAGAGCCGCTTAGCATAGCATCGGGATCGAGTTCTGTTTGTCTAGTCCTCGCACCCAAGGGATCAAGGGAATCGAGGGCCGAGGGGACGGCCAAACCAATGTATCGATCTCATTTATCGTAATCCACTCTTCTACGGTTCAGATCATTATTGATTTCCGTTTTCGATAATCACCTTTCAAAATAGTTCAAATTAACACACAATTTCTTAAATAAACTATTGGTATTAACAAGATGAATTGCTTGCTTTCTCTCCGTCCTTTCAGTCATTTTTCATTTTCTTAAATAGACTAAAAGTTCATCATTCACCTGCAAATGTACTCCTTCCCTTGCAATTCTGCCTCTTATTTTTAGTCTTGTATCTCTGGTAAATTATCCCAAGTAGTGTAAAAAATTTTCCCGATAATTAAGACTCAAAAAACATGTATACTCCTATTGTTTTTAAATCTTTAAGATGAGCACTTCTTGAACTTCTCTCAAACGATGAAACATACAATTAGTTTAAAAACAAAGTAAACATTTAAAAAGTTAATTAATAGCCCTAATGAAAATATATTAAGATCATTGTCAAAATTAATAATTTTCACTTAAATTATTTTTAGTTTGTTTCTTTTTTGCTACTTTAATATTTTTACTTTCCCATAATTATATATTCTATCGTGTAATGTGAAAAATTGCATTCGGCTGCCGGGGTCCTGACTCTTTGAGAGCTTCTATCTCCTAGGTGAAAAAAGTTAATTTCACTTTGTGACTTCTAGGTGGAAGTAATCGATGCTCTTAATTGTTTGAAGCCGTATTTAGAAGATAAAACAAGATATTTTAGCCTAAGAGGCCAAAAAGTATCCAAAAGTCCATTGGTCCCTGTGTACGTTTATACGTATGTAGCTTACGTACTGTATCCCCTGTGTTTTGCAACCGTAAGTATCAGAGCAACAAAATTCGAAACTTAGCTCGGTATAAGCTAGAAGTAGTATCGTGCTATACGCAAGCTTTTGGTTGAAATCGGAACACCGTAAGTTGACATTTACATGAAAGATTTATCATTTTTTTGTGATTTTCAAAAAAACGATATTTTTTATAATTAGTGTACTTATCAAGTATAATAAGTTGTTAGCCGTGTATAAATTTTAATAGGATTGTAATAAAGGATGAGTGTGTAAATTAGTCATAGGGTAAAATAAATATTTTATATCTCGTATAAACTAATATAACCTTCAGCAGAGAATAACATCTTTTTTGATTTTCACTCTCGTAACTTAAAAACAAAGTATAAAGTACAGATATCGATTGAATCCAAAGAAAGTATCTAAATATTTCTTTATCAAAAATGTCTAATTTATATGCATTAAAAATAAAACGTGCATTTTCTTTGGTCTTTTAGACTAAGTGTTGATAGATTTGAATTTCAGAGATTGTAACGTTTTGATTATGGTATTGATTCCTCTCTTTTATCCCTTTACCTTAAAAGGCTAAACCAAATATATAATAGCCCTCGTCTGCAACTGTTATATATAGTAATAGAAATATTGTATTTAAAAAAATTAGGCAAGATGTCGACCACACCTGGAAGATTATCTTCCGTGTGCTGTTCATGTTTTGTATGCATCCTAAATTGGGTTGTACATTGCATTCAGAATGTATGGTGTGTACTAAATACATGCATATGTATCGTGTCCAGGGTGTATATAATTACTCTATGAATAATAAGTATAAAAATTTTACTTATGAAAGGATTGCCAAAGTTTTGGATGATGCACTGTGAAGAATTTCACTTTCTGAAAGAATAAAATTAATATTTTATACGGGAAAGTTCTATATAATCCCATTTATATTTTTTTCAAAAAAATCCAAATTGTATGCTACCCTAGTGAAAAATTATAATAATAATAATAAATGTTACAGTGTGAAGAACTACTGTAACCCTACAATTAAAAATTAAAATTTTTAAATTTAATCACGAAAAAATGTGGGAGTAAATAGTATGGACGTATCCCTGTAGGTAAATGGCAAGAAACTTCAAAATTGTATTAAAATAATTCTATATATGTGGCATTAAAGGACCCAATTTTTGTTATCATTTATCGTAGGGGTTAAGATATATCACCATTTATCTGATTTGAAAGAAAAAATAATTTCGTGGTTTTCTCGATGAAAATGGCTGAAATTTTGGACTTGAATAGTTCTACATCTTTTACGTCTAAAATTATTTCCTTATGGCAAATGAATTAAGTGCAATAAATGTTTTTCAAAAAATTTATTTCGAGACTTCAACTCCGTCACATTTGAACGAGGTTTTATGAAAATTGGCAATCAGTTAGAACTACTGGTGTTTGTCAAGTTCGCAATCGGCTTTTAGTAAAATAATGCCACACTTAACATTAGCATATAAAAATATAGAATTTGACTCGTAGCTAAGGTTGTAGATGTTTGTAAAGATATTGTGTACCAAAAGTAAATTGTTAAAATATAATATGGAAACATCTTTCTAAGAGAACATGACCATTTCCTAAGAAACCAGTTAATCTTTTTCCTAAAATTTTCATTTTTAGTATATAGTTTTTTTTTTTTATTTTTTTATTTTTGAATATTATTTATAAACAGTATGTTAAATTTAATAGTTTTGTCTACTGTTATTTTATTTGATCAACTAAATAATTTCACAAGAAAAACCAAGACTTTTTAAATTAATCCCTAATTTTTCCGACTTATCGAGAAAGTTTTTGCAGAAATCGTTGCAGATTGTTAATATTAAATAAATAACACAATGGTTAATTATCTTCTAATATTATAATTGTTAGGAACATTTATGCCGGTGGAAGAAGTGGCGGATCCATGATCTTTGCCCCCTATTCTCAGGGACGGATTTAAACCTCTTTGGCCCCTAGGCAAAATCTTTATTTCGGGTCCCTACGTAAAAACATAAAATATATTTAATACATGTACCATATATAAATAGTTCGAATCAATTGCCTCTTTAGTCTACTAGAAATGGTAAAAGGATTTAATTTTTTTTCCTCATCACATATTCAATTAATTCTATTGAAATTTCATATATATTAAATATTTTCTTTTATTTGAAAGTAATGGAAGGCAGCCCAGAGGTAGTGAGGAAAGAAAAAATTATCACATATAAAATAAGGTGTAATTTATTGGAATCCTTCCTCCTTTCCTTTCAAACCGACGTTTCGGAGGATTTTTGCCTCCTTCTTCAGGGTTTCAAAGGGTCAATGAATGAAACAAATAAAATGTTTCCTTCTTCTCCACAGTAGTGTTCAAAAACTTTCTTCATTTTTAACAAAAGGTATAGAAAGACAAATTTTTTTTCTTCTTTTCTTAATTATATATTTTTTTTTATATTTTATATCAAATAGTTTTTATTATAATATTTGCATTTTAAAGCGTAGTTTATTTGTAGTCTAATTGGAAAAACTAATTACTACTTTGAAATAATTTTTAAAATATGAAATTAATAAATATTATAAAATAATTGATTATTAATAATTACATTCAATTTTGAACGAAATTGATTGATTGGTTTTTGAGAAAATGGTAAAAAGCTAGAAAAACGTAACAAATGAATCGCTGATGCCGGGTGACTTGCGACCCAGCCTCTTGATAATATAGACGAAAATAATTATAAATAAGGAAGAAACTGATCTTATTTCATCGATTTCCTCTATTCTAAGGTTCACACTATGTCTATTATATAAGAAATTACATTTTGATTAAGAATTTTGGAGTTTAAAAGAAATTGTATGAAAAGATTCAATTTCTTCTCCCCGAGAGCGAATAAATGTATGAGTATATCAATGAAATCTAATTAAATCAAACCTAGCAATAATAGCAATAAATAAAAATAACACATTTTAAGTAAATTAAATGGAATTTTTCATAGATCGTCCAGGTAATTAAAAATATTACCGTCTAGATTTTTGTTCTACAAAGTCTTAAATGACAATGTCAAATGAAATTGCTTCCATTCTATTGACAAAATTACCAAATCATTTAATCTCTTTTCCGACATTGTTGACCCTAAATAATTTTTTATTCTTTTGAGATATGAAAAAGACCTTACGGAAGACGCATTACTAATTGTCATGGTCTTAAAAATTCTTAAAGCTATATTTACATACGGAAATACAGTCGAACCTCGAGATACGAGCACCTCTATATTCGAGCCAGGCTGTTGGCAAAGTAGGAAGAAGAAAACTTTCTTTAAAGAAAATCACCCTAATGAAGCAGTAATATTTAGGGAAAGCGGTGTTGGTTTATAGTGAAGCATATTAAACACAGGAGTTTTTAACAGGTTATAGTGTAGACTCTTTGTGAAATATCACTATAACCCGTTAAGAAAACTCCTGTGTAATAAAGCAGTGTTTGGGCGCACCATGGACTTGTGTAATGCCAATGTAGTGTCGCATTTTAGAGGCATCTTAAAAAGGAGACAGAAGCAAGTGTTATTAGATAAGTTTTTGGTAAAGGAACCAAGTGATTCTGACCCAGAACCTGCTTCCACTGGGATAAAATTCTCAAGAAGAGAGAGCCTTCCTGAAACAGAGAGGGACTCCCCTTCTCCACAGTAACCCGTTTCTTCTTCGACATTCAGAACTCGTAATAAAGGTAAATATTTTCAGTGTTATTTATTAGGAAAATTGATTTTTATGTTGATATTTTTGGGGGTCCGAAACGGATTAACTGAATTTCCATTATTTTCAATGGGGAAGTTTGTTTCTAGATACGAGAAATTCGCTATACGAGCTCAATAGTGGAACGAATTAAACTCGTATCTCGAGGTTCCACTGTATACCATAAGTTATGGTAGAGAGAATCATAGAATTTAAATTTAAATCAAGGTATAGCATCCGCAACATGGGTCATGAGCACATGTTCTCACGTGCGCGTGCAAACAGCCGAGAGAAATAAGGTTCCCCGCCCGTATAGAAATAAATAGATTTTCGAAATATGTTTTTAATATATTTTTGAAAATATATTAAAAATATAAAATTTTTGTGTTAAATTTATATAAAGTTTATGTTTTCTATATATTCTTAAAATAAAATTATTTTTATGTCGCTCTAGTATAAATTTTATATAAATTTAACGTAGGCTTCACCCTACTTAGCCTAATAGAAAATCCGCCATTGGGCGGAAGGTGAAATATAATTTAGTAATAGTTGAATTAAATAAATAAACATGTATAAAAGAAAATATTTTTTTAGATATTTAACTCGATATATTTCGGGATATTAGACCATCTTCAGGAGATACAAAGATATTGTCTTTTATTTTTATGAAACTCACCCTTGCCGTTATTTAATTTAACTATTACTTTTAATATTAAATTTCTAAAAAATATTTAGATATCATTAGGATCGGTAATATTCATTTATAGACTCGTATAAATGTATCAAGCGATAATTGTTATCTGACTTTCTAATTAGATGATATATTTAAAGTAAACATCATGATGAGAATTGACTTCAAAACTGTATGAAACAAGCGAACAAACTTGGAAATTGCATAACTCTCAGACAACAAACACAAGTCAAACGCACTATAAACAACGAGAGTTAGAAACTTTCTATTTTGCAGGTCGTTTCGAATAAAAAAATATAAAAATACACACAAAGTCTAAAACATGTTTGTAGTATATTTATGATCAACTTTTCAATTAGGATTTCAAATGTGAAAAGGGACACCTTTTAGGGTCGATACAAGAAATTTACATGTTTCATCCAAAATCGAAAATCGAATGATTATTTTAGGAAGGGTTGAATTTTTGGTGGGGTCGAATATAAAAAATAATTTCATTGGGTGTTGTGAATCTGAAAAGATTTTCTAAGTTTCTACTTGTAATTATACATATACTGGTACCTAAATATATATTATAATATCTATTTATATGTGTAATTACAAGGCTATATTTTTAATTCACTTTAAATTGAAGGTGTGAGGGGCCATCAAAGTTTCAATCTTGGGGTGATTTTTGTATACCTGTCGGTTTTTAGATGTGGCACTTGACTTAAAATTATGAAAAAATTCTACAAATTCCTCATCTGAACTTTATCAAAGATAAATAAAGACGAATTGGATATCTCAAGTATTTTGGAAATTATAAGGCACGGGGCACAGGACCCTCGGTATTCGTATACATATATAATATAATTATAATGATGCTCTATGTAATGAAGGAAAAAAATTAGGAGTGGCACTTCTACATATAGAAAACCGAGAAAATTTCACTCAAAGATTTAATCTTCATTTGTAAAATTTCACCGGACTCTCGGGTAATTCCTACTCAAACCACGTAGAATGGTTGTTCCTCTAGTACAGGGGTCGCCAAACTTTTTTGATCATCGACCCCTATATAATTTTTCGAAATCTCCATCGATCCCCATAAAAGTAATTTTCTGTTAATTAAAATAAAACTCTATTATATACTGTAATGTACATTTATTTTGTGATTTTAAACATTTATTAAATTAATAGTACATTGTGTGTAAAACAATAGTTTTATGAAAAATATATTAATGATGAAATTTAATGATTTTCCCAGAAATAAGTTATACATATTTATTAAATAATAAGTAATTATAAATAAGTAGAAATAATAAGTAAAGTAACTACAGATGTATTGCTTCTTAATCAATGAGATGGGTGTGCCTGGTGTTTTTTTGCAAGGTTCGCTATATTGGGTTCAAAATTGGTCAATTTTAATCTTAAATCCCCTCGAAACTCCACATTTAATTTATTTCTGTACTTAGTTAAGATTGAATTTACGTGAATTAAACCGGCTTCAACCATATAGGAACTTGGAAATGCTAGCACAAATGGCTGAGCTATTTCGTAAAGTTTTACATATTTTTGCATTATATTTATATTTGTCCAAAATTTGCTTATTGTTAAATTTTTAAGAAGCGTCCTTGATATTAATGATATTAAGTCAATTATAAAAAAATTCACAAATTTTACATACTCAATTAGGTATGTGTGATTTGCGTATTAAGAACTGTTTTTTCTTCGACCCCCAATAGACCCTTTCGATCGGATCGACCCGCGCTTTTGTTAAATAGACCCCTGGGGGTCTATATAGACCACTTTGGCGACCTCTGCTCTAGTAGGTATTAGATCAAATTAAATAAAATTTAAATAAAAGAATTTAACCGAGAAAAATGACTAATAAAAAGTCTTCCTTAATAGCAGCTAAGGAAAGGATTTCAAATACAAGTTCAGACCTGTTTTAGTCTAGTAGAATAATAGAAACAATGTTGCCTCCTCAATCACTCTCGACCTAGACAAACTGAATAAAAAATTTAGTTAACTTTAATGCAACCAAGACTCAATGTTATCTAATTTCTAGAAGCAAAAATAAAAATTTCCCTGATATTTACTTCGATTCGAATATCCTGAAAATGTGCGACAGCCTATCCATGTTCGGCGTCTCTGTCGCATCTAACCTGTCTTGGAATGAACACATCTCCTCTGTGACGAAATCTGCAGCAAGGCCACTTATTCAGGTCCAAGCGATTTTTCAGGCCCCTACATCTTCCCACCATCTACAAGGCCCAAATCCGCCCCTGTCTCGAATATGGCTCTCATCTATGGAGAGGAGCCTCTAAATATTCTCTTGCTACCCTGGATGCGACTCAGAAACGAGCCGTCAGGCTAATTGACGATTCTACTCTCACCGATTCCCTCGACTCGCTGGCTCATCGAAAAAATGTCTCTGCCCTTTCCCTTTTCTACAGATACTATCACGGCAGGTGCTCTGATGAGATAAAACCAATAATTCCCCCCCCCAAGCATGCTTTGCGCGTAGCACGCGTTTTGCCGACTCCCAAAACTCTTTCGCGGTCAAATTAGAAAAGTGCCGGACCACTTCATTCGCCAATACGTATATCCCCATGACTTCAAGGAACTGGAACTATCTCCCAGCCTCCATCTTCCCCAGCACTTATAATCTTGAAACTTTCAAAACCCTAGTGCATAAACACCTACGTCTCCATCCTCTCACTTAATCAACTTTCCCTTCTCTTCGGTAATGCAAGGGTCTTTCGAGATCCATAGGGGCTGCTTCTTTACTGGTGCGCCCCTTCTTGCATTCGATTACATTAAAAAAAAAAAAAAGTAGGACTTAAATTCTTAATGTCTATTATTCTATGAATGGTCTTTTGACTATTGCGATTGCAATAAATGGCTACTCGCTATTATATATAGAACATTCAATTAATTAAATTCCTTGGAAATGTTTAGAAATAATTAAACTCGTTATATTTCTAGTTCAAATTGCTAATAAAAGTAAACTTTAAATTTCTAAGAAAATCACAAGAGGTTGAATCTACTAGATCCGAGATGGAATGTATTATTTTTGTATATACCTACCTAGTAGCAATATGTTTCAAAGTATATAGTTCCTATATAGATAGAACATCTATATAGGCACTATATGGTTACTATATAGTATGAAACATTGTGCTACTAGAGTACATATACAACTATTATAATAACATATTATAAGGTTGTTTTTACCACTTCGAATATCCAGCCCGAGTTCTTTAATTATACTAGCTGCAAGGCCCGCCTTCGGCGACCCTCTTGCTAGCCAGAGGGCACACCCCCTGGACCCCCAACCCACGAACCCCACCCTGACATCCCACTCCCACCCAGCACATCCCCCGAAACCCACCCAGCACCCCCAACCCCCAACCATGCACCCGTACCCAACCTCCGCCCCCACACCACCAGCCCGCACCCCACCCACCTCGGACCCCCTCCCGTACCACCCCACTACACCTCTGGACCATCACCTGAACCCCCCACTCCACAAACCCTGCACTACCACCCATTTGGTTGAGTTTGGTCCAAGAGCAAGAATTTTCATTTTTTGACCCTCCCCCCCATTTTGGGTGGTTAGTTTGTGCATTTCTAGCTCTCTAGAGGCCCACACATTATGTATACAAACTTTGGTTGAGTTTGGTCAAAGAGCAAGAATTTTCATATTTTGAACCTCACCCCACCCCCCTTTTTGGGTGGTTTTTGGGGGGAATTTTTTTAAACAAAAGTTGTCAGAAATCACATCCCCCTACAACTTTGCTCATAATAAAATTTGCCGTAGAGTTAATAGTTTAGGAGTTATTTGATAATTTTCAATCGTGCGCCCCCCAAACCCCCTTCTGGGGTCAAAATATCAAAACGTTATATAGCTAAAAAAAAAGTAAGTTAGAAGACATCTGATGTAAATATGAAATTTCATAATAATCCCTTCAGCCGTTTTTACGTGAATCGTGAGCAACTTTTCGAAAACGACAGAAACATACAGACAGACAGACACGCATGCAATTTGTTGAGCGTATTTTCGTTCATAACTTTGCTTGAAACGTGGTTAAAATTTGGCGTGATTTGAAGCAATATACAGACAAAACCTTAATTTTATATATATATATATAGAGGGTAGATATTGAGATTGATTACCTTTGGTGAATGTAGGTGTCCTCTGTTGTTGCCCCGATGAATTTTCTCGGTCACAACTAAAGCGAAAATACCAGATCGAAAAAATCCCTTTACTCGGTTAGATTACCAAGCGGGCCGAATTCCTCCGAATTATATTCAATTGAAAATTCTCAAAATCACTTTTTAAGCAATTTTATTATAATAATAAATAAACTGCAACGGATCGTTGCTAAACTTTATCCAAATTCATTTGAAATATTAATATGTTTGTTCCTTTATTATTAATCAGATATCACTTGCAATTTGTAGTTCATATTGAAATTAATTCAAAAATAATTCTCATTTAAGAGTCGAGGAATAACCATTCTACATTGGATTTTTGACATTTCGGTTATTATTGTAACCATTGCTGAAGACATAGAGGAATCGACTTAAAATCAAAAATAGCCATCGATTCTCATCTAATACTTGAGGAATAACAATTCTACATTAGGTTTTTGACGTTTCGATTATTATTGGTAACCATTGCTGAAGACATGGAGGAAACGACTTAAAATCAAAAATCTTGAGTTGTTTACCACAAAAGAATTTAGTCTTTTTGATTTTAAGTCGATTCTTCTACATTTTCAGTAGAGGTTTCCATTAATGAGTCAAAACATCAAAAATGGAATGCAATAAGGTTATTCCTCTAGTATTAGATAAGAATCGATCGTTATTTTTGATTTTAAGTCGATTCCTCCATGTCTTCAGCAATGGTTACCAATAATAATCGAAACGTCAAAAACCTAATGTAGAATTGTTATTCCTCAAGTATTAGATGAGAATCAATCGCTATTTTTGATTTTAAGTTGATTTCTCTATGTCTTCAGGAATGGTTACTAATAAAAACCGAAACGTCAAAAATCCAATATAGAATGATTATTCCTCAAGTACTAGATGAGAATCAATCGCTATTTTTGGTTTAAAGTTGATTTCTCATATGTCTTCAGGAATGGTTACTAATAAAAACCGAAACGTCAAAAATCCAATATAGAATGATTATTCCTCAAGTATTAGATGAGAATCAATCGCTATTTTTGATTTTAAGTCGATTCCTCCATGTCTTCAGCAATGGTTACTAATAAAAACCGAAACGTCAAAAATCCAATATAGAATGATTATTCCTCAAGTACTAGATGAGAATCAATCGCTATTTTTGGTTTAAAGTCGATTTCTCTATGTCTTCAGCAATGGTTACTAATAAAAACCGAAACGTCAAAAATCCAATATAGAATGATTATTCCTCAAGTACTAGATGAGAATCAATCCTATTTTTGCTTTAAAATCGATTTCTCTGTCTTCAGCAAAGGTAACGGATAAGAAAACAACGCAGTTGCTATGGTTACTCATAAAAATTCCTCCCAAATTTTTAGCATTTCACAGAGAGAAGCCTATCCATTTTTACTTAAGCAAGGCTAAATGAGCTATATTAAAACTTTCAAATGAATAAATTTTAAAGAATTTAAAAAATTAAAAAAAGTACCATCTTACTCTAGAGTAAAGTACTTTAAAATATAATTTTACTAAAAACTTTATTTAACCTTTTTGTGGTCCCCAAGGTACTTAATTAGGATATTAAATTTCATCAAAATTGGTTAAGTCATTTTCAAGATATTTAGAAAAAACTAAAAAGTACTGAAATAAAGTACTAATGTTTGTGGGCCGATATGTACCAAAAACTAATCAGCGCTTCATTTTGTTAAACTAATGGTGAGGTTTTCAATTTCATTTCAATCGGTGCAACGGTGTGAAAAAATCGTGGGCCAAAAAGCGATAACATACATCCATCCATCCATACATACATACATCCATACATCCATCCATCCATACATACATACATCCATCCATACATACATACATCCATCCGCACGCACTAAATGAAAAAATCGCACTTTTTGGCCTCTCGACGAGACCCCATGTAATTTTTGGCAAAACCGTCACGTGCTAATATTCAACCTAATTGAATACTACAATTTGTGACTTTAATTGAGTCCATGGGTTCCGTAGTCTTTACCTGAGGATCCTTTGAAGCCACGCTTGCCCCGAGAGCGATTACAATACTTTACCCATGCTTTGCATTGGATAAAGTAAAAACAAAACAAAAAAACAGTTTGATTAAATAGAGATGGTGTCAAGAACAGTTTTTTTTTTTTTTAATTTGAACACTCGATTTTTCATCTTATTTTCTCTTCCGAAGCCACCGAAACGTTAATTAATTATTAATTAATCAACCATTCGAACACATATATATATATATATATATATATATATATATATATATATTTAAAAAAACAATTATAACAATTTTGGTATTTGGGCCTTGTAGTCAAGATAAGTTTTAGGATGGAAGTAGACCCAATTATGGCGACCCCCTTACTTGCCAATAAAGGGTATGTATATGAAAGTCGTGTAGTATGTATTAAACTCGCCACGATATTTTTATAATCTAATTAATTTTTAGAAAAATATTTTTATCATTTAAAATTTTAAAAGTTTATGAATAAAATAATTCTCTACACCTTATCCGAAGTTTCAGTTTTTTATTACGACATCCTCATTATAGATAATTAAAATAAGGAGATGTAATTTTTTAAATTCTTTTTGATACGCCTGACGAAATCAGAAAGAAGTGTTAGAATGAATTATATGGATGACTGGCCGGAGGAAAAAAGATAACACTCAAAGATCAAACAGACATTGAAAGAGTAACGTCGAGGGGTGAAAGAAAAAAAAAGTAAAAAATGTGAGAAGTCTTCTAAACAGGAACCATTGCATGACTCGGTGCAATGAACTCAACTGAAGCCAAAGCAGTTGGAATAGCAGATAGAATTGCGTGAAGAAGTTGAGAATAATTAGGGGATGTTAATGCAGAGGGTTTTCTAACCCCAGAAGCTAAGTAATAAAATAAATGAATTTTGATTAAATAACCTTCTGGACCAAATACTCTTGTAGATTTTATTCTATCTATTTATTTTTACTAATATAAACAGTGAATTCTAAATGGTTTTATTTAAAGTATCCATTAATCGTTAAATATGAGTAAATTGTTTTATTATCATCATCATCATCGAGTATAAAGTCCTAACGCTGGTTTGACGCAATCCGCCCCCTATCTCACTGAGTTAGAAGTCTTAATTAAAACACATCTATAATGATATCACTTGTCTGCCATTTAAGGCATCTGCCTCAGAGTATAGTTCATGGTAAATAAATAAATACTTACTAATATAAATAAAAAAATAAAATTTTCGAATAATAATAAAATTATCGAACACCAAAAATATTTCCACGAAATTAGAAAGATTTCAAGCCCCGTTCTAAAATTTAACCAAAAATACGGTATTTATATCTACTAATTTGAATCCTATATAAACATAAAACACATCTAACTATATGGACACTCTAGTATCCGAGACAAAAAAAAATACAATAATTGAAAATATTAGATTTGAGTTAAAAAATTTTATCTTCGAAAATATAAATAGATATATTTTATTAATTGGTGCCGAATTTAACCGATTTTTCGTTAATTTTACTCATATGAGGTAACTATTTTTAAGAGTGAAAAATCTATTGAGGAAAGAGGTAGGCTCCCAGTAATCCTTTTAAAACAAGAAAGTATTTTCCAGTAAATTTACTGAATTTTTCTCATTTTAATATAAAGTTTAAAATCTCTTAAAGAGTGTTTTTTGCTGAAAATCAGTACTTTTCTCAAAATCAGTATTAGATTGTAGGTATTATATATAATATGTATAAAAGCAGTCCGAGTCTCATTCGTATTACACTACAACATTAAAAACGAGGCTGCCCGAGTCTCACTCGGGCATGGGATAATTTGCCACTACTTTCCCGAGCGCCAGCTCAGAGGCTAAAGTTTTTAATTTACGCACTAATTTAGTAGTCATGCTTTCGGTATAAATAAACTAGGGGTATAAATATATGTATAATATATTTCATGGGAATGAACCCCTAAATATTGAGAAATCTAAAAATCGAAATTCAGAAGAGCAAGAAGTTTATATTTGAAGAATTATTCAAAAGGGTCGTAAAATACTTGGAATCTGTTCTATAAAGTTCCGTTTTATGATTACATTATTATAAAGATAAAGCAAGCTTGAAAATTGAATTGTACAAAATTTTAATGAATGACAGGCTTCATTTTGGATTGAACATTAATATAATTGCCGATCATTTGACATCATTTAGCTTCATCGAAGGGGAGATCGACACTGTTACAATTAATTGGACAATAGACAATGGAGATCGGATCAATTAATGGTTCTTGAAATGATGGGTTGACCTAACTAAAGTAAACTAAATTGAAGTCTATGGAATCTGAAGCCAAATACTGGATTACATTTGCCTAAGCCTGAATGAAAACCGATCCTGGTCATTATAGTTAGTCAATAGGAAAAGACCCGGACAAGAGGAGCGAGGGCGGGGGGGGGGATGGTTGAGATCGGCAATCGATTTCTAATTTTTAATTGGAAGCAGATAGGCTACTTTAAAGACTATGAAAACTTAAAATACAATAGATAATATTACTAATATCTATGAACAGATCTAAGGACATCTGCCTCCCCCACGCTAACCTTGGATGGGTCCTCCTCCCCCTTTGTGTGCACTACACCCCTTTTCCCGGGGCTGTGGGGGTTTTATTTTCGCCACTGTCACAGTATAATGCTATTATACTGTACGCCTATTGAGTTTACCAGATTTTCAATTATTTTACTTATTCTTGTGAAGAAATTCCAGAAACAGAGAAAAATATAATTTTGGAACATAATTGTTTTCTCTCCTTCTATGAGTGGTGTGCCTACATATTGTCGATAACTATAGAAAGGTTCAAGTAAATGAGTACAAGAAGCGGCATTCCGAGAAAATGCAGCACCTAAATTTGTCTTAACACTCTTCAAATAAGCTGACGTGTTCTGATGTGGCCATCCACTTGACTTTACCATACAATCTGGCCCCTAAAATTATTTATAATCATGTAGGGAGGGGGGTAGTTTTTGCATTTTTATACTTCTGGTGTTCCACTGATTATGTATACAAAATTCGGTTGAGTTTGGTAAATGGCCAAGAATTTCATTTTTTTGACCCTACACCCCCCATTTTGGGTGATTAGTTTTTGCATTTTTAGGCTTCTGGGTGTCTACTGATTTTGTATACAAAATTTGGTTGTGTTTGGTAAATGGCCAAGATTTTTATTTTTTTGACCCCCCCCCCCCCATTTCGGGCCGTTGGATTTTGCATTTTCAGACTTCTGGGGGTCCATTGATTATATATATAATATATATAAAATTTGGTTGAGTATGTTCAAACGGCCTAGATTTTTAATTTTTAACCCCCCTCCCCCCCCTTAATTTTGGGTCGATATGCACCAAAATCTAATCAGCTGTTAATCTCAAAACTACGTGTGAAATTTGGTTTCGATATTCACTCTAGTTTTTGAACTAGCTCGTCCACAAAAATTTGGTAACGCACATACTAACGGACAACCAGACAGAAAACAGAGAACCAGACTAACAGACATTTTGACAAAACAATTATTATCTCAAAAAATATAATTTTTCCGATGTTCACTTATTAGAGTTTTTTTGTAGAGCGAAATGCCATGGTTTAGCTCAATTTTTTTTAATCAAAATAGTTTCAGCCGTTTTTCAGATATGTCAAAAAAAAGAAGGAAAAAAACACTTTTTTCATGCACGATTACAATACTTGACCATACCCTGAATGTTTAAATCAAAATCCACCGTATAAAATTCGTTCTCTTGCTAAAATTTTTGAATTTCACATACGAACAACTGATTAAATTTTGTTCTTACTTCAGAAGATCCATTTAAGAAATAATCGTAATATAAAGAGGAGGATATTTAATGGTCCTTGTTGATGATCTGAAACTTAGCATACTAGTTTGAAATAAAAGCTGTACCCTACGGATGAAGTTTAATTATTCTTACTCAATAGCTTGCAGAAGAAAAATTGCCAAATCACCAAATTTGATATAGAAAAACTAATGCTTAAAAAATATTTTCTCCAATTTCAGACATTTTTAAGAGAAATAATAAAAAAATTTACATAAATTTAAACCCCACATCCGCATGACAAGCTAAATAAAAAACAATAATAGAATCTTACACTCTAAATACAGTCTAAAATTGCGTATAGGTAAATAGTCTAAATTAGAATAAAAATAAATTAGAAAACTTTTTAAAAATTACGAATTTATTTCAAAAAAATGCTTTAATATTTTTATTAGGTCCCCTTGACCCCCTCCCCCCACGATCTGAACACTCCACCATCTTCAGGAGTTCACAAAGGACACTCTGTTAGCTCCTGAAGATGGGCTTATACCCCGAAATATATATAGAGTCGTGCTAAACAAACAATCTGATCTTTTATTTATGTGAAACCTACCTAGTATTTTATATTTAAAATTTTAAAAGTTTCTAAGAAAAATTTTCAAAAATTTTCTTTACAATATTTTTTTTTATTTGTTTAATAATAATTTATTACAATCACACAAGGTCCTTAGTAAATTATACAAATTAGAAAATAATTCAATAATAAATTAAAATTGATGAAGCGGTTACAATAATTTTTTTTATTCAAATGGAAGAAAGAAGTGGATATATTGCTTTTGGATAGGGAAAGAGTGGGGGTGGGGTGTAAATGCAGCTCGATAAAAAAACCTTTGAATCTACTTTTGATCCCTGCCAAATGCTTCCGGGCAATTTCTTTTCGATATGATAATGTCCTTTATAATATCCAATTCTCCAATCTGAAAAAATTCTCTTTTATTTGAAAAAAATTCTGACACGAGATCTAAATAATTCAATTTATTATTATTATTATTATTCTATTGGTTAATCATTTATCAATTTGAGAATTGATTTGTTAACAAGGAAAAGGAGAAAGAGGGAACTAATTTTATGCCCTCTTGTTAGCCAAGGGGCTTCGTCCCCTTGACCCCCTCCCCCCACGACCTGAACACTCCCCTCTCCTTCAACTTCAACCACTCTCAACCCCACCGACTCTAAATTTCAACTTGACTGACATATCGAAACTAATAAAGACCCTTTTTTCGTTTTTATGGGGTCCTAAAAATTGGTATGAGTTCTGACCCAGTATACATGTCATTATGCATATTTGATCACATATTTGATATCCATTAAATTGAATGCTTTTGACTGTTTAATACCATAGGAGCTGAAAAAATGAAATTTCCCGAAATTAATCAGCATAAATTAAAATAAAATATAATTATTTTAATAAAATTATATCGTGAAAATTATTCACCTGAAACTACTAGATGAACAATAAATTTCATTTATGTGAAAAATGAATAATAGATAAATAAAATTAATATGTCACTCAAACACAAATAAAAGCAAAATTTACTGGTTCAATTAATTACTCTCTAGGACAATTAGTATATTTTATTTATTTATTTAGTATAATTTTCATTGTTTAATTATGAATGGTTCACGCGAATTAAATATATAAAATGAGTCAAATTGAAAAAGACTCATTTGTGATATGCAACCAATATAATTCTTTATTTATCGTTTTTTTTTCATTTTATTTTATCCAATTTGAATCATCGGTATAGTATTGGAATCGGTCTCGCGCCAAGCCCATATTCAAAGGCCCCTCAGTTAAAGACTACGAAACCTCATGCTCGCAAACAAAGTCACACCTTTTACAATCATGAGTGAAAACATAATTGAATATTGTAGCTCTTTTCCGAAATCGAACTTGAATTTAAATGATTTTTTTGCACGTATAAGAAAAATATTGAATTATAAAATATAAATAAATAACTATATTTATTAAAATTCTCAAAATGTAGTCTGAATTTGAACTTGATTTATGACGATGGTGCGCCTGTATTTAGGCAACGATTTGCGCACAGAAGTATGAAAGCTGCGTAAGAGCTAGGCGAGTCTAGTCATTGATGAAATGAATGCTCCAGTTTATGGCATGTAAGCCATCAAGTATGAAAGGATAATTTTTACATAAGCTTTAAATAGGTAGAGAATAGAAAAGGTAGAGTTTACCATATAGACATTCGAGTTTTCTTGATTTGTGCTACCTCAGTTCCATTTTATTAATGTGATGTACTTTATCCAATGCTATACAAATTCTATACAAAATAAAAAAACTCTTTCCTGACTAATATTTTTGGATACTCCAATCATATCTTCAAGATCGCTGGTTCTAAGTTAGGGTAGAAAACGTGTTTTCTCAATATCATCCCATACGTTAAGGAGTTCGTCAAGGCAGCATTCTTGGACCATTCTTATATATATATATTTTTTAATGATATTGATGTGAGTAGGAGATACACCAGAAGTTGCATCCCCTAAAGGCCTGTATGGGATGGCCTCTCCATCGTGAAAAGAACAAAGTAGAAGGAAAGAAGCCAGGATCACCAGCCAAATCTCAGAATGTTAGATACAATCCAATTTACTAAGTTTTTTAAGGGCTTCGAGCAGTGGTAAATTCTCTGCGCGATAAATTAAGTTAAATTTATCTCCCACTTAAATATAACTCTTAATAAAACTTAATATATTCCGTATACCCTGCGGATATACCAACAACGGAAGATTCATTTATCGCCACTTATGCCGATGATACCGCCATTCTCGTCACAAGCACAGATCCAGACATAGCATCAATCAAACTTCAAGAACGACTAGACACCACCCAAAACTGGTTTCATAGATAGAGGATTCATGTGAATGAAACTAAATCTAATCATATCACTTTCACTAATAAAAAAAATCACATGCCCAACAGTTTATTTAAATTCAAAAATAATTCCCTATAGTAACACTGTAAAGTATCTTGGACTGCACCTCGACTCAAGACTTACCTGGAAAATTCACATAGAAAAAAAGAAATGAATTAAATATTAAATATAAAAAAATGTACTGGCTATTAGTAAAAAATTCACAACTTGCCTTAAAAACAAAAGTCTTACTTTATAAGTCAATGATTATGCCAATTTGGTCATACTCATGTCAAATATGGGGAACTGCCAGCGAATCCAGTATAAGCAAAATTCAAAGAGTGCAATCCAAAATACTTAGATGTATAGCAAACGCCCCATGGTATTTTACAAATGCAAGTTTGCACAGTGACCTTCTCATCCCTTCAGTTAGAGAAGTGATTCTAAATTCATTCATCAAACATACAAAAAAACTTGAAAATCATCCAAACATATCAGCCATTACTCTCCTGGACAACATTGAAGTGACCAGAAGACTCAAGAAGAACCATGTTCTCGACACTGAAGAACGCTCTACTTTGAACAACTGGAAAATGAAATTCAAATATGGAAGTCATCAATGGACGACTCTCCCTTCAAGTGACGTGTGCGTGTGTGAATGAACTAGTGTGAGAGTGTGTGTATGTACAAACTATTTGATCAAATTTACTCAAAGCTTAAATATTAAGCTGATTGTAAAAAAAACTGTATCCAATTGTAACTGTAAAGTATTGTTATCGGTCTCGGCCCAGGTGCGGCTTCAAAGGGTCCTCAGATAAAGACTACGGAACCCATGCTCTCAAACAAAGTTACAAATTTTAATATTCAATCAGGTTGAATTTTAGTACGTGACAGTTTTGCCAAAAATTACATGGGGTTTCGACCAGAGGCCAAAAAGTGCGATTTTTTTATTTAGTGCGTGCGGATTGATGGGTCGATTGATGGATGGATGTTACCATTTTTTTCGACTACGATTTTTTCCACACCTTTCAAATGATTGAAATGAAATTGAAAACCTAGAATTACCATTACCATTAAGGGATTCTTCAATAGACCAGGAAATTAAGAAGGATTGTAACTAAAGTATTTCATAACTTTCAAGGGAATAGGTGTTGGTTCAAATTGAAACATTTTTTAATAATAAAAAATTAAGTAAAATTACGAGGTTTGTTTTCATATTAAATTAATCGTTTCTTAAATGCATTCAAGCTGACAGAAAAAGGTTTAGAAAATCCATTCCATAGGTACGTGTAATAGTGTAATTAACAATATGTATTTATGATGTAATGGTATGGGATTAAAGATTGCATATCTGCAGTATCAATTCCAGAACTTAAATAATATACGAATGGGACTAGGTCAAGAGCAGACCTATCGTATATTAAGTTAATAAAACCAATTATGTTACAATTGTGTGGTTATAGATCCTCAATTACAAGATTATAATGAGAGTGGGTTCTTGTCCCCCCCTAGTAGAGATTTTATTTAATACATAACGAAATTTACTGCGACTCTCTGATAATTGTTCTAACTATATCTGATTGGGAAACATATAAACGGCCGAGAGAAAATAATGAAATTCAATATTTCAAACTTTAACCATTTGTTTATTGTTGTATCATTTTACATTTTATTGTGATTGGGCATTTCGCTTCCTGGTCAATTATCAAACTATCAGACATTTTAAAATGACAACAGAAAATTATATTTTCCTAAATCACGACTTTTTTCATTTTTTAAAAATTTTTTTTTTTAGAATAATATACTGTTTTTGTCTCTTGCACAATGCAAGGATAATAATAAAAAAAATGCAATTTCACATGAAAGCCTTTGTTGTTTCAATGAAAATATCAAATCCAGACTCGATCAAACAGTCAGATGCAGTTTTGATATGATATAAATTAGTGAAATATATGATGAAGGTGAAACGTTTTTCCGAGTTAAAAGTCATCAAATACATTCAGCTAAACGCGCACAAACAAACGGGGAGATGATACATGTAACAACTTGATGTATTAATTCTTTGTCCATAAATAGGTTAATTGAATTTTATGATAAATTATAATAGCTTCTGAATTCGTGTTTAGTTTATAGGACAATAATAAAATAACTTTTATGGGAAAGGATCAAAAAGCTTTGTGTAGTACGATAATTGAAAAGAATTCTGAAAAATCTATTGATGATTTCAATCCAAAGCAATAATAAATTATTTGTTAATTAGATATTTGATATATTACTATTTAAAGTGACTAATAAAAGAACTGCTTAGATTCAGTTTGGCTGAGGTTGGTCAATTTCCTCAGAGATAATTGGAATTTTAGTCCCAAGCACCCAAAAAATTTAATCAAATATATGGCTCTTCAAAATACATTTAATAACTATACAGAAATTTAAACTCTATATATACACTGGCTAAAATGGTCAAATAACAGGACACTAAAAAAACATGCTTGGAAAATCTAATTAATGGCTTTAAATGTTTATTTTATTTAAGAGCATTTTAGTGTTATCATAAATTTAATTGAAAAGCTACTATTATTTAATGGTTTTTGAATTAATAATTAAATATTTACTAGTGAAGGGAGAAAATAAATTTGTGGTCTCCTATTAGAAATTACCTTGAACCTTTTGGAGAAAATTTGAGATGGATTCGTTTTATTTGCATACATAGAAAATCATTACAATATACTCCAATTCTTTACATAGAGCAGCGCTTTTTAAACTTTTTTCATTCGCGACGCCATATTATATAGATACGTATATGGTATAAACCAGGGGTGTCCAGCTGTCCAACCTTTTGGCTTACATGGGCCACATTTGAAGAAAAAAAATAGTTTGGGACCTCAAATAAAACATTCTATTTATATTTGTTAATCAAAAAAGATCAATAATAATGTAGGATAATAACAAAGAAACAAAAATGTCATAGCAATAATAATCTTTTAGTTCTTTTCCTTCAGGATTTTGTTTTTAAATCATATAGGACTTCAAAAAGTTTAAATTACTGAAATAATAAAAATTTTAGAAAATGAAAATATGAGATGAAAAATAATTTTTAAATATTCGAAACTTAATTATTTTTTTATCTGATTTAGTTTAGGTTTTAATTTTGCTTTTAGTGAATTTTATTCTTGAAAAAAGCTTCCATTATAAATAAATTCATATATCCAAAAAAGGAATAAGTATTGGGAGCCAGGAATATTTGTTCATGCCTTCATTCATTTTTGAGCTGGACCGTACACAAAAAATGGTAAAACACTCATTAACAGATATTTTGTTAAATTAATTAATTCCTATCTCTTAAAATATACATTTTTTGATGTTTACTATCATAGTGTTATTTTTTTAAATTTATTTATTGCCACCGGGAATAAAGACCATTTAGACAGCACATAAGTTAAGTGTTAGTAGGATTAGTGAGGGAGCCGAGTTTTTAGCCGGGTGAAATTTTTATTTGCCAGCCAGGATCGAACCCCGGCTCTTCCGCTCCAACATCAGTCATAATCGATCGATGCCGAAGCGGGGCCAGCGCGTTAGCCGGCTCGGCTAACCCGACTCCCTAATCATGGTGTTATACTAGAATACAAAAAATAGTTTTTAATAGTAAATTATTTAAATTTTATTTAATATTTAATTTTATTAGTAGGATCTCTCTAGTTCTAGCTTTACAGAAAGTCTGAAAAATTTAACACCCTTACTCCAAAATATTTTATAAAAGGGGACTTATATTTCACAATTATTTAGCAACAGAGTCTGTATTTGTAATAATTTTCTTCTTTTATTCATTTTCTATTGTAAATTTAATTTGTTAGTTATGATGTGTTATTTTATTATAGGAATCACTAAATTATCGGAAATATTTTAAAAATTGTATTTAAATGTTTACCTTATCTCTCTGTAGATGAATGTTTGAACAATTTTCCCCAATGCAGTAGTTAACAAAAATGCACAAAAAGCGAACAGCCATAAAACATAAATATTAAGCCCTTGACCCGCTGGATGGTCGACTCGAAATGAAATAAATGCATTTCAATGGAAAAAACAAAGCAAAGAGAAAAGAATCCCGTTACTTGATTAGATATCAGAATGGAAAATAAATCCAGATAAAATAAAAGTGCACTCAAGACATGTCCAATTAGTTTGAAATTGTTTTTAAATAAAAAGTGTGTGCGTCAAGTGATTTTCACTTAACTCTTCTTCATTAATTAAAAATCAACATTTTAGCGAATAAACTTTTAAATATATAATTATTTAATAAATAAAATATCAAATAATCATCTGAATGTAATAAATACCATCGCAAATTTACTAAATCAAATTCTACAGGTGTTATAATCACTTGATTAAAAATATTCACCACCTAATCTTAATCTCAATGCAAGAAAATTACATGTGAAATTTCGTCTTGACATTCATAGTACTTTTTGAGCTAGAGCGTTTACAAACAAACAATTTAGTAGCGTACAAACGTCTTAACTTACAAACAGACATTTTTACAAAATAATTAATACTTAGTAAAATATAATTTTTTCTCAATGGGAGTGATGGCGAACCTTTTTAAGAATTGGGTCAAATTTTGTTTATTATTTTATTTAATACTAGCCTGTGGGTCACTAAGTCAGTGCGCTCCTTGGAAGGGGGAGAGGGTTAAAAGTGTACTAATAATTTGCTAACAGAAATACTTGACACTTAAATTTTTGTGTTTTGAAAATGCTTTTGTAATTGAGGAAAATATTTCATGATTTTCATTTCCAAATCTTAAGTGAAAATGTCAAGTTTTTTCACAAATATTTTCAAACATCTTTAATAAATTACAATTTAAAACATTATAATACCCTATCTAATCTTTAATATAATTTGTTAATTTTTAAGTTAGATATTTATACTTTATTTTTTTAATATTTTCGATTATCTGTTCTCTCTTTTATGACATAAAAAAATGAGTTTATAAAAATTAACGAGTAGGTCATTTAAAAATCCTTAATGGGTCAGTATCTGATCTGGGTGTCATGGGTTCGGCACCACTGCGTCTGTTATAGTATGGCGTTTTCTCGTAGAACAAAACGCCATCGTTTCGCTCTGCCGTTTTCGAGATATTTCGAAAAAAATGTTAAGATTTAAAATCAAGTGACTGAGAATTTTTTCACTGATTAAGATCGATTCTTTGAGTGGAAAAATTTTACGCGTACTATATATGTACATGTCAGATATGGTTACATCTCGGTGAGCTTGTTAAGTATCCGGATTGCATTTGTTGGCGACATTCAAATTCAATTTCCGAATAGGTGAAACAACCCTTATGACATTCTAAAAATAATCCATAGCACCTTGTACTTAGTAGTTGACTATCTCTCCTGATTTTCTATAGAAAGTTATTATAGTTACTATAAGATAGATAGTTTGAATGTCAGATGAAATAAACTGCAACGGATCGTTGCTAAACTTTATCCAAATTCATTTGAAATATTAATATGTTTGTTCCTTTATTATTAATCAGATATCACTTGCAATTTGTAGTTCATATTGAAATTAATTCAAAAATAATTCTCATTTAAGAGTCGAGGAATAACCATTCTACATTGGATTTTTGACATTTCGGTTTTTATTGGTAACCATTGCTGGAGACATGGAGGAATCGACTTAAAATCAAAAATAGCGATTGATTCTCATCTAATACTTGAGGAATAACAATTCTACATTAGGTTTTTGACGTTTCGATTATTATTGGTAACCATTGCTGAAGACATGGAGGAAACGACTTAAAATCAAAAATAACGATCGATTCTTATCTAATACTAGAGGAATAACCTTATTGCATTCCATTTTTGATGTTTTGACTATTAATGGAAACCTCTACTGAAAATGTAGAAGAATCGACTTAAAATCAAAAAGACTAAATTCTTTTATGGCAAACAACTCAAGCTTGAGTTGTTTACCAAAAAGAATTTAGTCTTTTTGATTTTAAGTGATTCTTCCACATTTTCAGTAGAGGTTTCCGGTAATAGCCAAACATCAAAATGGAATGCAATAGGTTATTCCTCTAGTATTAGATAAGAATCGATCGTTATTTTGATTTTAAGTCGATTCCTCCATGTCTTCAGCTTAATGGTTATCAATAATACGAAACGTCAAAAACCTAATGTAGAATTGTTATTCCTCAAGTATTAGATGAGAATCAATCGCTATTTTTGATTTTGAAGTCGATTCCTCCATGTCTCCAGCAATGGTTACCAATAAAAACCGAAACGTCAAAAATCCAATATAGAATGATTATTCCTCAAGTACTAGATGAGAATCAATCGCTATTTTTGGTTTAAAGTTGATTTCTCTATGTCTTCAGGAATGGTTACTAATAAAAACCGAAACGTCAAAAATCCAATATAGAATGGATATTTCTCAAGTATTAGATGAGAATCAATCGCTATTTTTGGTTTAAAGTCGATTCCTCTATGTCTTCAGCAATGGTTACTAATAAAAACCGAAACGTCAAAAATCCAATATAGAATGATTATTCCTCAAGTACTAGATAAGAATCAATCGCTATTTTTGGTTTAAAATCGATTTCTCTGTCTTCAGCAAAGGTAACGGATAAGAAAACAACGCAGTTGCTATGGTTACTCATAAAAATTCCTTCCCAAATTTTTAGCATTTCACAGAGAGAAGCCTATCCATTCTTACTTAAGGAAGGCTAAATGAGCTATATTAAAACTTTCAAATGAATAAATTTTAAAGAATTTAAAAATTAAAAAGTACAATCTTACTCTAGAGTAAAGTACTTTAAAATATAATTTTACTAAAAACTTTATTTAACCTTTTTTGTGGTCCCCAAGGTACTTAATTAGGATATTAAATTTCATCAAAATTGGTTAAGTCATTTTCAAGATATTTAGAAAAAACTAAAAAAGTACTGAAATAAAAGTACTAATGTTTGTGGGCCGATATGTACCAAAAACTAATCAGCGCTTCATTTTGTTAAACTAATGGTAGGTTTTCAATTTCATTTCAATCGGTGCAACGGTGTGGAAAAAATCGTAGGCCAAAAAAAGCGATAACATACATCCATCCATACATACATACATACATACATACATCCATACATACATCCATCCATACATACATACATCCGCACGCACTAAATGAAAAAATCGCACTTTTTGGCCTCTCGACGAGACCCCATGTAATTTTTGGCAAAACCGTCACGTGCTAATATTCAACCTAATTGAATACTACAATTTGTGACTTTAATTGAGTCCATGGGTTCCGTAATCTTTACCTGAGGACCCTTTGAAGCCACGCTTGCCCCGAGAGCGATTACAATACTTTACCCATGCTTTGCATTGGATAAAGTAAAAACTAAGGAGCAGTTGATATGCGAATTTCTCTCTTGGTCGCTTTTTTTATTTACACATATTAAAAGGAAGAGGTTAACTTAACCAAGTGTGAAAAAAAAGTATTTAAAAAATAATTTTATTAATAATTGTTGGTTGTATGGAAAGGGTGTGAATTTAAAAAATGAAATAAATATATGAAATTTTTTTCTCATTTGAATAAACTTTTTTTTCATTTAATTAATAAAGTGAGCAAAAAATTATGTATTAAAATGTAGCGAGATAAAATAAAAAATATTTTAGATTGAAAATAATTGAATTTGTTGTCTGTTTCTGTTATCAGATGATGGTAATTTCCGTTGAATTCCAATTAAAACAATATCTATCGATGCTCTCGGCCGGATCCCAAGTAAAGGACAGTGGGAGTTAAAATCAATGTTTTATCAAATGACTGGTTAATTAATTAGCCTTCAAACATCTATAATTCACCTGAGGGATGATGACCAGTGGACAAACAGGTGGAGGCGGGGTTAGTAAGCCCCTTGGGCCATGTGGGACAAAAATCTGGTTTTCCGGCGGCCTGAACCAATTATGAAAGATGAAAGGGCTTTGCGTTTCAAAAGCTGACATTCAAATAATTCAATTGGTAATTAGCTACTTTGTGACATGAGCACAATCTCCATCCCCGAGCGGTGCCAAGGGGGAGGATCGAAACAGACGCTTTGATACAGACTAGAATACGCAAATACTTTTCGCAAGATTTAATTAAAACCTAATTAAAAACATTTTCACTAAATAGATTAGAGGCGGTATAGCGAAAAATATAATGCACACACCATTGTGAAGAGATAGGCACCGCAGAGCCACAAATAAACTGCCGACTTCTACGTTATGCCAAGTAAACAAAAATCACAATATGAATAAAGTAAGTATAGCTATCGTGTCACATTCTTTAATCATCAATGAATGCATATAGAGGAAAATTAATATTTATTTGGAGTCTTATAATCAACTCTCATCATCATCAAACATACAGCCCTGAGAATGGTTTGACCTCTCCACTCAAGTCTATACAACTCTATCACTTCTATAAAATTAAATTAGGTTGGAGTTCGTGGTGTTTCTCCTTGTGAAACACCACCAACTCTAACCTAATTTAATTTTAACTATGTTTCACTATAAACCAATACCGCGTTCCCTAAATTTGACTTCTATAAAAGTCCAACATTCCATTATCTGTCATTTTTGTGGAAATAATCTATGTCTTCCCTTTCTCTTTTGTTTTCCATTTCACTTTCTAAAATACCCTTTAGCAATCCTCCAAAGGTGTGGTCTATAATGTGAACTCTTTTCTTCAGATTCTTCCACAGAAGTATTACCTTTTCTCCTATTTTTCAAGGACTTCCTCGTTTGTAATTCTCCATTTGATCTTAAACAACCCTCAGTTACACGACATTTTCCTTTCTCTCTATCTTTTCAATATCCAAGTTTCCCATGTCATCAGCAACATTTTTTTAGTTTCTAAGATGATCGAGAAAGAACAAATAAATTTTGAGTTTAGCTTTTAGCAATTCTAGATTTAATGTATTTTTGGCTTCTTCCGTACCATGAGATTTTACAATCCCAGAGAGGAGAATTCCTTAAGCTTCTGACCTCAATTGTTACCCCACCAAAAACACTGCATTGAAAAAAGGCAAGCCACGACCCCCGCTGAAAAGCCGAATCACTAGCATCCTATTTCGCAACTAACTCCACTTTAGATGACAAAGGGCTTAACCCGCCCACTTATACCCCCCAAACCAACCTCATGGGCAAAATAATTTTCAGGCCCCAAATAATCATAAAAGCCATTAATAAATTAAATTCCAAATCCGCCGCAGGCCCGGATAACATCCCACCAATTCTCATTAAAAAATGCGCCCCTGAACTTGCCCCTATCTTATCCAAGCTATTCCAACTCTCTTACGAGTCGGGCATATTCCCCAAAAGCTGGAAAATAGCCAGAGTAACACCTATTCCTAAAAAAGGAGACACATCACAAATCTCTAATTACAGGCCTATCTCGATCACCTCTGTTCTTTCCAAATTAATGGAATTAGTCATAAACCAACACGTCCTTCATCACTTAGAAAACAATAAATTAATTCACGATAGGCAATATGGATTCAGACAAAATCGTTCCACAGGCGACATCTTAACCTATGTCACCCACACCTTGAACAATACTCTAGAGGCCGGAAAAGAAACCCTCGCTGTAGCCCTTGATATCTCCAAAGCTTTTGACCAGGTTTGGCACAAAAATCTTCTTGCCAAACTACCAGCCTTTGGATTCACACCAACACTTCGCAAATGGATTGAAAGCTTTCTGACAAACCGAAGTATAAAAGTTGTGGTGGATGGAACATCTTCTGAATCGTTCTCCACAAACTCTGGTGTTCCCCAAGGCTCTGTAATCTCCTCCACACTCTTCCTTATTTATATAAACGACCTTATTGATCAAACGGCAAACCCCACTCATTGTTACGCCGACGATAGCACTCTACACGGCAAACCCTCTCTCCCGAATAATCGAATCAATATTGCCTCCTCAATTACTCTCGACCTAGACAAACTGAATAAATGGGGCTCTCAAAATTTAGTTAACTTTAATTCAAACAAGACTCAATGTTGTCTAATTTCTAGGCGCGAAAATAGAGATTTCCCCGATATTCACTTCGATTCGAATACCCTGAAAATGTGTGACAGCCTATCCATGTTGGGCGTCTCTGTCGCATCTGACCTGTCTTGGAATGAACACATCTCCTCTGTGGCGAAATCTGCAGCAAGGAAGATTGGCTTCTTATTCAGGTCCAAGCGATTTTACAAACCCCCACAACTTCTCACCATCTACAAGGCCCAAATCCGCCCCTGTCTCGAATACGGCTCTCATCTGTGGAGAGGAGCCTCAAAATATTCTCTTGCTACCCTTGATGCAATTCAGAAACGAGCCGTCAGGCTAATTGACGATTCTACCCTCACCGACTCCCTCGACTCGCTGGCTCATCGAAGAGATGTCTCCGCCCTTTCCCTTTTCTATAGATACTATCACGGCAGGTGCTCTGATGAGATAAAATCAATAATTCCCCCCAAAGCATGCTTTGCACGCAGCACACGTTTTGCCGACTCCCAACACTCTTCGCGGTCAAATTAGAAAAGTGCCGGACCACTTCATTCGCGAATTCATATATCCCCATGACTTCAAGGAACTGGAACTCTCTCCCAGCCTCTATCTTTCCCAGCACCTATGATCTTCAAACCTTCAAAACCAGGGTGCATAGACACCTACGTCTACACCCTCTCACTTAAACAACTTTCCCTTCTCTTCGGTAATGCAAGGGTCTTTTCGAGATCCATAGGGGCTACATCTTTACTGGTGCACCCCTTCTTGCATTCGATTGCATTCAAAAAAATAGGAAAATCGAGTGCGCAGTAAAGTTAAATTCGCCAATAATAATTTAGACGAAAAAAAACAAACTTTAAATTAAAACGCAATTCTTTCCATTTTAAATGACGATCTAGATTTATGAATTATATACTTTTAATTTATTTTATTATTATCTAGTTAAATTCAAGGGGCATACATTTAGTTTGCTTCGAAAGACATAAATGTCATCAAATGAGATCAATTGGGGCTTGGAAATGAAATATTTCTCAATATCATCCAATTAAATTCCGATATAAAAATAAATAAATAACATTTATTTATAAAGCTACAAATTATAAGGACCATATAGCTCAGGCAAATTAGACCGAAAAAAGGCTGCGCTCGCCAATAAATATGCACAAGCTGGAAATAATTTTAATCGATGTTAGGTTGAACCGATTTTAACTTTTAAGTACGTTATTTGTCGCGAAATTTTATGGTCTTTCATTTTGGTAACTACCAATGCCGAAACCGCTTTCAAGTTATAAAAGAAAATCTGAAAAAGTCCAAAATTTTCGTGGTTTTTAGGTCCTCAAAAATTTAACACCAACCAAAAACCTTCGCAAACTCATATAACTTTCATTTGGAATGCCTAACGTCAATTAAAATTATTTATAGCCTGTGCATATTTATTGTCCAACAGAAGTTTAATTTGCCTTAGCTAATAATTGTTAGCTCAAGATTAATTTCTAGGGCCTTTGACCATTCTGAACCAATTTCGCTTAGTGACTGATTAGAATTTTGAGAAAATATTCGTACAAAAGTTCCCTTACTACCATTAGAGGCCATCTCGCGAAGAATACTGTGCATTCCTTTTAAATTAGTCCATATTTATTTGATTTTTTTTTTTACTTTCTTTGTGCCTTCCATATTTTCTGCTTAACAGGATAAATCAATTATAAGAAAAATAAATTTCTAACCGGTTTTAAATAAAATTGTTAATTTGAGACGTGATTAAAAGATTATGAAAGTGGCAGTAAAAAGTAAGTGTAGAGGGTCTTTGTTAACTTTTCTTCAAAAGAGTAATCACCCTTAAAACAAAGAAGGAAAGATGAAGAGAGAAAAGGCTGCATAGCTTCAGAGAGGTGTAGGGAACGAAGAAACGAAGGGGCCCGCGGTACGGAGTTCTTTTTTTTAAATTTATATAATTCAGCTAATGAATAAACTAGACATCCATCTTTAATGTTCTCCTTTGTTCAGCAGCCATGATTAAGAATTAAGGGCGGCGTTGGGGGTTCCCGAGGGACTAGCCTTGTTCCCGACAACATAATAGACCCAAGGTAATGCCTAGCCAAAGGTGGCTATTATTTCCTTGTTTTACCGGTATATAAAATGCAATTGAAATGGGCGAAATGACATTGTTTTAATAATTCAATTACGATTCTAAAATATTATTAAATAAAATGCTCTGTTGAGAGTTTGAGATAGAAGGGAATAGATTTGCATATTCACTATTTACGATTTATTGGTTTAAAATTTAATTTTGTTGTTGTTTTTATTATTATACGTGTTTTTATTAGAATGCAATAGAAAGTATGGGAATATCTAGAAGAAGAAGAAAAATATCAATTTTTCGAGATCTTTACTCTTTAATGCCTACTGAGTTGAAAGAAGTGATTTTAAAAAAATGTCTCAGTGTTTGTGGCTGGTCATTATTATGTTCACTAGGTTTGTTCTTATTTTGGGTATTTTCGAATTTTTACGCTGACAGAAGCTCATATAGTTCGAAACAAATAAAAAAATATCCCTCAAGTTTCAAGTCTCTATCTCAATTTTAACCTGTGCCACACAGCGATGCAAGTTTCTCATCTAAATAACATAGGTTTTTGGCATTGAAAGATCAATTTTTTATTCCGCCCAAAGTAATAGTTAAAAAATTTGAAACTCTTTAGACTTTATCCTTATAATAGTAGCTATCACTGAGAATTTTCACAGATTTTTACCTATTATAATTTTGGAGTTACAGCTTGATAAAATACTGCTATATCTTAGAGTTAGTAAGTTATAGACTCAAAATTATAATTGCTAAAAATATGTAAAAATTCTGAGGGATAGCTACTATTATAAGGATAAAGTCTATAGAGTTTCAAATTTTTTGAACGATTACTTTAGCCGGAATAAAAAAATGATCTTTCAATGCCAAAAAGCCCCTGTTATTTAGGGGGAATAAAAAATTGATCGTTCAATTCCAAAAACACCGTGTTATTTAGATGAGAAACTTGCATCACTGTGCGGTACGTTAAAATATGTTAAAATTGAGATAGAGACTTGAAACTTAAGATTTTTTTTTTTTATTTATTTATTTCGAATTACATGAACCTCTATCAGCGTAAAAATTCGAAAATATCCAAAAAAGGTCCACCCTAAAGTTTAAGCTATTTCAAACAGAGTATACAGTCTTATAAGACTGATGTGACGCAACCACCCGCCTCCATGCCAACTCTTTCACTTCTCTAAAAGTCACACATCCCATTTATTTCATTATATAGAGAAAATACTCCAATCTAAGTATTTACCATCCCTTTTCTTTCACACCCCGTCCTCTAAAATACCCCTTAGGAGTCCCTCGTGTCTTAATGTGTTAAGGCAAGATACTTTCACAGTATTCTTTTTTCTTTTATTATTTTTTCACGAATTTTCTCGTTTGCAATTCTATCAGCCCATTTTTCATATACCAACAACAATTACAAAAGAAATTTCATAATTATATTTATTGAGATTAAGAGCTAATTAAATTTTGGTTGAAATTAGAGCACGGAAATTTGAAGTGGAACACTGGAAGTTTTTCTAAAAATAATTGATTTCTTTTAAAATATAATTTATTCAATATTTTATTTTATACGGTTTTTTTATAATACGTAACTTACTTTCCAATATTATTTTAACAAAATTTTCAACAAATTAAAAAAAAAATCACAATAATTGATGCGCTTAGGATGGACACGAAGGTGTGTCTAAAATGCCCACTTAATCAATTGAGAAATAATAAAAGACACAAAATATAGATCAATTAACTTTTTCATCTTTCCGATGAAAAAAATAGTAATTTTGAGAAGCAAAAATAAAATTTTAAGTTGATTTTTGAAAAATTTCAAAGAATAGTCGTATTTTATGGACTTTTTGATTAAATCAAATGTGAATTAACTGGGGTATTAATTAAGGACAGTTGTCAGCACATTATACTAACATCCCAAAGACCAGTTTTAGTATTTCATTTTGATATTGCATTTGATTGTATCCCTGATAACATATCCAATTTATTTAAAATCATACTGAACATTATACAAAGGTTCTGATTCGTCGATATGTTTATTTAGCATTTCATAACATTTAGTAATATCATGTTTGGTTTTTCCCTAAAAAAGATAGAAATCTAATTATTTAAATTAATAGAGTCTTGATTAAAAGTACAGAAATACAATTGATAAGCAACGCTATGTTGAAATTTATGGATTTAATTAAAACTGAAATTAACCTATGTGTTTTAGGTAAATTTGAGAATATTAGAGTTGGATCATGTATAGATTGCTGAAGGTGAAGTTTCAGAATACAGTGGGGTTCATTAGAAAGTGGTTTTATACTAATTAAATTTTTATACTAAATTAATATATTAAAAGTTAATGTTTTATACTAAGTTCGACTAAACTGGATTCCTTATTTGAGGGTCTTGAATTTCGTATATCTATTTAATTAATATAACGAATTTCTTGAAAAATGTACAAATTCAAATCACATATTTTAAATGAAATTTTTTATTCAGACTTTTTTGTTTAATTTTAAATTTGACATAGTCCTAATATTAGAAAATAAATATCCATATATATATATATATATATATATATATATATATATATATATATATATATATATATAAAATTAGAAAATAAAATTATGAGTAGCATATTACTTTTTCAGCCATCATATTTAGGATAGAAAAGTAATGTAATCGTGAGGAACGATACAAATTTTTTTAAGTGTCTAAGTTTAAATATTCTGAGTCCAAAAAGTTAAACTAAGTTTAATATTCGTGTGTTCTAAACCAATAAGAAATTTCAAAACCACATTTCGTATTTTATTAGTTGTCTTATATTGAGTTTAAAAGCTGATTAGATTTTTGTTAAAATGGGAGCACGCAAACTTGACGTTTACTCTTGATATTTTTCTAAAAATAATTAATATACCTTAAAATTTTACTTTCATGTTGGTTAGTATAAAAGGCTTTTTTATATAGCTTGAAGCGTTTTTAGTCAATTAAAATTGTTTTAGCACGGTTTGAGCTATTTCTAAAAAACTAAAAAACTAAACCTAATTAAAAATTATTGAAAAAAGTGAAAACTTTTTCAATACTTTGTGTGCACATTTTGGGTATTTAGCAATTTTTGTCATAAGCCATAAAGATGAAAAAATAAATCTTGATAAAAAGTTGGAGCTATTATTATTGTAGCGACTACAGCTGTTAAAGGAATTAGGGGTCGTCCATAAATTACATCACACGAATTTCAAGATTTTTAAACCCGCCCTGTGTCACATTCTGTCACATCTTATATTATTAAATGAGCAATTCTTGTATATATATCCAATCGGGTTTTCGAAAACGGGTCTAACGATTTGGATGAAATTCAGGGTCCAATATAATTGTTATTAATATTATCACTTTTAGACCCTATAATTTAATAATTGTTAAAAAAATTTATTTTACCAACTTTTTCAGGTTGGAATAATTATAACCTAAATTAAAAAAAATAAATTTGAAAATTTTTTAAATGGGACATCACAATTTTTAAGATCCTCGGGCGCCCTGTCACATTTTGTCACAAATCTGAGATGCTCCTGTCCCCTTACTATGTGACGTAATTTATGGGCGGCCCCTAATAACGATCATATATTTCAAAATACTTGAGATATCAAATTCGTTCTTAATATTATATTATATTCGTTCGATAAGGAAGGAATGAGTGAATTTGTGGAATTTTTTCATATATAAAATTATTTAAGTTATTTGTGGAAACAGTCGACAGGTACAAAAATCACCTAAAAACAGTAACATTCACAGGTCTCTCACACTGTAATTTTAAATCGAAATAATTAAAAAAAAGTAAACCTAATTTTGCTTAAAGATCTCCTTTACAAAGATATCACGCATTCTATGATAAAAAGGTATTTTTTTTGACCTCACATAAAACTCCCACCCAAATAATCATTCGATTAAAATTTGAATACGATTTTTGATTTACGGAAAAATGTCCTAATTCAAGGCCGGTTAAGGAGGTCCTTTCGCTCCAGTTGAGTCAAAATAAGTGTAGTATCTAATATTTAATAATATAAGATAAAATATAAATGAAAAATAATTATTATGAAAGCCGTAAATGATGAAATAAAAACAAATATAAAAAAAATAATTAAATACAAAAGTTAGTTTGATTTATTTAAATCAGATAATAATAAGTCTTGTGTGATTTGACAATGCGTTGTATTATGTATACATCCAAATTTATTTAAAGTAAATATCTAAGTAAATTCGTCGATTAATCATATATTGTATTACATAAAAAGAAACGTGTATGTTTCAAAAAGCTAATTTTTAGTTTTTTCAACTTTATATAATCAACTAAAAATAGTATAATTGAAGAGAAAGTGTCAAGATCTTAATTTTCCATAAGACTCTAAGAAAATGTTTACATTTTAAAAAATTTTATGTTCAAAAATTTACTCGCTAATGTGTGATTCAAACTTCACCAAAGCATAAGATAGAGACTTAAACTATTATAAAAAATTAAGTTATAGTTATAATCTAATATTTTTTATTTAACATTGCCGGCGAAAGGACCTCCTTAATGACAGATTAGATCTGTGGACATTTCAAGGAGAATCTATATATATAAAATTAAGGTTTTGTCTGTACATTGCTCCAAATCACGCCAAATTTTGGTTGCACACGTTTCAAGCAAAGTTATGAACGAAAACACCCTCAACAAAATTCCTGCCTGTCTGTATGTCTGTCTATCTGTATGTCTGTTTCCGTCGTTTACGAAAAGTTGCTCACGATTCACGTAAAAACGGCTGAAGGGATTATTATGAAATTTCATATTTACATCAGATGTCTTCTAACTTACGTTTTTAGCTATATAACGTTTTGGTATTTTGACCCCAAAAGGGGGTTTGGGGGGCGGCACGAATGAAAATTATCAAATAACTCCTAAACTATTAACTCTACGGCAAATTTTAAAATGAGCAAAGTTGTAGGGGATGTGATTTCTGACATCTTTTGTTTAAAAGAATTCCCCAAAAACACCCAAAAAGGGGGGGGTCAAAATATGAAAATTCTTGCTTTTGGACCAAACTCAACCAAATTTTATATACATAATCTGTGGGTCACTAGAAGGCTAGAAATGCAAAAACTAACCACCCAAAGGGAGGGGGCAAAAAATGAAAATTCTTACCCTTAATAGCCTAACTTAACCAAATTTTGTATATAGAATCTATGGGTCACTAGAAGGCTAGAAATGAAAAAACTGGGTGCGGGGGTAAGGTGCAGGGGGGGGGGGCACGGGGTGAGGGGTGCAGGGTGGAGTGGAGGGTTTAGGTGAAGGTCCAGAGGCATAATGAGGGGGGATCAGGTGAGGGTCCAGAGGCGTAGTGGGGTGGTGCGGGGTGGGGTCCGGGGTGGGTGCGGGTGGTCCGGGATGGGTGCGGGGTGGAGGGCGCGGTGGTGGGGTCCGGGGGATGGTGGGGGTGGGGTGGTGCAGGGTGGAGTGTGGGGTTCAGGTGAGGGTCCAGAGGCGTAGTGGGGTGGTGCGGGGGCTGGGGTGCGTGGTGGTGGGGTGGGGGCGGTGGTTGTGCACGGGTGCGGGGTGAGGTGCTGGGGGGTGAGGAGTGGGATTCGGGGGTGGGGGTCCAGGGGGCGTGCCTCCTGGTTAGCAAGAGGGCCGCCGAAGGCGGGCCTTGCAGCTAGTTATATAATAAAATAGTACTGTTTAAAACTCAATATTTATTTTAGATATTTTGATTAGGAGAAGTGAAGGAAGTATCTGGATTCATTGGCTATATAACTCATTTAAAAAGGAAGAAGCCAAATAATGGAAAAAGAATGCCTCCGCTACGCCGCCTCGAAAAGGAAAGAGATTCCTATTCCTTGTCAGCGGGATTATGCGAACTTCTTGGCACATCTCTCTTTGACCCATAAATACTTTCATCTCATCTATTTTTCTGTTCTCTCCTCTACCTTTTCATTTTTTTTTTTTTTTTTTTAATATTTCATCTAAATGATATATTTAAAAACTGATCATGTTTATAAAGTATGATAAGTTGACATTTGGTTTCGAGAATTTTTCTCTGGAATATTAATTAAGTCGGGTGCCAAAAGGTCACTTTTAATAAACAACAAGTTACAAGCCGACAGGTGCAAAGAATGCCTTTGTCAATTACTGACGGGCGGAATTCCTTTTATAAAAAATAATACTGCACAACACTGTCAAAAACAACAACCCGAGTCTAACAACAACGTCAAAAGTTAATCTGTATTATGGCAGAGGAACAAAATATAAAAACTTCACATGGGAAATATAATTAAGAAAAAAATTACAACCTAGAAAGATTAACAAAAAATGTACTGGAATTGTAATACATTAACAATTTTATTAGGATTTTATTCAAGCATCGTTAATTTAGAAAATGAATTGATTTTTTTATTCACTTTTATAGCTAGGATGGGTGATTTTAACACATTTTGATACTGAAATCCTGCAATTTGTATTTGCTAAAGTAGATAATCCTCAGTCTTCAATCCTGTGATTAAGTAATTAATAGATATAGGACCTGTTTGTTGACCCACAGTAAAAATCCCATTTGCCTTTGACTATCACGTAAGTCGCCTAACAGCCAAATATGTTAGCAAGAATTTGAGTTTACCCCCATTATTTTTTTATGATATTTTCAAACAACTCCAGCAATATTATGTATCTTCGAAAAGATTATTTTGAGCAGAAACCAGCCCCGACCCCAATTTACCTTCACCCCAGGCATATTTATATTATACGAAAACTATATAAATCTCCAGACAAGTTTTAATGAGTATGGTACACAAAATGTTGCTACTGTATCCCAAGTCAAGGTGTAAATAATTCAAAAGAATAAAAATAAATACTTGAAGAAAATTATTTTAATATATTTCAATGTCAATGTCATACTGCCAGCTCATGTATCTTGCCTTGGTATCAATAGGTCGATCTTAGAGACAAAATGTAAATACCATCCAAAAAATTTCCATAAATTTTACAATTTATTTTATTTTAATCTTTAGCTGAAATCTTAAATTTGTTGAGTATATAGTAAAGAATAATTTATTTTCTAGTTTTTAATGGATTTTAAAATAAAAATGCGTATTTTTATTTATAAATTTTAATTGACTCTCTAGATTTAAGTTAATCTTCAGTCAAGCTTAAGCCTTAAGCTTCCGCTTAGGAGGTTGACATACTTATCTTAACGTAAAAATATATTAAATAATGAATAATTTAATTAATATATGAAGTTTAGAATAGAAAAAATTATCAAGATATATTTATTAATTTATTTTATTTAAGAACAAGTAAATAAATATAACAAACATGAGGTGAAAATATTTCGATTTATCAAAATTTATTTCAATTTATTTATATTTAGTTGAGACATTTTGGCCATTTCCAAGAATTTTGGCTATAATTATTGCGAAAAGTGAAGATAATTAGTCGCCTTGGGAAATGTCTGACCCATATATTAGTCATATATTTTGGCTGCTCTACAGTATATTTCATTAAAGCAACATCCATGAATTTACCCTTGGAAAGTCGACTCGCATGATCTGCATGTTAATTTTGTGCGGGTTATCCTATTAAAGTTTACCTTTAAAAGGATGGTCCCACCTTTAGGTATAAATTTATAGAGATCGAATTATGAAGAATAATAATAAATACATGAAAAGATAAATAGATAAATATTAGCAATTTTCTTATTTTATTTATTATAGGTTTTTCGAAGATTTATATTTTTCTGAGACAGAATATATTTATTAACTAATATTAAATAAGATGAACGACTCATTTAAAATAGTTTAAATTGATTTTTGTTTCATTATAAATGATATACAATTTATATCAATAAATCAAATAAATACAATGCTTGAGCATATTGAAAGCATCGGTCGGCAAAATTAAACAGAGGTAGCGTAATTACTTATTAGATGAGTAAGTAAGGTTATAGTATTTAACATACAATTCTTGAAGTGTTAACAATTACCCACACATTCGAATCATAAATTTTAGTAGAATCGGAGATTTCCTTAAGATAAAATTATTGGTTCCAAATGAAAAACCCTTGTTATTATTCCTATAAAGTCTATTAAAAAGCTTCTCATAATAGATAAATGTAAAAAAATCAGATTATTTCAGACAAATTAATTATTTTTAAGAAAGGTTATTATTATATTTTCCATAAAAGATATCAAGATGATAGATCGTCTGTAATTAATTCTGTAATGTGAATAGGTCCCAGTTTGAAGACTATTTTTACTTTATCATACAGGGTATGGTCAAGTATTGTTATCGTGCATGAAAAAAGTGGGGTTTTTCCTTCTTTTTTTCAAAATATCTAAAAAACGGCTGAAACTATTTTGATTAAAAAAATTGAGCGAAACCATGGTATTTTGGTCTACAAGAAATCCCTAATAAATGAACATCGAAAAAATTATTTTTTTGAGATAATAATTGTTTTGTCAAAATGTCTGTTTGTTAGTCTGTTAGTCCGTGCGTTACCAAATTTTTGTGGACGAGCTAGCTCAAAAACTAGTGTGAATTTCGAAACCAAATTTCACACGTAGTTTTGGTCCATTGAGATTAAGAGCTGATTAGATTTTGGTGCATATCGACCCAAAATTAAGGGAGGTGGAGGGGGGTTAAAAATTAAAAATCTAGGCCATTTGAGCAAACTCAACCAAATTTTGTATACATAATCAGTGGGCCCCCAGGAGTCTAAAATGCAAAAACTAACACCCCTCCCCTACATAATTATAAATAATTTTATTAAATATTAAGAATAAGTGAGGGACCAGGTTGTATGGTAAAGTCAGGTGGATAGCCACATCAGAACACGTCAGCTTATTTATATATAATATCTTATGAATTTTAATCTACTAATAAAAGCGTGATGAATTCAATAATTTCATTTAAATATATTCGTTTATACGATATAATAGAGAATTTCTTTTGTAAAAAGTCCGCAGATAGAGTGATCCTTTTTATTTTTTCCACACCGTTGCACTGATTGAATTGAAATTGAAAACATACTATTAGTTTAACAAATTGAAGCGCTGATTAGTTTTTGGTACATATCGGCCCACAAACATTAGTATTAACAACATTATTTATTTCAGTACTTTTTTAGTTTTTTCTAAATATCTTTAAAATGACTTAACCAATTTTGATGAAATTTAATATCCTAATTAAGTACCTTGGGGACGGCATAAAAGGTTAAATAAAGTTTTTAGTAAAATTATATTTTAAAGTACTTTACTCTAAAGTAAGATTTTTAAATTCTTTAAAATTTATTCATTATATCTGTTTAATAAAGGACTCATTTAACCTAACTAAGTAAGAGTGGATAGGCTGTGAAATGCTAAAAATTTGGGAGGAAATGTTTATAAGTAACCTTAGCAACTGCGTTCTTTTCTTATCCGTTACCTCTATAGAGAAATCGACTTAAAATCAAAAATAGGGATTGATTCTCATCTAGTACTTGAGGAATAACCATTCTATATTGGATTTTTGACATTTCGGTTATTATTAATAACCATTGCTGTAGACATGAAGGAATCGACTTAAAATCAAAATAAAAGAATTTAGTCTTTTTGATTTTATATTGAAGGAGACAATAAAAGAGTGTGTCTTTTGCTGGAATTTTTTGATTTTAAGTTGATTCTTCCACGTTTTCAGTAGAGGTTGCCATTAATAGTCAAAACATCAAAAATGGAATGCAATAAGGTTATTCCTCTAGTATTAGATAAGAATTGATCGTTATTTTTGATTTTAAGTCGATTCCTCCATGTCTTCAGCAATGGTTACTAATAATAACCGCAACGTCAAAAATCCAACGTAGAATGGTTATTCCTCGACTATTAAATAAGAATCGATCATTATTTTTGAATTAAAGTCAACATGAACTGCAAATTGCAAGTGATATCTGATTAATAATAAAGGAATAAACATATTATTTTTGTATTTTTTAAAGGATAAATAATTAATATATCCAGTACACACCAAGCCAGCAAAACATATTAATATTTCAAATGAATTTGGATAAAGTTTAGCAACGATCCGTTGCAGTTTATTCTATTTTATCAGAAACATCTAAGAAGTTGCAAAGATCAAAAAACAAGCCCAGACAAGATTTAGCCAGGTTAGAAATTTTCTGAGTCTCCATTATTCTAGAATTATCCATTTGGACAGAAACGAAATTCTTTTTAGAGAAAGGTAATAATCCTTTAGAATTGACTAGAATTCGAATCTCTTTCATTCTCAATATATGATTAACATGTCATAACATCACATAAAAATAATTTAAAATGACCGATATTCTTGCATATGCGCCTATGAATTATGCAACCCAATATGTCTGCTATAATAGTTGTATTATACCCTACAGGCGTGCCCGTAAACATTTATCCAACCTAAAGGATTTATTGATAATATTTTTAGGTGAAATATTCATAAAGGCCTTTGAAACTATTTATCCTCTAAATTCATTACTCAACCCTTATTTGTGAGTAAAATTTCAATTTCTTTCTTTATAATTTATTATTATTACTTGTTGTGTTCAATATTTTGATATCGAGATTATTTTGCCGAGAGTAACAAAGTTGTTGATTCATTGATGCAAATATACAGATTATACATATTTATACCAAACACAAATATATACATATAAATTATTTGTTTGAGACGATAGTTTCAAAGGTTTGGTGGGGAGAGAGAGTTAATTCTTTAGATGTTGTGGGAATAAACATATTGTGAAATGAACTGATTCGGAACTTATCTAATTGGACAATGAAGAAGTAAAGCAAACCGGCGAATTAGCTAGCTTATGGGGAATTATTGATTTTATCTCATCGCAGCACATGTCGTGAGAGAATCTATAAAATAGGGAAAGAAAGGAAATGCTACGATCCTATGATGTGAATAAGAGTGGTAAAGTAATGGATTTGGTCATTGTAACAGGATCTTATTTGTATCTAAAACATATTTCTACACTTGACATTTTTATTTCAACATCTCCAGTAGCTTTCTATTGTCCAGCCTTATTAATTATGTTAGACAATCTTTGGTATGTTTTCTTGATATCATGACATCCAATTTATATAAGTTTAGTTCCGGATATGAAAATATTGAACCAAGAAGGAAATTCCAGTCTGCTAGAAGTCATAGATTAATGTTGGTTTAATTTGCCTTTGATTCAACATCAAAGGGATGTGTCTTACAAATATTTGTATCCTCTTAAAGTGCCAAAAACGCTTGGTATTTTGAAAGTATCCAAACCCATTAGATTTCGGAAGTTAACCATCAACTAATGGGTCTAATAAACTGTATGATGTTGACATATTTAAAACTATTCTAATCCCACTCATGTTGCATGTATATTACTGGGATTGATTGAAAAAATCTACTTGTAAAAGCGGATATTGGAAACTGGGATAATCACGAATAGGTCAGTTGTAATGGCAGTAGAGATAGAATTCTTTTAGAGTATCAATGTCAATCTCCGTCATATATGATCTAATTACAAGAAAGAATCGTACATCAAATTAATTTTTTTGTATGTACCTACTAAAATATCTTCTCTTTCATAAAACAGTAACTTAAATTTTCATACAATGGAGATTTAAAACATTGAAATACAATATTAATTAAATTAATGAGAGTCATTTTATCTGCAAAAGAATTGTCTTTTGAAGAAAAAATACAAAATAAAAAATAAAAAATAATATTTATCTACAGATGCGTGAGTGTGTCTGTGAGTGTATGGTGAGGCAAACCCGAAGCATGCGTTGTGCAGTTCCTCTTTTAGCAGGTTGACTCATTCCGTGCTAAAGTTAACGTAGGACGGACGCAACGTAAGAAAGGAATGCCTCCCCTCCTACCGAGGTTGCTGCCACCTGACGGCCACCCCTCCCCATTACTCATGCCATGCTGACATTTCACCCTCTTTAAGGCTCAAAGCCTATAAATCTATATATAAAATCAATCGGGCGTGAACTAAAACAATAATAAACTTGAAAAAATGAAGGTTTCTATTTCATACAACAAAATACACGTAATATACCTGGTTGTTTAGGTAAACATCTAAAATAATAATACTAAAAAATGTGTATATATTATCCTATTGGAGTAGGATGTTTATTTGACCTTTTCTATTTTAAAAGAAGACTTGAATAAGAGATCTCCCAGTATAGATGAATCATTTTTTCTGCGAATAATATAAGTAGAACAGTATCGAATAAATTAATGTTCTAGTTAATCGGGAAAAGAATTGAAAATTCATCTACATTCGATATAATTGTGAAAATATTTACTATTTTTATTTACAATTGTGTATTATCCTAATGATAAGAGAATTAAAATAGTGTGCATCAAATTTTATACAGAAGCGAATAATTTATACCACGAGTTGTTTTTTAAATAAAGTAAAGAAAATATTGAAAAATTTTTAGAAACTTTTTAAAATTTAAAATACAAAATACTAGGTAGGTTTCACATAAATAAAAGATCAGATTCTAGTTTAACACGACTCTATATATATTTCAGGGTACAAGCCCATCTTCAGGAGTTCCCAAAGAAGATGGGCTTATATCATCAGATTCTAGTTTAACACGACTCTATAATTATTTTGGGGTATAAGCCCATCTTCTTTGGGAACTCCTGAAGATGGGCCTATACCCCGAAATATATATAGAGTCGTGCTAAACTAGAATCTGATCTTTTATTTATATGAAACCTACCTAGTATTTTATATTTTAAATTTTAAAAAATTTCAAAATTTTCATTACTTTATTTAAAATGTTTCACCAAGAACCCACACCATTCTCTCTTAACAAAAAATGGTTTTTACATGGCTATTATTATTAGGGTCATGAATCGGTTAAATAGATAAACGAGTAGAATTTCTAAGATAATTAAAGAAGTGAATACAGAAAACAAGTGAAATTTATTTTTAAGATTTTGATTATCAAGCTTAAAAAACATCTTTCAAAGCTTGTTTTGAAAAACGTTTTGATTCTGAACAAAAAAGTTTTAATAGATATCTGCATTATAACAAAAAATTAAGAAAAACGAAGATATGAAGAAAGTAATATACCTACCATATAATACTATACTACCTACTACACTATGAATCAAAAACTCTGCTACTCTGGGCAAAATAAAAACTTTTCAATTGTACTACTACTATTATTATTAATAGAATGATAGTATTAGTAGAGTCTTGTGATTCATAATTTATCATAATAACTTCTTTATTTGTGAATTTTTGATATGGTGAATTATAACACTGGAACTACTTCGAGACAAAACCAATCTGACATAGATGACACGAGCAAAAAATTTTCATTCAGAGATTTAAATTTCCATTGTAAAAATTTCGCGGCCAAGTAATTCTAAATTTAATGTTAAATTGATGTGTATTTCGAGTGTTGATTTTTGGTACTTAGATTCAATTACACGCGGTGAAGGGGAATATCCCTTTTGACATGTAATAAAATTTATTCATAACTTTAATAGATTTTGATAAGGCAGTCCAAAGTTCAAAAAAGAGAAATAATTATAACTATCTTTTTTATTCAAAGTCGACGTTTCAGAGGTTTATTCTCTCCTTCTTCAGGATTTTGAAAGGTCAGTGAAGGAAATATTATACAATTCGACATTCCCCTCTGCCTCTCAGTGGCGATAACAATATTAAACAGTATTTCATTCTCCGCAGAATTTTTGACATTTTTTCACAAAAACATTTTTCACCAATTTGGTTTAAATTTTTTCCGTCGATAACAAATTACAGGACCTCATTATACCTTTAACCAATTACTTTGGGAGAGAGTTAATTCAAGTGAATTTGAATTTCTTTTTCTTTTAAGTCAAAATATACTCATTTGTATTGTTTTTATTTCATTCTAGAAAAAAAAATACTTAAAGTTGGTTTAATGAAAAAAGATATATTTACTCTTAATTCCGATTCCAGCCCTTGAGACATTTGTTCTAAATATATAAGAATTCGAAATTTCTTTTTTTTTTAAAGCAATTTGAAATAATTATAAAACCAGTTGTGTTCATTTTATCTAATAAATATCATTTGAAAACTTTATAATACAATTTGTTAAGATTCTTTTGAAGATTTTCAGAATGTAATTAAGAGATGTTAGAGGTGTCAGGGGAGAACTTACACATGACTCGTTTGTATAAAGTGAATGCGCAAAAAAATTAATTAGATTTTGAAATGAGAATATTTCGGAGGAACTTTTTTTCAAATATTTTGTTAAGATACATTTTCAAAAGACAAAAATTGTATTAAATATAAATAATATTTTTAATTAAAATATAAAAAAACAGATAAATAAAATTAGAGAGACCTAAGATAACTTATAGCTTCTCTTTATTTTAAAATCTTCTCTATAATGTCTTTTGGTGAAAGCTATAAAACTTTAATAAAAGTTTCACTATTATTGAACTGCTATATACATGACTCTAAAAGACAATGGAGTTAATGAAAGCATCATTTCCTATTTTACTACTTAGATTTGTTATTGGGGGTTGATATTGTTGTGGTTTTAGATTTGAACAGCTCATACCTAGATCTAACTGGAATTCATTACTCAGAGTTAAAGAGGCTAGAAATTGGCACTTGAAAACACCGCTACGCAAAGGATGACTGAATATAAGGTGAAATTTGCTTTCAAGGATTAACTGAGACAAAACCAGTTATCCTGATACTCTATTACAACAAAGTCTCAGATTCTGTTAGAATTGTTGGTGCGACTTAAAGATGTAGCGGAATTTGTTTCTCTGTATCTCATTCAAATATTGCCACGAATTTGTGTGGGTATATGAAATAGTGGGTAGAAGCAAAAGTTGGCCAATTTTATTATAAGCTTTTATTTAACTTGGTTAGTATGTTTATTCGTGTTGAACTTGTAATCGAAATTTGACACGTTTCTAAAGAAACGATTTTCTTGGATTTACACGAATATGTATATGCGATGACAAGAAAATTATTTATAAAATTTATTTTTTTCTAAAGTATCTAAAAAATTCACATAACCACGTAAGTAAAAATAACAACAAAAAAAAATTGAAAAATGTGTAGATTTGGGAGAAAGGGGTTGAAGGCAGAAATGAGTGATTTGTTTTTCATATCAGATAATAAATAATTGATTCCAATTGATTTAAAATTTAAATGCTTTATTAATTTATTTAACTTCTGACCACTCTCTATGAAAATTTTGAATTAATTTGTATCTAATTTATTATTTCTAACAACTTTATTCAATATTCTGCCTTATAATAATCATAATAAAGACTACTTTACTTTTGAGCGACTTCCAGATAGTTCAATGATGCCGTCAATTTTCAATCTCTTTTAAAAGCAGAAATGCCCTGCATGACCTAGACTAGGACAAACTACTTCTCATTTTCTGGGTGGACGCATTTATGCCAGTATATAGAGTAGTTTAGCTTTAAAGGGCCTTTGCAATCCTAATTCTATTCATCTCGTCTAAATGTCACCAATCAATTCGAGTTGGATGCAGACAACTCTACTGGATTAAGTTGGCCTTAATAAACCAACATAATACAGTGTTGTCAGGCGGTGGACTATCAAAGATATTGTCGTTCCATATATTTCTTAAGCTGTATAATATTATATTAATACACCAGATATAAGGAAAGGACCTTCGTATTTTTTTCTTAAAAAAACTCCATCTAAGTAAGGTAGAATTAACTTTCTGGATTATTAAATATATATCGTGCTTTCAAATATGACCTAAAAAGTGTGTTTTAAAAATTACAATTTAATTTCAGATTTAAAAAAAATTAAATTATTATAGTAGTGCTGCCGTTGAGGCTAGAGTATAATTTGGAAATACTGTTTACTTTTCTGAACTTAACTAACATATCAAACTATGACTTTAATGACTTCTGGTCTGACAACATTATCTGTAATGAAAACTTGGGCCTCCTTTGGGTTGAAGATCAAGTTGATTTTTTTATGTAATGATATTGATTGATACAAGAAGAAATTGCATCAAAAAGGTACAATCTCTTTAGTCTCCGGCAGTTTTGTATCGTGAAAAGAAGAAGACATTTCATGAGAGTGGGTCGGAGTAGAAAATATCTGTGGTGGTGGGTCTTGAAAGACTGATAGTTTTACAGTATGTAGCTGGGAAGACGGACCGAGAATTGACTTCTAGTATCTAGAAGTCATATGAATAAACAAACTCACGAATTCGTTTGTTCGGTTAGTATCCAAATTTATTGCTAAGGCGTGTTGAAAATCGTGGAGTTCGTACAAATGAAACTAAAGGGTGCGGCAACTTTTAGTTCGTTTGAAAAGTAGATATTAAATAAAAATGCAACAAATATTTTCAAATGATTTGAACTTTATTTGCGAAAGTACATCTTCCGGTTAGTCGGAAATAAAATACAAATCATTTATTACATTTTTATTTAATATCCATTTTTCAAACGAACTAAAAGTTGCCTAGACTTAGAGTCATAATAACTGTCAGATGATTTAGTTGGGTGCTATACAAAATTATGACCAAAGGTAGATATATATGCCCTCATTAATTCTTTCGACCTGATCGAATGTAATTTTTTAATTAATAAAATCTTAGGGAAACAGAGAGCTGTGTCTGATCACATTAGTTTTAGAAATGCTGATCTAGAGTAAAGATTAAGATCTCAGCTTAGAAACATTTATTACTTTCAACAAAGCAGAGACAAACTCAACCTCCTGCCCTGAAATCATTGAAGCTAAATATAATTGTAAAATATCTTCCAACTTTAATTAATATAGCTTTGATTCCGAGATGTTTATAATTAAGTACTATAAATACTTTCATCATGATTCATCATTATTTTTTGAAAATTCTCAATAAAAAAAAATTGGAAAATCCTTGAAAAATTGTCTAGTTTCGTGCCTGGACCAAAGTATAATGAAATGAAAGAGAATGACTACCGAAAATTTTCATTGTTTTGGCTCGTTAAATTTCAATTTACCACCTTTAATTTTGCTTTTGCGAATTTTCACAGAACTATTTCCTTGACCCCAATGTTACCCAGAACTATTGTAAAACCAGCGATGGTTTGAATTGACAAAATAAAAAAATAAAAAAATTGTGAAAAACAACAAAATTAAAGATAATAAAATAATAATAATGATTAGAATGAGGAAGTTTAATTGAATTTCTAGTTATATTTTTTACGAAAAGAAAAATAATTTGTTTAATGAAGAATAAAAAAACTTTATAATTAGAATTAGGTTTGATGTACGGTTATATCAATATTTCATTTCATTAATTGAAAGATGAAATATTTTCTGTGTCTAGGCTATTCCTAATTAGCTTGAGAGAATAATCCCATTCAAGTAATTCAAAATGGAATTCTAAAGAAACACTGCTGCTTGGCTTAATGGATCATATGTTAATAAATCAAAAAGTTTTAAATATAAGCTTTTAAAGTTTTATGTTTTATGGCCAAATAAACTATAATGGAAGAGACCAAGAACATTCCAACAAATCTTATTTAACGATAGCATTATAATAAAATAAAAGAATGCAGCCGAAAATCTTTTAAAGCTGACGTGAATAAAAATTAGGAATTACTTCACCACATGCTAATCAATCATTGTTTTTTCAGAGCGTTTCTATTGAACCCATTTGACAATTATTGAGTTGTAAGAGTGAGTTACTATGTTGCCAAACGATTTGTTAGTAATTTAGAGGTTTTGATGCCCTCAAGTTCATCTTTAAGGCTTAAATCTGTTGTTTTAAGCTAGAGACACAAAAAGATAATTAAACATTTCATCTTGCACCGATTGGGTTAGAGTTAAATAATTTTTAGAGATGTAAGGTTTTGAGACAGTGAATATAGAAGCAAGAAGAAAAATCTAGTTTTTAGGAATCATTCAGCTATTTTATTTGAATGATACACAAACCTGTACACCTAGAAGATTCACCACCTATTAGTCATACTAAACTCATGCATTCCTGAAAATAATAGGCGATTCAGAAACTGAAGCAATTCAGAATCCAGCATTAGGAGATTTCCGCCTTATCTAGCTCCCTCGATTACTTATCTCAGTATTTTCCAACTTTTTTTGTTTTGGAGTAAAAAATGTTTAACTATATCTAGGATAGTCCCTAATGCCTAGTACATAATATTTTAAATTATAATGTGTAATTTTCGAAGAACTTTTAATACCTATAGAGTAGCGGGACTCCATTTGCGAATCCCGAGCCCATCGTAGACACTTCTTCGACCTGTTCCTTTAGAATAAATAGACACTATCATAGAGTTGTTCTGATGTCATTAATAATTCCTCCAATAGCCTCAATTGTAAAAAAAACCGCTATCTTCAAACACTCCACGACCCTTCTATCGTTAAATTCAGTAGAACAAACGCATTAAGCAACTTGTTTATTCCAATCATTTCTAAAGATTGAAACTCGCTTCCCTTCATCCTCTTTTTTTGCAGCCTAAATCCTTAAGTCATCCAAGGCATCATTGGCTCCTATAACCATCCCTGAAATTTCTTCATCTTCTGTTCAATGAAGCAGGAGTCTATAGAGGTTATCATTTCTTTGTGAAACCGTGTAAAACATTCTTGCATCAAAACAGTTAATCTAACCATTCCAATTTTCGCGAAATAGTACTTTTTAATTAATTTATTTTTGATAAATAAAATTTAAAAAGAAGATTAGAAAAAACTTTTATTAATTATACCAAGTAAGATTAGGAAACTTAGCGACTTAGTAAATAAAAAAGTATTTTTCATTAATTAAAAAAATCGTTTTCTATATTAATTAAAATTTTTGATTTGTAATTATTCATTTTATTGAATTTTTCTTATTTTTTTTGAAAATTTCTTACTCTAAGTTTTCGTTGACAAATTAATGATTAGATGTTTTTTTATGATTAATAATTTAGCTTAATTAAAATTTATAATGTTTAGACATGATGCAATTTAGAGAATGATTTATGTGTGATTTGAAACCAGCAGATGGCCAAGTTGAAAGACGGAAGACCTACGACCGCTTCCGGGGAAATATGACACAAATCAAGAGGCGATTTGATCACAGAATACTTAAAAGATCATTTTATTAGAATATAAAACAGAAACCAAAAAGTGAATTTTTTTGAATTATTAGAAAGTATAAGGAATAGTCAATTAATGATATACTATTTATTTAATACCTAGTACTTTTAAATTATAACAAAAATATTGAATGTTAGATAAATAAGAACGAAATAGAATTTCTTTCTATATTTAATTACTAATTAAATAATCTTTGAGTCATTTATTATTCTATATTCATTATTCATAAAAATGATAAATGAAAGTTTTTTGACATATTAAGAATGGCATCTGTCTTCTAAAACATTCAAGAATCGAAAAGAATAATAAATCGTTATAAAAATCACACTGAAAATGTTACTTTGTTAACCAACAATTGTCTATTTTAGTACCCTCTACACTAGTGTAGGAGGACTAATAGTTCTTCTTTTAGAATGTTATATAATAAATAAACAGTAATTTAAATTTTTTAATATACTTATATATAGGAATATACATACTAAATATGATACAATTCAATTCGAAATAATTAGAAGTATTTACATTAGAAAAGACCCATCCCTCGATTTACAGCTGTAGATACATTCCATGAAACATGAAACTATGTAAAACGATAGAGCGTTCACTAATATACTAAAATAATAAAAATTTAATAATAAAACTTGAGTAAGATGTGAGGTAGGTTTTTTTGTGAAACCTACCTCGCATCTTGCTCAAGTTTTATTATTATATTAAAATGTTTCACCTAGAACCAACAACTTATTCCTTAAAAGTTATTAATAAAAATTCTTCAGATATATTCAAAAGGGTATAATTGTGTTTGTTGAACGAATATGACTAATGTACGTAAAACATAGATTTTTTAATTTAAAAACAGCGTAAAAGCGAAATCATGGAAATTGAGTTTCAGCAAATCTATGTCGTTTGAAATCAAAACATTTATTATGAAGCAATTAAAATCATTGCGCAAGTACGATTCTTGGTTTTTAAGTTATCGTGTCTGAATTCAGACAGGCACACAGACTGAGAAAAGAGGCATCGCCTACATTCCGAACGCAGAGAGTGAAATATTTTAAAGCCACGATACCCTTTAAAGGATAGATTTTCGAAAAAGAAGCTTCGTTCATTAGACGAAAGTTCTATTTAAATTATTTATTCCCGAGCAGGGTCGTAACCTGAAATTATTTCTGGAAAGTGGGAATTTTTGGATCGTTTGTGTCTCAACTATATAGCGTATAAGTTGATAGTTTGAACTAGTACTTTAGGCGAGGATCAAGGCAAGAAACTCCAAATGTTCCATCCGAGATCCCCGCTAACACCCGCCATTATCTATCTCTCCAGGTCTTCCGCCATACACTGCAAGCAGAGTCAACTCGTGGCTCGAGTAGACCTTTTGTTTTTCAAGGCAGACGATACAGGCGGAGATAGGCAACCCGCTCTGATGAGAGTGCTCGCAGTACAGAAGGCACCTCTTAACTTGCTGCTAAATCCATCAAGAGGTTTCTAACTCTAGGGCGCGAGATCATTTCAAACTGGGCGCATAGATTATAATCAAAATATAAATTTTGAGAATAATGCAAATTTTTCCAATCCATACTAGACGTTTATGTATTTTAAAGGTAACTAATTTATGAATCCCTATGAAAAATTTATTTTATTTTATTTTGGTAAAAATTTGGGAATTTAACTTGAGATAAAGGAGAAAAATGTGTCAACTTTTTAAAGACATGGTACCTTTTCCATCAATCAAAAAATCAATAGCTAAAGATCCCATTTCTTGACACTAAATATATTTAAATACCAATTTTTTGGGGGAATCTCGACCGCTATTTTTATTTAATATTATTTTGTAAATTGATAGCGGAATTAAAAAAAAAATCAACCTTAAATACTAATTTTTAAAGGTTGCTCGAAAACGTCAAACATGAATTATTAAAAAAATCTTCATATTCTTGAGCGACCTTTGGTCGGTCACTGTAGCTCGCACTAGAGGTAAATAAGTTTTATGCGAAATTTTATGATCGTGAAGAATTACTGTCTTTTTACAATGGTGCTTTTGCGCCTTTTGTCGAAGGCGCCTATGGCCGTCGCCACACCATCGCCATGGGCTAGTTACAACTCTGCATATACCTAATATTTTCAAAAATTTGGCCAACTTCTCCCTATTAAGGAATATATTTATTATATTTCTAATGAAATTAAGAGAACACAGGTAGACAGGGCAACACATATTCGATAAAATCGGACATGATGGGTGTTAGAAAATAATTCGATTTCAAATTTTATTCCCACTTTCACTTTTTTTTAATTTTCTTTTATTTAAGTCAATTATTTGTCTTTTCTTTATATCAACTATAAATAAATTATTAAAATTATAAAAAAAAAACTTACATAGTGTAAAGTTGAAAGAACGACATGATCAATCGGAAGACTTACCTGCAACAAAAGAAAACAAAAATATTTAAGATTTTGAAGAAAAATAGTTCTATGTTTAGGAGAGAAAAGCATGGAATCATCATGTGACGTCAGATGCACTAGTGAAATGAGCAGAGATTAGAGACAAGCTAGCGGCGTCTGTGCAACTGAGAACCTAAAAAATAGAGTAACCCCCTTTGAATATAAAATAAGTTAAAATTGCCGATAGAAGCAAACTTTAAATTTCAAATTAAATGACAAGAAGTTGTCATCTAGATACTTAGATGAGAGGTGGAATGGATTATTTTTATTACTTCACACCCGATTGTCTAGGAAGGCTAATTTTGGCACTCGGGTTCGATTGCCGAGGGAGTGAAAACAACCCTTCTGATATACCATATAATTTAAAATAATTAATTCCATCTCGAATCAAGTAGATGACAACCTCCTGAAATTTCCTTAGAAATTCTCTTCGAGATGGAGATGTATGCAATTACCTATTGAGGACTGCTTGTTTTTACAATCGAAAGGTAGGTATGTGCATTTTATCGTGAATTTGAACAATTCTAAATTTACTATTTATTATCTATTTGCCAAAGAATTGTATATGTAATTGTGATTCACAGATGTTGATTTCTTTATCTGAGTGTTAAAAAATATCTCAGCTGAGGACGGATTTATAATAAACCCGAAATATGCATAAATATGATTAAAATAGCATGTAAATTTTTTATAAAACTTGACATGAATACGAGATCGATTAAAAGAATGAAGAAATAGATTTATTTTGTTTATATTTAAAAATGCATCAATCATGAATAAGATAATGGATATTTACATTTATATTGAAATTGCATATTAATTAAATATTGTTTAAAAAATGTTTTCCGCTTCACAAAATTAATTTTTTTATTGTATGTTTGTGGGTGTCCTGGACACAGAAACAATATTTTTTTATAAAAAAAAATATTAAAAATAAATAAATAATCAAAATGATAAAAATAAATTTGTTTCAAATATTAGTGAACATCAACAAGTTGAAATTTAGCAATAATCTTGGGTTCTAATATATAAATTTCAAATATTTCACGGGTGTCAAAAATAGAGAAGCATCCAAAAAAAATGAAAATGATGGAAAACAATTTCGCGTACCCCATCGATTGGAACATCTTTGTTTTTTGAAATCCTTTTGAACATGTTCTCTCGTAATTACTTTGGTACCGCGACATTTCAGCCCCCGACAAAATATCCCCGACAAAACATCCTCCGACAAAATATTCCCTGACAAAATATTCCCCGACAAAATATCTCCCGACAAAATATTCCCCAGTATAAGGGAGAATACAAAAGAGATTAAGTGAGAAGCTTATAATCATAGTTTTGAATAATATAAACAGACTTTCATATTTTGGCGGCTAATTAGCCGTTTGAAAGTGCTGCTGTCTGTCGTTAGATTTTCTAGCTAACAATTTATTATTTTTACTATCTATAATATAGTATTTATCATCTATATTTACTTATTTATCGTCTATGTTTACATTACACAATTATTGATTGTTTGTTAAAAGTGTTATTAATCATTATCGTTATTAATTATTATTATAATATTGGGCGAAAATATAGCGCCCCAAACACACCCCGCCCGACGATTGGCTGGTTCGGTTTTCAATGTGTGTTTGATTAGAAAAAACTGGGAGCCCGAAACACACCCCGCCCGACGATTGGCTGTTCGGTTTTGAATGTGTGTTTGATTAGGAAAAATGGGAGCCCCAAACACAGCCCGCTCGCCGATTGGCTGCTGTTTTCAATGTGTGTTTGATTATAAAAAAATGGGAGCCCGAAACACACCCCGCCCGGACTAAACTTTCGAAGGTTCGATTAATATATATTCAGTTCGGCTCGGTTGGATTGGTATAGCTCCTTTTCGGGATGCAGCATTTAGACGGTTCGGATTGGCTGACCCAACCGAGCCGAACTGAATATATATTAACCGAACCGGAGTCGATTTGCATTACTCTTAAGATTCACGAGGGGAAGGGTTATTTTGTTATGAGATATTTTGTCTGAAGGATATTTTGTCGGGGGATATTTTGTCGGGGGATGTTTTAGTCGGGGATATTTTATCGGCGGCTGAAATGTCGCGGAATCAACTACTTTCACATTTATATTCTATAAAATATATATGGGAAATATTGCAATGTCTATTCAGGTTTTTATTTCGATTCCACAGTCGTGGGCTATGAGCAAGCCTAATGGTTCACTTCCAGGGAACCCTAATCGTGTGGACCAGGTTCGCGATTTTCAACTTTTTTTATAAAGAATTATTTTTATATGACATTTAAATTAACAAGGCTCAGGACTTATGGCGAATATTTTAGTAATTTTCTTTCTTCTAAAAAATAATTAATATCTTATCGTATAAATATAATAAAGGGACATTATACAGACGCAAATAATTAAGAATTTTCCATGCATATTTCACGTAAATTTTTCTGTTTTATAACAGTAATGTATTATGTTTAGAAATGAAATTCATTTATACTTGAAATTTAACTCCTTTTTCTAACGCTTGACTTGACTGCTTCATTTTAATTTTAGACATTTTTAATAATAAATTCAAGCCTTGTTGAATGACGAGGACAATATATATTCATTAAAACGTATATATCTATATATATATATAGCCATGTAATACAAGAGTTGTTTATTATTCAACCAAGCAAATAATCAAACAATTTATAAAAAATTTATTTGGTAAATATTTTTGCAGAAAATTTATTTCTAATTTCTAGTTTTAATTAACTAACATTACAAATGTATGTGCTCATTCAATATGCATTGATATACATCATATACTCGTATATATTAGGTATAAAGAGTCCTCCACGTCGAAAGTTAGGAAAGTATAAAATTAAATTTTTGGAATTTTATAATTAAAATTTAAATAATAGAATAGAATTACGGTTCCTTTATCTATTTAATTCGAATTTAGGTATTCAGGAATTGACTAAAACATATCAGGGGAATATAATAAAATATAATAGAAATTCCTCATTCATCAACCCCTTTATCCCTATGACTTCTAAACGCTGAAACTCTTCCCGTATACTTTCTTTCGAAAACCTTCAATCTTTTAAGATTCGTATATCTACATTCAATTTCGGCCCACTTCTCTGAAATGCCTTTTCCTTCTCTTTTAATGATGCAAGGGTTCACCGTAGGCTACAGAGATTTCACCTTTTTGGGGTAATATTTTGCATTATATTAGTAAATATAAAAAATAATGTGACGTGTTCTGATGTGGCCATCCACTTGACTTTACCATACAACCTGGCCCCTCACTTATATTTAATCAAATAATTTATAATCGTGTAGGGGAGGGGGTTAGTTTTTGCATTTTTTAGATTACCCTGGGCCCACTGATTATGTATACAAAATTTGGTTGAGTTTGGTAAATGGCCAAGATTTTCATTTTTTGACCCTAACCCCCACCCCCCCCCCATTTTGTACAGTTAGTTTTTTGCATTTTTAGACTTCTGGAGTCCAATGATTATGTATACAAAATTTGGTGGAGTTTGCTCAAATGGCCTAGATTTTTAATTTTTAACCCCTTACCAACCCCCTTAATTTTGGGTCGATGTGCACCAAAATCTAATCAGCTCTTAATCTCAATGATCCAAAACTACCTGTGAAATTCGGTTTCGATATTCACACTAGTTTTAGTGCTAGCTCGTCCACAAAATTTGGTAACGCACAGACTAACTAACGGATGGACAACCAGACAACCAGACAACAGACATTTTGACAAAACAATTATTATCTCGAAAAATATAATTTTTTTGATGTTTACTTATTAGAGATTTTTTGTAGAGCGAAATGCCATGGTTTCGCTCAATTTTTTTAATTAAAATAGTTTCAGCCGTTTTTGAGATATTTCGAAAAAAAGAAGGAAAAAACCACTGTTTTCATGCATGATGACAATACTTGACCATATCCTGTATGGTAAAGTAAAAAGTATTAGTTTTGAGGTCTTTCAAAAAGCGTAGTTTCAACCAAGGAAAAGCAATAATAATCAAGAGAAAAAATAAAATATAAATAATCAATGGACGATGATAATTATTTATGTGAATGAAAAAACTTCTCTTCAAAGTTTGATTAGAGTAATATCTTGTAATTTCATAAATAAATGGCCTAGTCATCAGATATGGCCTGCTCATCGGGCGGAGCGTTTCATTTGAATTTAGGAACCACAGTCATCAGCCATTAATCATCAACTCAGCCAAGGAAAAGTTCTCCCTTGGGCAACCGGCCAAATCAATCTCCAAATTGTAACATGCGGGGTGTCGAGGGACGCGACGAAGGCGAAAGGTAGAGGAATGAGTAACGATACAAAATGCATCCGCCCCTCTCCTTGATATATGGATCTGTAGATTGACTGCGATAATTACAAATTGTGAGTGTGCGACCCCAGAGAAAAACCAGTATTTGTGTATCGTGTTTATTCAAACATACTAGTATAAAACGTCCAATAGACAACTTTGCGAAATGTTATGGATATTTAGGTAGCTACCTACATCAGGGGTGTCCAACCTTTAGGCTTACACTGACAATATTTGAAGAAAAAACAAATGTTTCGGGCAACGAATAAAATATTGTAATTCTATTGATATTTTTTATTCAAAAAATATGGTTAATAATGTGGTAGAAATAAGAACTTTATTGGGAGTCGGGTTAGCTGAGCCGGCTAACGCACTGGCCTCGCCTTGGTGCCATGTCAGTAAGACAACACTAAAACCACTGCAAATTTATCAAATCAAGTGTCTAAGATTAATAACCAACAAAAATAGATACACCAAAATTACCAAATTACATGAAATAGCCAAAATTGAAAATATCAGAGAACATATTAATAAAATTTCAAAAACTTTCTATTCGACACAACTTAAGCATAATAAATTAACTTACAACTTAATAAAAACTATTCAAAATTCTTATATACTTATTCTTAAATTAGATGCATCTCAAGAGAAAGATTCGTGGAATGAATCAGAAAATGATAATAAAATTCAATTTATAAATAAAGGAATTCTCTCGAAACGTTAGCGGGTTTTAAACGAACGTTTCAAGATTGTTTTTTTTTTTATAAAAGATTTTTATTATAATTTCGATTATTTGCTCATATGAATTGGAGATTTCCGCTTTTGTCATTGATCATATTATGAGAACTTGACCAAATTATAATATGGTATCAATCGGAAGCTATACTGAACTAAATGCAAAAAAATCATCAAAATCGGTTCACAATTGGCGAAAAATCGAGTAACATAGACAAAAAAAAATCAGTCGAATTGAACCTCCTCCTTTTTTGAAGTCACTTAAAAAGTAAAGTTACAATTTATTTTTGTATTTTTATAATGAGTTAATGTGAATTTTCCAACATAATATAGTATTTTTTTTACTATGTAAATTTGCTATCTATTTGTATTATAAACATATGGTAAATTTACAATTATGTTTAACAGTGTATATAGAAGGAGAAGAGAAAGTGATCAAGGGAAAGAGCCTATACTTTAAGGGTCTGTGCACCAGGGTCTTGAATGTTTGAAGATTATAAGTGTCGTGAAAGACGGAGAGAGTTCTATTTCCTTGAAGTCCAATTTATATACATATATTTATAAAAATTAATAATCCCCCTTTGTTTTTATTCTCATTCTGATTCTTGATAATGATAGTTTTTACGAGAACCTTTTCGAGATTCAGAAATGACTTCTTATGACAATAATAAGTTAATTGAATTCATAAAAGCATTATCTTTATCATGTGGATGAATTTCCCCAGAGGCGCTGTAGTTGTTGTTAGCACGAATTTTGGTTTGTTTAGGAAGTTTCTGCAAAATAATGATGATAAGTGGATGTAGTTTTTGTCTCTAATTGTGGGTTTGTATATAAACGATTAAAAATGAACAACTACACTATAAATCAAATACACTATTAAATATCATTTTTATATAATCTCCATAACCAATTCAAAAATCCACCCCAACAACAAATGTTCCCCCTGTAAATTTCATCAAATTGATGAAGAAGATTCTCTAATGAGCAACTTAGAAAACTTAATTTCAGATGAAAGGCTTTCTGAAATAATTCAGCTTCACTTAAATACTTAATCATTATCAGATTATTAATAAACCAGCTGGGAAGCCCGCCTTCGGGGGGCATCTTGCTGTCCAGGAGGCTTCTTGATTTTTTGACCATGAATATTGTTGGACTTTAAAATAATTTTTTTTTTTTTTTTTATAAATTTTATTAAACCAATTATTTTACATTAATTAATGTATACATTGTATTTTTTTGCTTCGATTCCGGAGATTACTTCTCCACCATCGAGCGTCCTTATTCATCTTTAGTCCTTGTTTTTAATAAGAGGAAAAATCTAATTAGATAAAAAAAACCTCTTTTCCGATAATTATTTCAATTCCATTATTCCCCAATCAAGTCGATTGGTTATCCTCCATTCCTCCCTTTTCCCTCACTTTAAAATAATAATTTAAATTTTCTAATTTTAATAAATTTGACATAAACTATTTGTGGGTTTTAAATGATTGGCTCGCGCCGGACAGCATAAGCGCTTTATAATAGAAGATATTTTATGTTTATTCAGTTTGCATCATGACAAAAACAAATCTAATATATAAATTATTTTAAGGTTTTTGGAGTTCTTTTCAATACAAATAAAAATTATTTAACAAATGAACAAAAAATGTCATCATCGATTTCTTCGCTGCTTGAATAACATTATATACATATTGTTTTCAAAAATGTTAGTTTATATAAATGTAATTTTAATTAATATAGACATTTTAAATTTAATTAGAGTAAGTCCAGGATAGATGGACCACAGGTATAGACGGACCAGTCGAATATTTCACTGGTCTGTCTCAGCAGCGATGGAGTTGGCGTTTGAAGTTGTTCATTTTGAGTAGAAGGGCCCACGTTTAGTTTTTCTCGTTAGTTTCATGTGTATTTTAGAAGAAAATTTCGTTTATTTCTTTTGGTGAGTTGAAAAATATTTTATACTAGATTTCTTTGTTATGTGGTTAAGTTAGTTTAAATGATTTCGACGTAAGATCAATGCTATAACTTAAGTGTATACTTGGGTACTATGTTAACCTAAAATGTCGTGCCAGTAATCTTGTTTGTCTGAATGGGGAGTTGATCCATCTATCCCTGAAAATTGGGATGGATGGCCCAGTGAAATTTGGGATAGTTGGCCCACTTAAAAAAACTGGGATAGTCGGACCAGTTTTCCTATTAGGCTTTACTTTCTATATAAATGACATAATAATTATAAAAAATTATTTTAAATACAAAGGTGTATCCTAATAAGTTGGGACTTTTTTCTGTTACAGCAAAATGCCTATTTTTTATAAAAGAAATAGCAAATCTGGGAGAGGCGAATGGTCTGAAGACAATTTGAAAAATGCAGTCAAACCTGTTGAGAACAACGAGAATGATTAAATGTTCTGAATCTATACTTATCACATCTTAAGCAGTTTATAACTTTATACTTAAAAATAAACAATGTTTATACCTTAGATAACCTGTATTTTTTGTGTTTCACCCTGATTTAGTAACGTAAACCAGAGCTCCATCAATCCCTAGGAGGTGGTCCATCTAACCCGAGTACCCCGGGACCACTGAGTAAAAGAAAGGGAAAAATCACACTTCACATTGTGATCAGTATAACAGCTGAAGAGGTGCATACAATTGTTCAAGGTCATATACAGATAATAAAAAAAAAATATACCAAATCCTAGACATAGCAAGGTTTTGGAGAAAATGACTTAAAAAAATGGTCCAACTATCCCGGACATACCGGGGTATCTATATATAATATTTTTAATTTGACCAAACTTTATAAAAAGCAATAACAAAGTCGGCCATTCAGTTCAAGATTTTTATGACCATATACATACATGCAAATATGAGGGTCAAACATATTTCACTCCACTTTTTGAGTTTGGGTTAAAAATGTATCCCCTCACCTATATATATGGATTCATTGATTAAGTTAATTATAAATTGTGAGAGTGCATGCGACCTCCGAGAAAACGAGTATTTGTGTAACGCTTTTATCCAAACATATAAAGCGTCCAATATACAACTTTGCTTCAAGTCAAAGCGAATATATGTGCACCGAATTATCATATGCATGAGGCTGCTGCTGCGATCTTGGTCGATTCCGATGGGTTATGTTCTGGTTCGAGGGGTCATGTTCGGGAGAGAAATCTTAAACTTGAGCTCAGATAAATAGACAAGCATGGCAATCCCATCCATTGTAAGGGGGCCATGTTTAAAAATATACGAGCATCCTAAGAATATTAGACATAAATAAATAATAATTCAGTCAGTTTTTTTTTTTTTTTTTTGTTTTGTTTTTTATGTTTTTCCCTCTTGGACGGAGCTACATATCTTTAAATAAAAAACGCGTAGTTCAATTTACAATGACGACCCCCCTCTCCGTCTCTCACCTAGGCCTTTAACATTTCAGAGAAGTTATCGTTGCGCACGGGGGAAGTTTAACCAAATTGATTTACTGTTTAAAAATGTCTCTCCGTTTCGGAGATTTATGAAAGTCCCTCCTCGAAAATAAACATCTCCGACCATTTATTATTCAACTTCTTGAGAAAAAGGCTACGATTAATCCCTCTTATATTATTTCGTAGTATATTAATACCGAGTTCAAATGTTAAGATGTTGAGGAAATACCATGTTTTAATTCAATCTTATTTGTTTGTTTTTTTCGAGTTTTCGATCTATTATTTGGTCTTTTGGTCATCTTCAGGGGACTATATCAAAGTTCGAAAAAAATAATTGAATATGCAATTTCGAAAAGGGCACATGTCTGAAAATTGAAAATGTTCACGAATGAAAAAAAACAAATTATTTTCTAAAGTAATGTAAAATTTATTGTTGAGTTACATTTTGGTGGCAGTAAAATTAATCTAATACCAGAGATGTGCCTTTTTCGAGCATAGTAGGTGTAGGGAAGCTTTTAGATTACATTTATATGGAAAAGTGTTTTTGCCAAAATATGGATATATATTGCATATTCAATTAAAATGTTATTTTTGATTAAATACCTGATACTTTCTCATCATCTTTATTTAAAATAAAAACCAACATCATATTTGGGGGTAGGTATAAGGGATGTTACCGAGATTCGATTCCGACTCCAAAGGGTCGGAACTTCCGATTGATTTTACACCTCCGACTCTGACTTCGGCTCCGATAATTTTGAATCGGTGGTTATAACGAAGATCGAAAGATTCGACTGCGGTCAGTCAGAGCGCGAACCTACAAGTTTTGACTTGTCGGCCGGGGAATCCCTTCACGGAAGCACTGTTGCATCTTTTTTTTGGCTTTTCGGCCTTTCTAGCCATAAGCCAATTTACGATACTAATTATTTATTTTTTAAATTTGTCTCTACCTCCCCCCTCCCCCGGGTCAGGTTTTAGCCTGATGCCTCGAGTCGGATTCGAACCCGGATCCACTTGGTTAGCAGGCTGACATGCTAACCTCTAGCCTACCCGACCTCCCATTGTTGCATATTACTTACGTATGTGTATTATTATTTATATTTGACTGATTGAAGAGATTAATTACTGAATTATATTTCCATTATTTCATTATGCCTGCCCTTAACAGTTAGTTAAATACATCTCTCTTCTACTTCGACTCCGACTCCTGTTCCGGCTCAGGCAAATTAAATTTTAAATCTCATGCTCCGATAAATCCACCCCAGTAACATTCCTAGTAGGTATACAATTCATAAGTATTTTTTAAATTTGGAATTATCAAAAAAAAAAAACCGGCAATGTAGGTCAAATAAATTCGTATTTATAAAGTAGGACTTACACATATCAGTATTCGTTTAAATTGAAAAATTCAAAATGTTTTATTTATTTATTTATTTTGATTATATTGATGCGATGATATTAGTTGTTGGTACTTCAATTTTTGAAATCAGTGTTCTCGTGGTATTTAAAAAAAAAAGATTGAGTTAAAATGTTTGGATTCTGCAAATACAGTAGTAAGTACTGTACTATAAAATTGGAATCTTTTTATTTTGGGATTTTTTCTTGTTGGTTCCGGAGTATGACTATTCGTTTAATTAAATCCACGGTTTAGTTCTTCTACCTTCAGGTCTTCCCACCAAGATAAGATATCCTTCCTCATTTTATTTTAGTTGGAAAATCGACATCGAATTGATTTACTGTTTAAAGTCTCTCAATGTTTCACAGATTTATAAAAGCTCCTCCACGAAATTAAACATCTCCGATCATTTATTATCCAAATTAAAAAATTACGATTATCTCTTTTAGCTTAGTTCATAGTTCATTAACCGACCAAATTCAAATGTCCATGATTTCTTGTTTTGTTTTATTGAAATTTTAATTCAATTTCTCTTTTCGGGGAGTTAGGAGAATGTAATAATTATCTCTTGTTTTCATGAATGAAATTTTAATAATGTATGTGAAGGCGAAATGACCACGTGTCCTGCCATCCAATGTAAATAACAATCTACTATCCCTTTCTCTTTCAATAGTATTAATTATTTCTACCCGTTGTATGCCTACCCCATACATCTATTTCAATAGTGAGCTGAGGATTCTGGCTTTTTATTTTAGCAAACCTCCCACTCTCTGTTCCTTTATTGTGAAATTTTAAATTACTTGGCATTGAGATTTTGTCAACATGTTTGTTGATTTATTTAGTTTGATTCTCGAGCACAGTGCTGTATGGGAAGGGATTCAAATTAAATAAGGAAATACTATGCAACCAACTGCCTAGGCATGTTAAAAGTAGCGACTCCTAAATGAAAAATTAACAGCATGTAATTCGGTCTTTGGCAAATAGGTATACCTCCAGGAGCTTTGAGCAAATTTGAATTCAGGAACATGTACAGTGATGAATCCAGACATTTTTATTCCAAGGGAGGGAGAATTTTCGCGAGAAGTCTCAACACCCGGATTTCCCTTTGGATCAAAAATTCGTAATGTAATTAAAATATATGTATAATGCTATTTATTTATTTATTTTTATTTATTTATTTATTGTCAACGGGAACAAAGCCCATTGAGATAGCACATCAGTAAAGTGTAAGTATATTCTCTTGCTACCCTGGATGCAATTCAGAAACGAGCCGTCAGGCTAATTGACGATTCTACCCTCATCGACTCCCTCGACTCGCTGGCTCATCGAAGAAATGTCTCTGCCCTTTCCCTTTTCTATAGATACTATCACGGCAGGTGCTCTGATGAGATAAAATCAATAATTCCCCCCAAAGCATGCTTTGCGCGTAGCACGCGTTTTGCCGACTCCCAACACTCTTTGGCGGTCAAATTGGAAAAGTGCCGGACCACTTCATTCGCCAATATATATATCCCCATGACTTCAAGGAACTGGAACTCTCTCCAATCCTCCATCTTTCCCAGCACTTATAATCTTCAAACCTTCAAAGCCGGAGTGCATAGACACCTACGTCTACACCCTCTCACTTAATCAACTTTCCCTTCTCTTCGGTAATGCAAGGGTCTTTCGAGATCCATAGGAGCTGCATCTTTACTGGTGCACCCCTTCTTGCATTCGATTGTATTAAAAAAAAAGTAGTGTTAGTGAGAGAGCCGAATTTTAGCCGAAAGAAATTTTATATGCTAGCCAGGCTCGAACTCGGACCTCCCGCTTGAACATTGTCATCAACGATGCTTAAGCGGAGCTAGCGCCTTAGTCAGCTCGGCAAACCCTACTCCAACAATGTTATTAAAAACATAGAAAATTAGATATATGATATGTATGTACAATTAAAAGAAAATGCATGAAAAATTTATTTGCTCTTATTGCACTAAATAACAAACTAGACTAATAAAACTAGAATTTGAATAATATATATAGACCACAGACATTTATAAAGAAAATATTAATAACTTTCTATAAATTCAAAAAAACAAAATTATTTTTAAAACCAACTAGAATAAAATTCCCACACATAAATTCAAAGAGAAATTAGAGGAAGATTAAATAAAATTAAAAGATTAATTGAAGGATCCTGTTGGTAGAACTAAAATCTATTGCTCCTTTTGCTGAGTAGTAGTTCTAAAATTCTGTGCTTTTGGCATATTTACTGTAGTCACAATATCCAGTCCTGATTCATATAATTGATTGAGGATTATAACGATACTGGAATTTACGACTCTCTGTCAACATTAGAAAGGTTATACCCCTTAAGAGTAAGATTGTACTAGTTCAGGTGGAATTATTATTTGTCAAAATATGTATGCAAAAATATATTTGGCAAGAATAATAATTAATTAATTAATCTATCCCTTAGCAAAGGATAGTAGAAATGTTAATTATTTCTTCTATATTTGAAGAAAAACAAGAAATTTCTCCGATCTTAAATTAATTATAAATATTATTAATAAATTCTTGATTGTTGAATAATGCGTTCTCTTCTTAAATTATGCAAATTATGATTTAATCCGAAGGAAGATGCGGGAGAAAAAAAAATAAAAGAGAAAGTTTAAGAAAGTGTAAGGGAAGGATAAATTATGAATCTGACGGAAGCAGAAAATATAAGCAAATTAAAGGAGAATTGGTTACGATGAAGATAAGAAAATTCACATTTTAATATTTTAAAATTCTATACTTGTAAACATTTTTAAAGACTTAAAAATTATTGTATTTTTGTGTACTTTGTTTAAAATTTTAGACAATTACAATGAACTATTTTTATTTGTTTTATATTAATATAACTATACAGTTTGAAATATTTTGAAAGATTTGCTCGAGTTTTTTGGTTGTAGATATTAAAACATTGTATAAATAAGGTTGTATAAGCAATAAGTAAATTTGTAAAGAGTAGCTCAACGGATGATTTTAACTTCGAAAGTAGCTCACGCAAGGTTGGAGACCGCTGTAATAGATTAGTGCAGGAGTCCCCAAACTACGGCCCGCGGGCCAAATCCGCCCTTAAAACTTTTCCATCCGCCCCGCGGCTATTACAGAATTAATTCACAAATATTCACTATATGGTATTAAATATGATAAATGTTTCTCGATTACATTTTCCAGTTAACCAGCTGAATAACAATTCATCCTGTATCCGAGTCACTTCCATCAAAGACCTCGGGATCACATTTGACGCTAAACTAACGTTCAATGAACATATAACCAAAGTGGTTAGTAAGGCAAATCAAATTTGGGGATTCATCATTAGCAACACAAAATTCTTCATAAACACGACTAGTATCAAACACTTGTACATAAGCTTGGTTAAATCCGTATTGATGTATGAATCAACCATTTGGAGACCTAATTTGAAAATGAATATAGCAAGGCTTGAGAGAGTTCAGCATAAGGCGTTGAGGCATCTTGCGTATCTATCTAGCAACAGTCTCTTTTTCCTTTAAATAATCCTACATATGTACAACCAGCCTTTCTACCCTAAAGGAACAATCACGCATCACGCTGAGAACAATCCAATCTATAGACTCTGGGTTTGTTATAACGTTCTATCCTTAAGAATTAGTGTAATAGATTTGGCTTCTCATCCTAATAGAGTGGCTAAAGCAATTAAAGAAAATACCCTATCTTATGATTAAGCTTTGAAATTCAAAATTCATTTATTTGTTATTTACAGAATTTTTCTTCACTTAACATATTACCTATTATATCTCTCTGTCTTTCTACATTATGTGTATAATATTATGTTTAAATGTAACCAATTTGTAAAAGCCTCTTGCCGTCGAAAAAAAAAAAATATTAATGCCATATAATAGAGTATTATTAATATAATTTCCGTATAATACCGGCCCGCCCATAGTTTTCAATGTTCACATATTGCCCTATCTCTAAAAAGTTTGGGGACCCCTGGAATAGTGTATTATGGATTGTGTAGGAAATACAAAAAGCGTCATTGGTGTTAAGAGCAATGCTGTTATCATTATCATAAGAGATATTATTAGAAATATCAACATTTGTTTCATCTTCCAAACATCACCCTCGTTCGTAATAAATCGTCTTTCCAACTATATATTTAATACTGACTTGGTTATTTACAAAAAATCTTTCTTGATATATTTTTTTTTATCTTTTATTAATAATGTCAAAAGATTAATGTTTTGACACAGAGAAAATAAATAATATTTCAAAAAACTTAAAATTGTTTTACTTTGTTCTATTTTTGAATTATATTTGTATATTTGTTGTGGGAGATCAGTTACTACGGTGCTAGTTATAGACAGGGTCGAGTAATGCGTGGGCCAAAAGGCTTTAGTTCAAATATTCCATCAGACGTTTTTGTACTTTGTACTCTGCGTCAATGTGTGTGTTTGTGCATATTTATAACTCAGGTTAATTTGGCCCAAACACAAAGCAAACATAAAACCATGGGTAGATACTAATACGTTGCAAAAATGCGGCAGCAAAGTCTCATAAACAATTAATTCTCTTAAGTTCTCTTCCATTTAATTAAAAATCAAACTCGGCTTTAGTCTGGTCAGAGGGGGAGTGCTTGGCCTTTAATTTCCAATAATAATAGCCTTGGGAGTCGAGATCTCTAATTCCCATGTGTTACTCTACTTAAATGAGCGATCAGTTTTCAACAAAACTTTCAACTTCGAAGTTAATGTATAATTTTTTTAAAAACTAAATATAGAGTTTCACATCACACATTCCTAAGCAAAAAAATATTTAATATTAAAGTTAGGGAAAGCCACAACAAGAGTCTTCTCTAATATAGGTACTTAAAAAATCATTAAATAAAACAAGAATTTATCTGACAAATTCATATAAAAAAATAATCAAACCGAAACCCTCAAATCTTTAAGTATCATATAAGAAAAAAATTAGTGATCATCTTAGAAAATAAAATAATTCAAAAGTTATTAGTGATATAACTATTATTTGCCTATATATTAATTGATGTTTTAATGATCCTTACTACATAAAATTAATTCATATAAAATTTGATATTATATTAATAATCAGGGTAAGCCTCGTGAGCCTCACGATTTTTAAGTTACCTACAAAATAGGTTGAAGATAATGTCTGGCATTTAAGAAACAACCGGACACATTGCGCGGTAACGGATGTGAAGTAACAAAGTAATTCACTTATGATATGCAACGATTATTCAATTTTGGACTCCATAAAAAATTTGATCCTTCCGAAAATAATCATTTGATTAACATTTTACTATGATTTTTGATATGTGAGAAAATGAATACAAATATCTTTAAAATTCCACGTTTTTAGTTAATCAGATAGAATGCTTTGGCACTCGACAGATAATATAGCAACACCCAGGGTCCCGTTTTTCTTTTTACGGAACTTCAAAAAGTGTGTAGGCTATGTTAAGCAACCCTAAGCACTCAAGTGGAATAAACTTGCTGCTGTCTCTATCCCGTAGAAGTCTAATGAGAATTCTGCACAAGATTGTAACTTAGAAATTTATTGTATTCTAGAAACGGTTTCTTGACGTGATGTCGAAATGATGACAAAGTAATCCTTGAGTAATTTCAAATCGGCCTATTTTTGAAATACACGTTTCTAACACAAATTCATGATGATCAGTATATCAGCTATGTCAGCTATGACTTGAAACATCACTTTAAGTCAAATTATTACTATTATTAAAATATCTTATATGCAACCCATAGAATAAATATTTACCAACAAAAATTATTTTCAAAAGTAATATATAGAGGTGGCCTTTAGCAATACTCTATAACAGTGTTTCTTAACCTGTGTGCCGCGAGAGATTGTCAAATGTGGCGCGATGTTTTTTGACAAATAATTAAAATTGCATGGAATAGTATTTGTGATTACTTATTTTTTTTGCATATCATACAACTTTTAATTTTTTTTAATTCAGGTGTGCCACAAATGATTCCAGATGTTTTTAGTGTGCCGTCAATCAAAAAAGATTGAGAAACACTGCTCTTAGATAGACTCTAAAGTTCAAGAGTAACGCCCTGGAATTAATTACATCACGACATCCAGGAGGCAGACAGGGACACATCGAACAAGTTTAATGCTTCAGTCTTAAGTCGTGGTATCTCTGAAATTCTTCATTAGAGAAGATATAGGAATGAAGTTTTAATTTCACATACCTACATCTCATCCAATTCTGGTAACTTTTTTTAGCCTTTCAAATCAAGCAATTAGCAATTGGCGAAAATCACGATAGGGTGATGTTTCTTCGAGTTATATAGAATTAATTATTACATGTACTGGAATAAGGAATTCTTTTCTCCTGATATCTAGTGACTGGAAGTTATCGAGGAAACAATTTCGTTTCTCCCATAAGAACAATATAGTCGTCTTAGAGTGTAAACCTGCTAACTCACAATAAGGAAATTTTACAGGGCAAACAAAAAACAAAAAAAATTTAATATTGTTGTTATGGAAGGAAACTATTTTTCACATTTTTTCTACAACCAACGATCGTAATTTTAGGTGGCAGTTTTACTTAGTCGATGCGGCATCTCTTTTTCTTTCGAACAGTATTAATATAAAAAATGGATTTAGCAGGTTTACACTTTAAGCCGACGATATATAATATATTTATTTAATTCCCCGTTAGCTAGCGCTTCTGTTTTTCGACAATAGAAGATTATTATTATTATTATTTTTAATTTAAGGGTTCAATTTGATAAAGAAAGCATGTTTTTTATTTCAATCATAAAAGTTCAAATAAATTATATTTTACAGTAGGCACCATGCCGAAGGGATCGAACCTGCTTTTTTGGTTTCTACCCCTATTTTGTTAATTTTTTATTTATATCTCAATGAAATATTCTTGAAAGTCAAGGAGTTTGGTAGCGCGGTAGTCCCTTCAACGTGAAATCCCTGGAGGAAACACCACACAGTATAGTCTCGACGCTAAATACTAAATATTCAACTGTTAATTTCAAAAAACATGTTTTATTAAAAAAAAAAATAATAATAAAAATAATTTAAAATCTGATTAGAAAGTTCACTATAAAAATATTTGTTTATAAAATTAATAATTAAATTTAATTAATGTAGGGTTTTTTTATATTGAAATATTTTATTTGAAATATTTTTCGTCTTTCTTGGGATAATTTGATCTTCTCTCTCTTCTTTATATTTTATTTTTCATCTTTGTGAGAGTAATACACGTCGCTCGGTCATTTCTAAATTAGGTAGAACGAAACAAACAAAATGAAATTGAGATTACTTTCCGTGCGTCGAAAAATAGACTTCTTTTAATTTTGTATGAAATTTTTCTACTCTATAATAAATAAATAAAAGCACGTGGTTAAATAGATAGAATGAGAGAGAAGAGAAGCGTACTTTTTCAATTGATTATTTATTTATGAAACTATACCTACAATCCTGGGTCGAGATTAATAAAAACAAATAAAACAAAAAATCAAAAATGAAAAAAATAAAATTTGCCAATAATTCCCAAGGTGTTTGCATATTAAATCGAATTAATTTTGATAAATTAACAGCATCTGTGACAGAGAAAATTATAAATTATCCTTCTGTCCCATGCGATCCGTGAATGATTAATCCATATTATGTTTTTTTAGCCTTTTTAGATTATTTAAGCCGAATTATTTTTAATAAATTTAACTGATAAATTATAATAATTGATATGAATAATAAAATTAAATAAATATTATATTAATAGATTTGGTTTATTTCCATGGGTTGGGCGGGTTAAAAGTTGTCCAATCTTTAAATAACGAGAATTGATATTGATGTGACCTCTCCAATTAGTCTTTATTAAACAAGGTGGAGATATATTACACTAACCACATAGTTCTATAAATACGAAATACAAATTGACCCTTTCGTTATGATACCATTATGATTTTCCAATTGGCGCTTTTAGGGATCAGAATTAGATTAGAGTTACGAAAATGAGAGATTATCAATAGATCAATTCGCATTAAAAGCATTCATTATTTTAATCATGAAGATTCTGAAAAATTCAGAGTAATGGATAGAAGAACAGGTGCTAATTCTGCAAGCTATGGTAGTAATTTCTTGGGGACTTCATTTAAAATGAGCTGAGTGTTTAACCCTTCAAAATGAAACCAGGGTTTATAGTGCAGTGGTGTTTCTTTACAGATATAAATATAAACTTATTTTGAAAATTTATTCAGGTTAGACTAACCATAAAAATTTTTAAATTAATTACGATTTTCTACTTTAATTTATAGCCTAAAAAATTTTACCAAATTATTATTGAAAGCTTAAGTTTCACACTGTAAAATAAGCTGACGTGTTCTGACGTGGCCATCCACTTGACTTTACCATACAAACTGGCCCCTCACTTATATTTAATATTTAATAAAATTATTTATATTCATGTAGGGGAAGGGGGGTTAGTTTTTGCATTTTTAGACTCCTGGGGGCCCATTGATTATGTATACAAAATTTGGTTGAGTTTGGTACAAGAGCCTAGATTTTCATTTTTTGACCCTACACCCACCCCCCATTTTGGGTATTACTTTTTGCATTTTTAGCATTTGGGGGGCCCACAGAATATGTATACAAAATTTGGTTGAGTTTGCTCAAATGGCCTAGATTTTTAATTTTTAACCTCCCCTCCACCACCATTTTGGGTCGATATGCACCAAAATCTAATCAGCTATTAAAATTTGGTAACGCACAGACTAACAGACAGACTAACAGACATTTTGACAAAACAATTATTATCTCGAAAAATATAATTTTTTCGATGTTCACTTATTAGAGCTTTTTTGTAGAGCGAAATGGCATGGTTTCGCTCAATTTTTTTAATCAAAATAGTTTCAGCCGTTTTTGAGATATTTCGAAAAAAAGGAAGGAAAAAAAACACTTTTTTCGTGCACGATTACAATACTTGACCATACCCTGTATGGTAAAGTAAAAAATAAGTCGACTAAATGCGAATCGGACCGCATTCCTTACCTATATTTTCAAAATACTTGATATATCAAATCCATTGTTATTTTTAGTTGTTATGGAGAGAATGAAGGAATTCGTGGAATTTTTTCATAATTTTAAGTTAAATCATTTCTCAACTCCGACAAGTAAAATAATCCTAAAAATGACTTTCGGCTTTCTCATGTCATTTTAAATCAAAATAAATTGAAGTAAATTAAACCTAATTCTTCTTAAAAAGATCTATGCAGGGATACTTGATATCCCATTATAAAAAAAAAATATCTTTGACCTCACAAAACTTTCACCCTCTCCAAAATAATCATTCGATAAAATTTTTGATATGGCTGTAATGAATATATCTAACTTGTAATTATTTTTTATATTATATTTAGTTTGCAATGCTCTGACAGATGCAGAATGTAGAGGTAGTAACAAGGGTTCTGTTTAAATTTTTAAACGGAAGTCAAGTGATGAAATATGAATGGTTTCCTTTATTTGAAACGAACTCTTGTCACTAAGCGTTCTAGTAAATAATATTTGCTGGGATTTGCAATAATATTTACCTTTGGTTAATTTTATCAAGAGCTATACTAAATTATAATTCGTTAAATAAATAATTTTTCTTTTATATTAAAATATTAAGAGGTATTAAATGGTTCAAATCATAATAATAATTCACAGTAGAGGTATGGTAATCAATCAATAAGGGTAAAAAAGAGGATAAAGTAACAATATTGCCCACAATTTGTTTTTACGGGATAAAAAAAAATTATCTATATCTACATATCTAATTTTATTAAATGAGCAAAAAAGTGTTATGCTCTGTGTCTATGTCCAAAAGAGTTGAATCTTTTTTGATGAAACAAACTTTACTAACTACTTTTAAGGACAAAAAGCAAACGAATAGACAAATAATCTAACCAAATCTCAACTTTGAAAAAATTAAACTATTTATTAACAGGTGGGTTAAAATAAATAAGATAGGTTTGCCAATCATAACAAAACAGGTTTATCAATTCAAAGCATATGTTTGTGAATCAGAACAGTTGGTTGATAAATAAACAACAATAATTAATTAAAAAAACGTAATATTGAGGAAAAAGGAACATTTTATCCATGTTTATAAATTTTAATTCAAGAGAAAGGTTGGCAAACGATCATTCAGCTTCCACTTCCTTGCATCGAGTGTGGAATCTAATCCTGCTTCACAATTAATTAAATGGGAGTCTTTGCACTAGGAAATACCTTAAATTGTAAATGTTCTAGTGATTTTGTGAATGTTCTAAACTCTTTTTTAATTTTATATGTTTTGTTTTGTGTGTAACTGATTCTTCTCTAAATAGGCTTTTAGTGTGTATAGTATATGAAAAATAAATAAATAAAAAAGGATGAATTCTTTTTCAGCCAGGATTAAATAAAATTGAAATAAACTTTGATTTATATTTTTTCCCAATGGGCATCATCAGAGCATGGATATTGGTGATTGCTTGCGGTCCCCCAATGTCAATTCCTGTAATATTTTGTTTTGTTCTTGTAATTGTTATTATTATGTATTTTTTCTGTGTTTTTTTTTGTCTGTTATTATGGAGTATCACTTTATATTTTTTATATTTATCTTGAATTTTATTATGTTTTGTGATATCATTGTAGTGTATAAGGACACTTTTGTCAGTCTACTGAATAAATAAATAAATCGCTGTGCACAAAGTTGAAAAAGTTCTCCCCTTTTCTTTGCTGTCCCAGTACACATCTCTGCAATTATTATCCGTGTTGAACTTTACTAGCAGCCATAATAGTACCTCTTTAATAATATAAGTAAACATAATATTTTATCAATTACATTATTCTTGAGAAGAAGGTTTGCATTTTGAGGAATACTACATTCTTCTTTAAAACATGCTATGTTTCTAAGCTTGATCAGTAAAGTTTCTGTTCTTGACATTGTCTGAATATGAGGAGATAAAGGCAAAAACACCCGAGCTGAATTTAAAAGTTTAATCTTAAATAAAAATAAAGAAAAATTGAAAGTTTTTTATCATTATTTGGAAAATGCTTTCACGCATGAATCGTTTTTTCAAGCCAGTCTCTCTCCGTTAGAAAGAGCAATGGTGGTTTCTCTTTTTCTTTGCACTAGTTGCAAGGTGGCGGCGCACCCTCTCAGACCTAATTAAAACTTTGATATTTATAATTAGGTGTTGTCTTGATTAGAAATGCCGAGTTCATTTGACTGCCGTAGGGTATGTACTGAAACTGAGCATCGCATGGTTTGGATTTCACTTTTAACGACCAATCAGACGATCGCTAGAAGGGAAATCAACCCAGCAAGCCCAAGAGGGATTTATCCTATATAGATATACGTAGTTTCCAATATATATGCGATGTAAAGCTTGAGCATTAGATAAAATTGAATTTATTTGAGGATTTCATACCAAAATCAACATGATTTTTTAACATCGCCTTCGATAATACTTTTTCTTATGTATATAGAATAATCTTTCCTGAAAAGCATTTTTTGAAGACTTTTAATTTCATTAAGATAAATTTAGGAGAGTGGATTCTGTTTCCCCGGGTAACTTTCTGGTAATAAGAGGAGTGAATTCACTTTATTTTATATCTAATTATTAATTATATATAAATCTCGAAGAAATGATACGCTTATTGTGACCAATTATATATTATATTTTATATCACTTACCAAACGATATTGAGTGACCAGTTTACTATAACAAAACGAATTTTCCTGCATCCAATCGCGTATTTGAACACATGATAAATAACACACTTGTCGACTAATAACTTTATTAGAAAAATGTAAATTAATTTTATATACATGTGGTCTATCCTACAAAATGTTAAAATCTTGAGAAATTTTGAAAAAAACAAAAATGACAAGAATAAAAATAAAAAGTAATCTTAAAAACTACAAATTTAAAATTGTTAAATTATTTAGCAGCAGTATGTATTTGTAATAATTTTCTCCTTTTATTTTTATACTGCATTATTAATATATTATGTAGATAAAATGATTTGAATTTTTATTTTAGGAATCACTAGATTATCCAAAAGATTTTAAAAATTTTATTTAAATGTTTACCTTGTCTCTTTGTACATGAAGGTTTGAACAATTCTCCCCAATGCAGTAGTCAACAAAAATGCACAAAACGCGACACATAGAAAAGACAACGATTAAGCACTTGCCCCGTTGGCTGCTCGACTCGAAATGAAATAAATGCATTTCACTCCAAAAAACAGAGCTTAGAGAAAAGAATCCCGTTACTTGATTAGATATCAGAAAGGAAAATAATTCCATATAAAATAAAAGCGAATTCAAGAGATGCCCAATTAGTTTGAGATTGTTTTTAAATAAAAAGCGTGTGCGTCAAGTGATTTTCACTTAACTTTTACTCATTAATTAAAAATCATCATTTTAGCGAATAAACCTTTAAATAAATATTTAATAGATAATCATTTAATTGTAATAAATTCCATCACAAATTTACAAAATCAAGAGATCCGCAGTGAATAAACGAACCGAGAGCGCACAGTCCCTGCCTATTTCTAGTTCGATTCTCTATCCCTCAGAAGATGAGAGGAGAACTCCAAAAGAATTGCAAAGTGAGTATTTATTCTCAGCCTGAGAACGGCACTTGCAACTTGGACTTCTCAGCTCAAACCAACACAGTAAGAAAGGTATTTATTCTCAGTTAAGGAAGTAAGTTGAGCCCTTCTTACGAATAGTAGTACTAGTACTAACTGGTGAGCAGATGTTCCCAGTGCAGAGGTGCCTCGGATCCTGAGGACAAAGACTCTACTCGACAACCCACAGAGTGTACAGGTGTTATGACCATGACCTAGTTAAAAGTCTACACTACCCAAACACACAATCACTAACAGACATTTAAATTAATATCTTTAAAAAATTAAATCTTCACTATACGAGGTTTTAATGTAGAATGAAACGCGGTAAATTTGCGCATTTTTTTTTTATCAAAATAGTTTAGCCGTTTATGAGATAGTTTAAATATAAATTAAAATCGTTCACTTGAGTAATAAAGTCTTGGAAATTTTGAAAAAAAAAAAAAACAAAAATGACAACAATAAAAATAAAAACTACAAATAAATTGAATTCCATCTCAGTATTAATCAAAGCTTCATTACTCAAGATTTCATAATGTATATCCGCCAAAAAATTTAAAATTTAAAAATTAAAAATATCGACATTGAATCTCTTTCGAGTTTCATTTTTCCTGAATTTTATAACTTTGGTTCATGTAATCTTGAATTTCAATACATGGTCCACTGAACAATTTACACTGAAAAAGGATCCCATTCGTCCTTGTCTCAAATATACGAGTATTCTCATTGACATGCACACTCTCTTGCTAAGCTGGGTGCATTTCAGAAGCGAGCAATAAAACTAATAAATTTAACTTTATCCTATATCCTTCGATTTCTTGATCTATAATAAAACTGACACCATAGTGTTTCTTTATTATAGATACAAACTTGACGTTTGTTTCGACCAGTTAGAATCGAGAATTCTCTAAAGCCGCATTTGGACGAAACACAAGATTTCCAAACATTCAGTACAAATTATATACAAATTAAACATAAGCAATCACCATTTCATTTATCCCTATGACTCCAAAAGAGTGAAACTTGCTTTCCGTTCCCCCAATCCCACGACATACAACCTTCAATCTTTCAAGACCCACATTATATAAAGGTACTTTTGATAAAAAAAATGATCTAAGAGCATACTCCACAATAAGTAGCTATTTTTGACTTTGACCTGACACATGAATATTTCCTCATTTTCTTTTAAAAAACGAGTCAATTTTGACTTAAAAGTTAATTTCTATTTCATGATCACTCATCAATTTTTTCAATTCCAAAAAGAGAGTTCAAACGCTACCTGCCGGGAAGGCCTAATATTGAATTGGATTTTTTTTTATTTGCTCATTGTATTTAAAAATATTTGAAACGTGAAAAAAAGTAAATTTCAACCATATTTTTTCAGTCTGTATGTATTTCTGGATTAAAATTCTCACAATAACACAAGAGTGGCAAGTCGTAGAAAGTTCGATCTAGTACAAAAAATTTTGTATTTCCAATGGAGAGAACTGAGTAGATTTTGGACTCTCTAGCTTTAAAACTTTGTGTTCAAAAATGTGAAAAATGTCATTATTTCTCAAGATAATCAAAATAAAAAATGAAGGTTGAAGAGAAAATTATTTTCGATCTTTGGGGTATGCAATCGATTGGGAGGCGCTGGAATAATTAATTGTTTAATTAATGAATCAAGGCCTACGCTGCGAAAAATGAACGAGGAGAGGATTAAAAAAGAAATTCCATAATTCATATAGACAAAAGGTATTAGTTTGGGTTCGGCGATCGGTAGCTTAGTGGATATAGGAAGTAAACCTCTTATCTCCAAAGCTTTTGACCAGGTTTGGCACAAAAATCTTCATGCCAAACTGCCAGCCTTTGGATTCACACCAACACTTCGCAAATGGATAGAAAGCTTTCTGACAAACCGAAGTATAAAAGTTGTGGTGGATGGAACATCATCTGAATCGTTCTCCACAAACTCTGGTGTTCCCCAAGGCTCTGTAATCTCCTCCACACTCTTCCTTATTTATATAAACGACCTTATTGATCAAACGGCAAACCCCACTCATTGTTACGCCGACGATAGCACTCTACACGGCAAACCCTCTCTCCCGAATAATCGAATCAATATTGCCTCCTCAATTACTTTCGACCTAGACAAACTGAATAAATGGGGCTCTCAAAATTTAGTTAACTTTAATTCAAATAAGACTCAATGTTGTCTAATTTCTAGGCGCGAAAATAGAGATTTCCCTGATATTCACTTCGATTCGAATACCCTGAAAATGTGTGACAGCCTATCCATGTTGGACGTCTCTGTCGCATCTGACCTGTCTTGGAATGAACACATCTCCTCTGTGGCGAAATCTGCAGCAAGGAAGATTGGCTTCTTATTCAGGTCCAAGCGATTTTACAAACCCCCACAACTTCTCACCATCTACAAGGCCCAAATCCGCCCCTGTCTCGAATACGGCTCTCATCTGTGGAGAGGAGCCTCAAAATATTCTCTTGCTACTCTTGATGCAATTCAGAAACGAGCCGTCAGGCTAATTGACGATTCTACCCTCACCGACTCCCTCGACTCGCTGGCTCATCGAAGAGATGTCTCTGCCCTTTCCCTTTTCTATAGATACTATCACGGCAGGTGCTCTGATGAGATAAAATCAATAATTCCCCCAAAGCATGCTTTGCACGCAGCACACGTTTTGCCGACTCCCAACACTCTTTCGCGGTCAAATTGGAAAAGTGCCGGACCACTTCATTCGCGAATACATATATCCCCATGACTTCAAGGAACTGGAACTCTCTCCCAGCCTCTATCTTTCCCACCACCTATGATCTTCAAACCTTCAAAACCAGGGTGCATAGACACCTACGTCTACACCCTCTCACTTAATCAACTTTCCCTTCTCTTCGGTAATGCAAGGGTCTTTCGAGATCCATAGGGGCTACATCTTTACTGGTGCACCCCTTCTTGCATTCGATTGCATTAAAAAAAAAAAAAAAAAATGACAAAGCATTGCAGTACATATGCAAAGATCCCGGGTTCGAGCCCCGGCTGATCCTTTTGTCTGTAATAAAAATAATCTTTTCTTCGTTCCCTAAATTTGAATTTGTTATTAATTGTCTTTACACGGCCTCGTTGTGGTCGCGCCCCGGGTGAAGAGAAAATTATTTTCGATCTTTGGGGTCTGCGATCGATTGGGAGGCGCTGGAATAATTAATTGTTTAATTAATGAATCAAGGCCTACGCTGCGAAAAATGAACGAGGAGAGGATTAAAAAAGAAATTCCATAATTCATATAGACAAAAGGTATTAGTTTGGGTTCGGGGATCGGTAGCTTAGTGGATATAGGAGGTAAACCTCTTATGACAAAGCATTGCAGTACATATGCAAAGATCCCGAGTTCGAGCCCTGGCCGATCCTTTTGTCTGTAATAAAAATAATCTTTTCTTCGTTCCCTAAATTTGAATTTGTTATAAAAAATAAATTTCTAATAGTATATTTTATTAAAGTTTATTACCACTCGTTATCGTACTTTTGTTGTTTATTTTTGATTGTTTGAAAAAAATAGACACATACTTTGATTTCTTTTTATTTGTCTTAAAGCTTAAAAAAGACGATAGCTTAATAAGCATTTCTCGTTGAAAAATGAAAAAAAAATGTTATTAAAGTATAATTTGAAAGTTTGAAATGCTAGAGAGTTCATTATCCCATCTGAAAAGGATTAGTGATGCTGTAATCTTAAAGGCTTGCATTTAGATATAAATGAACGATATGCTGATGAACAAAAGTTAAAATTCCTTTTAGCTTTTGCATCTATGAATATTTTATAAAATCCTCTCGGTAATTGGGTCGATGTATGTGTATTTTGGTTGGTTCAAGTGTACCAATTTGCAAACAGATGATAAATGATTATATTATAAATATAAATAAATTAGGTTTATTCCTCGAGTGATCTTAACTTGTTTTTTAATGAAAAGGTTTTTCGACCGAGAATAGCAAGTTTTGTTGAATTTATAAGAAAATCAAAGTATGTCATCTGCTTGGTGTAAATAAACACACGCACATAAGATCTCGATTTATTTATTTATTTACAAGATAAGTATACAGACAACCAATTTTATTTATTTGAAAATATTTTAATATTAACGGGGCAATACACACACACATTTTTTTGCTTATCGAGTTTACAATTGTTTGAATGTGGAAAAAAAACTATTTTAAAGTATGATTTTTTGTATGTCTATGCTTATGTATGTATGATACACACGATAACTCAAAAACAGAAAGTAGTATTTAATTGGTATTTGCGCAAAAATAATTTATTTCCAATACAGAAAACTGATAATTTGTTTTAGCTCTCTAGCTTCTAGGTTTTTACAGTTGAAAAACAAAAATAATTTAGAATTGTAATTTGTGGAGTTTTCGAATGTTTGTAGCTAATAAGCTGAAATTTGGCGAACATGTTTGTGGTGTGTCACTTAACTGGTAAGGTTAATTATTATTGTTAATAAACAATACATGTTTGTATTATTAAATCGTACCTCTATGCTAAGTTTCAATTTTCTACCGCATACAATTCGTTGACACAAATTTCAAATTTCATTTTTTTTTTGCTTATGCTTATTCGTGATTAGAAATATCTCAAATGTGGAGAAAAATCATTTTCAAGCAAGATTTTTTGACTCCCTTTCTGGATTCTGACATCCACGAGAACCAAGAACGTTTATTTCGGTGCTAAGATGATTGTATTTTTCTAATTAAATTAAATTTTTAGCTAGAGGACTTCGAATTCTTAATTGGGTGGCTTTTGAGGAGCTGTAACTAATTAGCTGAAATTCCCCATACAAGGTTTCTGCTGAGCTCGAAACGGTCTCATGTGCAAAAAGTGCCAAATAACCAAAAATTACAGCGAGCTGAACAAATATTTTAATATTTTTCACTATTTATTTCAATTAAATTATTTTTAATTTTATTTATTTTCGAATTTATTCTCTTCCTATCATAGGGTTTGGATTGTTTTATAGATTTTATGTTTACATTTTTTGAAACAGTATGTCTTAGTTAAAATTATCATATTTCACTATTATACTATATTTTCATGTAAATGCATCTTAACAATATTATATTATTTATAATAAGACTGAAGATGAAACCCAAGTCTTCAAAACAAAAGACTCGAATAAATAAAATTATAAAGGCACATGTAAATAAAATTTCAAATTTCCGATTAGAAATTGCCATCGACTAATTCCAAACTGTATTATGGATGATTTTCATTAAATGTCAAAAAGCTGGTATTCATCCCTTCGGAATTGAATTCGAATGCCAAAAATGCAATTATCTCTTTAAGGTGGTCCCATCTGACATACGATATATAAGCCGCGTTAAAAGTTTCACTCAAAGATTTAATTTTAATTTTTTAAATTTCAGTAGTGTGATCCTAAATTTAAACACATACTCGTAGCCATACCATATATCAAGGCTGAAGTCAGATAAATTCTTTGGAGGGGTGAGGGTTAGTTGTCCCCTCGAGGGTTTAAGGAAGTATGGATATACTCCTAGGAATAAGAAACATCCCTGATGCCCAGATTGCTTACTTTTTTTTTATTAAATTTTTATTGAACGTTTATTTATATACTGTAATATTTCGATGTTTACCGCAACATTTCGGGTGGGGAGGTTCACACCCTAACACCTTCCCCCACCGCCCACGGTCATTCCATATATTATATTTTAAATAAAGATTGAGGAGTGTTTCGAATTTAGAATTTCTTCAAAACTCGAAAGCAAAGGAATGATTATTTCTTAAATGAATATAAAAGTTCGAATGTTCGATAGAAGAAGACTTAATTTCTCAAAGTTGCTATATTGGCAGTCGAGTTCGATAAGCGATGGGGTGAATTCAATCCTGACATGTAAAAATTATCCATACCAACTTGTATTTAATAGATGATAAATGATAAGATTTCTCCATAATTTCTTCATAAAGATATGTATGTTTATGCATTTTCTCTAATACATATACCACATCTGCGAAGAAGACTATGCGAATTCAAAAATTGTCATTTTACATCAAGGACATTTTAAAATTTGAATCTAAATATAAAATCTGTAAATAACCAGACATTTCTTGCATTTTGAGTTGATACAATATTCTTCCCAAAGTTTGAAACAGATTTGCTAAAGATATACTGGACTTTTAAAAATAACTTATAAATTTTAATTGAATGTAATGGAAGGCAGCCCAGAGGTAGTGAGGAAAGAAAAAATTAACACATATCAAATAAGGTGTAATTTATTGGAATCCTTCCTCCTTTCCTTTCAAACCGACGTTTCGGAGAATTTTTCCCTCCTTCTTCAGGGTTTCAAAGGGTCAATGAATGAAACAAATAAAGTGTTTCCTTCTTCTCTCCACAGTAGTGTTCAAAAACTTTCTTCATTTTTAACAAAGGCATAGAAAAACAATTTTTTTTCCTCCTTTTCTTAATTAATGAAGAAAGTTTTTGAACACTGCTGTGGAGAGAAGAAGGAAACATTTTATTTGTTTCATTCATTGACCCTTTGAAACTCTGAAGAAGGAGGGAAAAATTCTCCGAAACGTCGGTTTGAAAGGAAATGAGGAAGGATTCCAATAAATTACACCTTATTTGATATGTGTTATTTTTTCTTTCCTCACTACCTCTGGGCTGCCTTCCATTACATTCACTTAAAGTTTCTCTCTCCAGAAAAAATTTCGTTGCAAAAAAATAACTTATAAAATATATCGTATGCTTTTGAGCTTGTAACACTTTTTCACTGAAAGAATAAACTAAAAGCTTCACAATACAAACACTAACTAAAAATTGACAATTTTTGATAGTACACAATTTTCTTTCCAAGGTGCGAATTGCACATATATGTGAGTATATCTATTTACATCAAGCAAATGATAATAGTTTTTATTGATTATCAATAACGAGGTCGAATCCCGCCCCTTAATATATAGATCGTGTTAGGATGCTTTGCTTGTTTAGCCTTAACTAGTAACCGAAATTCATGTATTCGATGTTGATAGACATCTCAACCGGTTGTGGTTATGTATATGATAGTATTTCTTGGCCCAAATGAAATATACGCGAATGTGCGGCAAGTACATACATACTCGCTGCTCAATCTCGTTACCTGAGACAAATATTTGCTTGTGAAGCGTGGACCGTATAACTGGCCAATCAAAATGCACGCTCAAGGCAGAAGAGGGTAGGGCCAGACCACAGCCGCATTGCCCACCCTAAAACCACCCTTGAGTTAATTAGGCGTCCGGACGGCCGAGTGGATCAACATGTTTAATAAATCTGGGAATGTGTGTCTGGTGGCTAGACGGCTTTTAAAATCGAGCCATCTCCATTGGGGACTTCCCCCTATGCATGGACCAGACAGAAGAACAGCCCTGAGGAATTCGAGAGCTTTATAGACGAGCCCTGTGTACCTCATAATCATTTATTTTGATTTATAATCCAATGTAAACATTTTATCAACATTAAACATTTATCCAAATTTGGGCAAATGAGATCGTTTTTTATTTTATTTTTTATTTTTATATAATTATGACGGTTTAAACGAATTTATATTAATTAATCATTTGATAACGAACGGATGGATCATGTTTGGTGGGCTCATTTTTTATTCCATTTGTGAACAAACTTTTCAAATCTAAATTTTATAAATTTTTTAATAAAAAAAAAAAAAAATTAATACACCCTAATGTAATGTCTAAGGTTCTTTTAATTTAAGAGCTAAAAAAAATAAAAGCTTCATAATTATTCTCTCTTTTCATCTATAGTATTTGAACTTGAACAGAGAAGTAATGAATTCGGTTATCCTAGATTTTTTTTCTCAATCGCAACGCAAATCTAAGATTAAGTTTATTAAGCGGTAAATTAAATCCAGAAGAAAGTTTGTCTTCTTTTCAAAGAGTGAAAGGGTTAGCTAACAAATCCTCTTAGTGCATAGAAACTTATGATAAAAGGCTGAGGTCACGACTCGCCACTTATTTCTATTAAAGATAATTCCAACTAAAGAAAGAAAAGAATGTTGAACATCATATATCTATTGAGAAGAATAAAACTTTTAAGCAATTATTTATTTTAGGGTTTTAACCCAACCAGACTAATATCTTTTTTAACATTATTTTGATTTTAATTCGCTCTGTTAGCAAATGAGATCATTTGCTAATTAATATTATTTTTTTTTTTTTTTGAAAATTAAAACCTCCATCCCCATAGCCCTCACATGAAATCTTGTGCCCGAGGCTCAAAATCTGAAGCGGGCCCCTTATTAGGGGGCCTCCCAAAATTATGTGAGGCGTTTAGGCGGGGGGGGGGGGGGGGGAGCAGCCGAAAAACAACCAAACACACCTATGGGAGAGGGGGGAGGGGTCTCGGAAAATATCAATTATTTTTTTTAGTAAGAAACAGTGTAAAATTCCGAGAAGTAATAATAATAATTCTAGTCTTAACTAGTCTTAAATAAAAATAATTAATCAAATTATGTTTTTTAAATAAATCCAATGCAATCAAGCACAAATTAACGTATTTTCACTAAAAATACGCATTTTGAAAAATCTCACGTGAGATTAGGGGGCGTGGGAGAGGGCCGAGCCAAATCTCATGATATCTCATCAAGGGCGGATCCAGGGGAGAGGTCAAAAAACGGCGGCCAAATCGACAGGAAATTTATAACAATTTTTTTATTTTTTATTTTATTTTAATGAACTTAAAACAATTCGATCGCTACACACTTTCGAGATAAAAAGTAGATCTTCGGGCACCTTATATACATTCTCGGCCCCCGCCGTAGGTGTCTATGTCCTGGATCCGTCCTTGTATCTCACTAAGGGAAGAGGAGAGGTCGAAAATTCGCCAAAATCGCCTCACGTAATTTAGGCCCGGGACCCACGGGTGCACCCGGACCCCCTCTCTCCCAGCCTCTATCTTTCCCACCACCTATGATCTTCAAACCTTCAAAACCAGGGTGCATAGACACCTACGTCTACACCCTCTCACTTAATCAACTTTCCCTTCTCTTCGGTAATGCAAGGGTCTTTCGAGATCCATAGGGGCTACACCTTTACTGGTGCACCCCTTCTTGCATTCGATTGCATTAAAAAAAAAAAAAAAAAAAATTAATTCGCGACAATTTTTTGCTCATTTGGTTGTTGAAATTTTTGATAAATCATAACACTATAATTACCATAATGTTTTGTTGTTGTTTGGATTCTGATACCCACAAATATATAAGAACGAAATTTTCTAAAATAAACAATCAAACAAGAGAGATACTGATGGTCATCTACGAAATCCGAGGTGTTATGGATTATTTTTATTATGTCAGAAGGGTTGTTTCACCCCTTCGGAAATGGAATCCGAATGCCAAAAAATCCATTCCGGGCTTCTCTGCCGGGATACAACATTTGGCATATAGCACGCGGAAAAAGATTTCATTCAAAGAATCGATCTTCATTATAAAAAATGTGCGGTCACTTGATTCTAAATTTTAACATTATATTTTGATTTTAAAAAAGAAAAAAAGGGAGAAATTCTCCTGAAACGTTTGGATTTAACATAATTTTTTTTAATATTGTATTTTAAAAGATTGGTATTTTTTTTTTATATACTTCAGTGGCCTGCGGTCCAAGGATGCTGTGGATGATGGGCACCCTAAAATTTCAAAAGGTCAACCCAAGAGTATTTTCATACCGTGTTACAAAACATCTAATGTTAAATTTGAAAAATAATACAAAATTCTGCGTTTATCAATGAATTTTACAAAAAAGTGAGTGTGGGTGCTATTTCTATATTACAAAAGTCTTTCATTTGGAAACCGATAGTACAAGTCATATGATCCTAGTCGGCTGATACGGGTGAGGATCTTGGAAAGCTGTATGGTAGGGCCGCTTATGTATTGTCGATAGGGTTTCTATTTTTCAGCAGACATACCGTGGACCTTGAAACTTACGTTGTATTTCAAAAGACTAGGTATACTATGTTGTAAATAATCGGTGTCCTATCGTAATTTTATTTAATTCAACAAATTCAAAACTCTCCTCTCTTTAATTCGTTTCGAAATTCCCCATTTTAACAATTGAAGGGTTATATTTTGGACAGCATCTTCTGGTTGAAATGTCACCGCCCTCTACTGGTGCCTAAATATATTATATTTGGAGGAGACCCAATTGTCAATGTTAATAATTGCAAATGTTAACAATTTTAATAAGAAAACTACAGAAAGTACATTTTGAAAATGATTTAAAACACGGATAAAAAAATTAATTAGATTAAATTTCGGAGTTCCAGTGCAATGTGTGGGTAAGATTTTTCTTGGGCATAAATCAACCAACGATGAATAATTTAATCCAGAGCCTGGAAAGAATTTTCGCCCGACATATTGCAGATGTCGAGCCAAGCTATCCACGTAATGGATTAAATTTAAACAGAATTAACCTACATATATTTATAAAGATTCTTCTTTGAACATCTTATATACTATAATGCGTAACGAAGTGACTAACGAAAAAACGACATGGCTATTGCAAGGTTGTTCGAAGGACATATTCTGGGATTCATACTAAAAGTTTTAAAATAGACTATTCAATCAATCAATAATTTAAACATTATTTCAAATAAAATGTAAAGTTTTTAATAAGTGAATTAAATACTTAAAAGTAATTCCATTTAAATACGAGTTTAGAAATATCCATCCTCTATTTATCTAAAACAGGGTTGTCCAACCTTTTGGCTTACACGGGCCACATTTGAAGAAAATAAATTGTCTCGGGGTGAAATATACTAATTACATTATATTATTGATATTTGTTAATCAAAAATGATACTTAGTTAATAATGTAGAATATAATGATATCCACCATGGAAGCAAAAATGTCATAGTATAACACAAAGCAATTACAATGACATGTTTACTGGTTCACTAATATCTTGCAACCATATATACTTTATCTATGCTTAGAGCTGGCATCGTTCTAATGAATGCGTGCTAGACTACATCCATCACGTTTGTACATGTCTATACATGTCTGAACCTGTACAACAGTAGCAACGGTACCATTTGAGTTAGTTCATTTGGTTCCATCATATTTACAACGCTCTAAGAGCTTCTATTTGACAATAAAAAATAGACGAAAAAACGTCTTGAAATATTTTAAAAAATTGAAATAACAAAAAAAAACTGGGTGATGGAGAAATTCCGAATACATATTTGAAAACACGATTAAAAAACTGTATTAAGTGCAGTAGATACTCATGAGACAAAAATCATGTTGACCAGTGTAATCTTTGAGTTCTTTTCCTTCAGGATTTTGTTTTTAAATCATTAAGCAGTTCAAAAAATTTTCATTTACTGAAATAATAAATATTTTAGAAAGTGGAAATATCAGGTGATAAATAATTTTTAAAAATTCGAAACTATTTTTTTACCTGAGAGTTGAGCTTATAATTTTGCTTTTAGTGAATTTTATTCTTGAAAATAGGTTCCCGTATAAATGTAAATTGGTATTTTAAAAAAGTGAATCAGTATTGGGATATTTGGAAGCCAGGAATATTTGTTTCTGGGTAGGTAATTTTTATAAAATTCAATAGATATTATTAAATTTTTCTTTCAGTCATGTCTGGTTGCAGTTCCATACATTCAATCAGAAAGTTTGCAGGTAAAAAAATTATATCTAATAAAAATGTAGTCAAAATATGCCAAAATTTCGATTATTTTTCGGAAATTTTAATATATTTGTTTACATTCAAAATTGGAAATCTGCCTTTTATTCTTAGAAAACTTTTGAAGACATTTTGTACTTATTTTAGAAAAAAAATGTCAGGTCAAATTGTATCAGATTTGTTTTCCACTAAGTACTTACATAGAAATGCCAATGTTTTAAGGAAATTTATAATTTTATGTTGTGCCTCAGTTGGACAGCCCTGCTTTATAGTGTCAATATAAATATAAAATTGCGTTTTGGTTTCTTCATTGGGAACACACACCTAATAGACATTTTGACAAATTAATTAATATATATCTTGTTGAAAATTTTTTATTTTGCCGAAAGAAGCAGAGTTGTTGATTCATAAAGAGAAACAAAGAGGTTGTCCTCTGCTTGATGCAAATAAACACGGACCACAATTTGAAGAAAAAAATTGGTGGCAGATAAAATATAATAATTCTTCCGATTTTGTTAATCAAAAAAATAGTTAATAATATACTATTAATGATATCCACCAAAGAAGAAAAAATGGAAGAGGAAAATAATCTTTGATATCTATTTGTTCAGATTTTTTTGATTTGAATCTTATGAAAAACATCAAGAAGTTTTAATTACTGAAAGAATAAATATTTTAGAAAATTTAAATAGGAGATAAAGATGGTATTTAAAAAAATTGGAACTTTATTATTACTTGTTTTTACCTCATATTAATTTTAATGTGAAATAAGTGACCAAGAATCCTTAACTCATAGTAAATCAATATTAAATATAATATTTATTTACTCTTATCTTTCTCATATTGAGCTTCTATTTTTATTTTTCGTAAATTTTATTCGTGAAAATAGCTTCTACTATATGTATATACATACATAATTGTGATATTATATAGTAATATTTATTTCTGTCTAGATAATTATTATAAAATTATAATAAAGAGACATTATAAAATTATTACTTCGGTATCTTAATTGTAGTTCTATAAATTCACTCAGAAAATTTGTAGGTAAAAAATTTTTATCTAAGGAAATGGAGAAGAAAATAGACCAATATGGTGATTATTTTTCCGGAAATCTTCTCTGAATATTCTTAAATTTCATATCATGTCTAAATTGTAAAATACATTTCTATAAATCTACCCCGCTATACAGTTATGAATAGGATTTAAGATTATATTAATTGGTTTACAAAATTGAGTTTATTCGAGTTTTATTCATATGCTAAACATTGTATAATATAGTAGAAAAAGGAAGTCGAATAATTTTTCAATTTGGCCGACGAATGTTTGATATTAAACATAATTATTCTGCAGCCCTCTTCTCCCCTCCAGAGAAATAGAATGTACATTTTTTCTTTCTTTTATTTAAAAATAGTTCCCCCGAGTATCTATCTTCTCCATCTCACTTGGACTCGGAATTTATCATTCAGAAAGAGAGAGAGAGAAAAAAAATTAATTAAAATGAATTTTTAAATGCAACTTTTGTTTGATAAAAAAAAAAAAAAGTAAAGATCAAATAACGAACGCATAAATCATCAGTCAAATTTTCAGGTTATATTTCGAAATGGAATTTTTCCTGGGAAAACAAGTTGGTTTGGTGGGGTTGTCTTCGGTGGAATTCTCAGCCGTCTTTGAATCTGGCAGCTTATCAAATGAGCCTTGTATCGCCGTGCCATTAAAGATAATTGATGATAGCGACACACCGCATCCGTGTTTACATGGCGTTAATATGTTGTTGACAATATTACAAAATGCAGAGGCAGAGAAAGACTACTACCTTCTAAGGTGTGATAAGAATAGTTGGATGTTTAAAGATAAGATGTTTCAGATATACAGTCAACAGCAAAAATACAAGGTGACTTGATAACTTTAATACAAGTTGAATTCATAGGCGCCGGGTCCGGGATGGGGGGCTTGAGGACTTAAGACCCCCTGGCCTTTGAAGTGGAGGGGGGCGGGTCATCCTCACATTACCCATGGACCATGTAGTCTGCTTTTTGTATTTTTGTTCATTATTTTAACTATTATATTATTAAAATGTAAATTGAAAGTTTTTTTGCCGAGAGTAACAGAATTTTTATATATTGAAGGAGACAATAAAAGAGTATGTCTTCTGCTGGAATTATACATTTTATTTATTTATAACGAGGCTATAGTCTCGTTATAAATAAATAAAATTTATAATTCCAGCAGAAGACACACTCTTTTATTGTCTCCTTCAATATTAAAATGTATTTATTTATATTTCATGTCATAATATTTAAATGTATTATTCTATTATACTAGCTGCAAGTACCGCCTTTGGTGGGCCTCTTGCTAGCCTAGGGACTTCGCCCGCTGGACCCCCCGTCACTTGAACACTCCCTCTCCTCCATCTCCAACCACTCGCCATCCCACCGACCCTTTCCCCAACCTCGGAACTTCTCCCCCGCCTCTGATCACCCTCAACCCCAGTAAACCTACCTCCTGGACTCCGCACCCCTTGAACCCCTAATCTTTCCCCTGAACCCCTGCCTTTCCAATGGACTCACCTCCCAACCCCTGGACTCCCAACCCCTGGACCCCCAACCCCTGGACCCCAAACCCCCTGACTCCCCAACCCTGGACACCGAAAGCCCTGGAACCCCACATTTCCTCTGGACCCCAACCCCCACCCCTTGGGGGGACGGACATATATAGATAGCTATATAGGTATAAATTAAACAGAGACCGGAACAAATGCCCTTTGGTAGTATGTGATAATATTATCTAAAACAGGGGTGCCTACAGGCGGGGCGGGGGGTATTTACGTCACTGTGTGAAGCTAAAAATTCATGAAACTAAGACAGATAAAAAACTACGGAAAGTATTTCCCTTGCGCTTAGAATTTTGAAGAAATTCAAAATTCAAAACACTCAATCATCTTTTTTAAAACTATATGGCATGGGTATGTGTTTAAATTTAGAATCATTAGACCGATAAATTTTATAAATAAAGATTAAAATCTTTGAGTGAAATATGTCAGAGGGACTCACAGGGTAGCCAATTGGCCCTAATCACTAATTTTGGCACTCGGTTTCGGTTCCCAAGGGGATGAAAACTATGCGTCTGACATATAATTAAAAATAATTCATTCCACCTCGGGTCTAATAGATGACAATTTCTTGTGATTTCTTTTGAAATTTAAAGTCTCTTTCTATCGCCAATTTGAATATTATGCTTGAAAATTAAAACTTAGATAAAATTAAAATATACTTGTTTTCAATAATGAAAGTAAAGATGATTTTTTAGAGGTTCGATTTGTTTGTATGAATTTCATTATTTTTCTATTTTTTTACTGGCAGTTCTGTAGAGATCCCAAAATCTAAACCGCAAATTTGCGAAGAAGTGCTTTAAGATTTTTACATTTACAAGATAGACCTCAGTCCAGATGCTACTCAATTGTTCACACTCTCAAATTCCTTAAACATTATTTCGAGTTGAAACAACAATAATAAATTTAGAAATTTTTTGGCAAAGGCTACATTTGGTCCAAAAGTTTCAAAATTTTACAACCTCTCCCCTTATTTTTTGGTCCTGTTTCAAACAAAATCTAATTACCTATTAATCTCTATATAAAATCTCTAAATATAAAATTTCTTTTTGATATCTTCATTGGGTTTTGAGCTAGACGGGACACATTTGGTAACAGACGCACTCACACACTCACGCACGCAGTCAATAACAGACTTTTTGACAAAATAATCAATATCTCTTAAGAAATAAATTTTCGATGTTCAGTACACAAAGCTCTATTGTAGACTGAAACGCTATATATTTGTTTATTGTTTCAGTCATTTTTTGAGATATTTCGAAAATACGAAGCGAAAAAAAACACAGGTATGGTAAAGAAAAATAATATTTAAAGGATATTTAATTATCAAAAGAGAACAAATAAAATATACTTTTGAAAGTTCTTTCTGTTAAGTTTTATATTTAAAAAAATAACTACACAAAGACTTTCTAGTTTTGACTGCTATTTCAGGTGTTGTTGAACAAACAAAAAAGTAACTATTCTTTTGACACGCCAGCGGGATTAAGCCGGAGGTCCGTTTGATGCTGAAAAACGTTATTCTCTTTGAGAATAGCTAATTGATAATATATTAAATATAGGAAATGAAAATGGAATAAATAGGGAAGTTAATAAAAAACCACCCTTTCATTAATTTTTTCGATTTAATTTTTTTGTTCTCCTTTTATAGATAGAAAAAAAAATCATCTCTTCAAAGAGTTGAATGAACAGTAGAGAAAATAATTATATAGCAGTATAAATAGAATAAGTAAATTTAATTAATTGCTATTTCCAAAAAGAATTTGAATCTGATTATTTTTTAATGATGATTTCACTCAAAAAATTGGAGAAAAAATATAAACTTTTTCAAGACTCAGTACACTATTTGGGGTTAAATGATAAATATCTAAATCTGATATTCATTTCGATTTACCTAGAATAATATACACTAAGAAAGTAATCTCTAATAACGTGAAACAGCTCTGGGCTTGTATTAATTTGGCATCCTTGTAATGCCTTGGATCTAAACAAATCCCTGCACTTTTTACTAATTTTCCTTGATTAGATTCTAATGAAAGAATCGCTCATCACCAGCACATTTTTTTTTTAAACAAACAAGTGAGAACTTATTTACCCTGTAGGTGACCTTATAAATAGGTAATGAAAAATAAACTTAAATGTAAAATGAATTGTTCATTTAAGCTTATATTATAAAACAATCTAAAAAATAACGTTTTCTTAATTTTTGAACAATAAGTTCTAAAGTTAGAAAGCCTATAATCTAATCAGTTCTATTTTTTGCAAATACAAATATTTTAACATAAGAACGAACTTTCTACGACTTATCATTCTCAAGGTATCGTGAGTATCAAAATTCACACCCGCAGACATATAAAGAGACTGACTGAAAAAATAATGGTTGAAAATGATTTTTACCCACATTTAACACAATGATTAAAAAAAATTTAAAGTTTTTGAGAGAATTTCATACTAGTTTCCCCCAACAGGCAGACCCTGCTGGGCGTACCGAGTAACTAGAGTTAGCAAAGTTACATAAGTGACGTCACTAAGTAATGCATGAGATTAATTAACCTTTTTTCTTTATTAATTTTTTATTTTCTCAAAAAATAATCAAATAAATACAATTCCTGTTTCTTTATTAATGCCGTGGTGTACTACTCAAACTTCCCTCCATAATCAATAGCTATTTGCAGTTGTATTATTTAAACTAATACTTTTAGTTATGGTTTGGTGCGGGAAATTAATAATAATAATAATATTTAATACAATAATATCTAAAGTGTAAGGTCTTATGGTATTATTAATGATTATCAGAACCACGGAGAGCTTATCCGGGGCCCAAGATGGGGCCTTGTCCTCCACTTCCCTCTTATATATATTTGTTATATATATTTTTATATAAATATCAATATTTATTCTTCTTCTTCTTTACGTGCCATACCCGCTCCGGACATTGGCTACCATCACAGCGATCGACACCTTATTCACTCTTCGGAACAATTCCAGTGAGGAAAGACCAAATCAATCTAGTAGGTTTCGTAGCCACGAGATGCGCCAATGGCCTGGTCCTCGACTTTTTTTTTTAATAATGGTAATGATACAAAAAGAAGTTGCACCAAAAAGGTACAACCTCTGTAGTCCGCGGTGGACCCTTGTATCGTGAAGATAAGAAGAGATTTGGGGATTGGGTAGGAGTCTAAGGTATCTGTGGATGCGGGTCTTGAAAGATTGAAGGTTATACAAGTTCGTGGGAAAACGGTCAAGGGAAGAGAGTTCCAGTCTCTAGTTGTCATAGGAATAAACGAATTAGCTAATGCGTTTGTTCGATTGGTATCCAATTAAAGCGCGTAGAGGTGTTGAATCTTAGAAATCGCGTATTTCATATATCTACCGAAAATCTTCCCCTGCATTGCCAGATGTAGGATTTTATATTTTTCTTGATTCCTTATCTACTCTTATTAAACGAGCAAAAATTGTATATTTATATATATATATATATATATATATTTATATATTTGTATTTTGGTTCTATTTTGAAAAAGGCCCTAACGATTTTGATGAAACAAAATCTATTAACAAGTTTTGAGGATGAAAAAACGATCTGGCTAGGTCTGGACCTCATCAAAATTCATCTTAATTGATTTTTTTCTTAATTAAAGTAATTATTGATAGATGAAAATCTCAATAAAAAAATTTGATTCGGCCGAAGTCGGATTAGAACCTGGGACCTCTTGCATATGAGGCCGACATTCTACTAGCATTAGACCAATGAACTATTTTAAAAACTCTTGCATTGTACTTTTACTAAAATGAATATTTTTGAATTAGACTTTATTATAAGTGTGGAAATAATTGAATATATTATATATAGCTATGTATTTAATAAATATAATTTATTTGATATATTGCGGCGCGGCAAATTTGAAATATGTATAATTGAATTAAGCTGAAAGAAAGACAACAATTAATTTTAAATCCAAAAACATTAAATATATTAATAATCATTCCTTTGCCCCCCCCCCCCCCCCACTCTTCTAATTAAAATTAAATATTCAATTCACTTTTCTCCGGGAAATTGTCCTTGCAAATGTCTTCCTAAAAAAATACTTGGTTGGTGAAAGTTATCACTTCTGTCGCACGTCCCGAGACGCAAATATTTTTTTTAATTTTATGTTTTTATTTCAGATCCTATACGATTATTTTTTTATCCTTATTTTCTTATGTATTTTTTATAATGTTTATCAATATGAACGAATGTGGGCAAATTGGTGTACGAGTAAACAAATATACACATAATATGTGGACCATTAGGAAGATAGAAATGCAAAAACTGGGTCGGGGTGGGGATGGATGTGGGGGTGCAGGAGGTGGTGTGCAGTTGTGGGGGGTCCGGGGGTGGGAGGGGCGGTTGGGGTGGAGTGGGGTGCAGTGTTGGGGGCGAGGTGTATGGTTTCGGGAGGGTGGTGTGGGGGTCAGGGGTTACCGAGCATCGCTCGGTGCCTCCAGGTATTTAGCTTATTACATGACCAAAGAATTCTAATGTTCTTTTTTTGATGTTAAGTGTTAATAAGCAGTTCTCTCTTTTTGACACGCGAAGTAAAACTTCCTCGTTGGTCACGTAGTCCACCCAAGCTATTTTCAATAAACACCAGTAGATCCACATCTCGAATGCTTCGATTTTCTTCTTTGTTACTCTAGTCAATGTCCAGGCTTCCATTCCGTACATTAAAACAGGGAATATAAACAGGCACTCTACTGTTCTAATTTTTGTAGCTAGGGAAGATTTCTGCAAAACAAGAGGTGTCTCATTTTTTAGAAGGTTGATCTTGCCATTTACGTGATCGTATCTCCTTGTCAGGTTTCCATATTTATTTATTTTTTCAGCCCCAGGCTGATTATATTCTGGAGTATGACACAATACACAGTATAAAAAAAATTAAGAAACTTATAAACCTATCTTCAGTTATGAAAAAAAAAAATATTTTTCTTGGTATACTTGACAAGCGAAAAAGTTTTAAATCAAGATTTTTCCTCTCTGTTTGTCAGGATTCTGATATCCTCGGTAACTTTAAAATACAAAAACAAAACGAAACGTTGTAAAAAGTTCGTACTTATAGGGAATATTTTTATTTTTAAAGTGAAAATCTAATAAGATTTGGTTTTCTAGCTTAAGAATTTTCGTTTTAAAAATACAAAAAATCCGAAAAGTTATCGCAAGGTTGTAACTAATGAGCTATAATTTGATTCCTATATAGAAGTTTGTATTAATACTAGTATTAACTTGTAAACTCCTGATGATGGACTAATAATCGGAAATATATTGAGCTTGTATAAACCTCTTTGAGTTTTATTTCATTCACTGTGAAACTACACACCCTTTACTCTATTAACTAACATCATGTTTCACCTAAAACCTACACCACTTTCCATAAGTAAAAAAAATAATATTAATAAACTGCCAAATATCAACTTTCTAGCTAAAACCGTGACAAAAAATTGGGCGAAATCCCTAAAATTTGCTGCAAGTGTCTCGAGTCTTAAAAAGTTTTATTCTATGGGGGTGTCCCTAAATTATGTGAGGCGATTTTGGCTATTTTCGCCCCCCCCCCCCCCCCTTAATCCCATGTGAGATTTTTCAAAATGCGCATTTTTAGTTTAAATACATTATTCTGTGCTTGTTTTGGATTTATTTAAAAAACATAATTTGCTTAATTATTTTTATTTAAGACTAGTTAAGACTAGAATTATTATTATTACTTAATTTAACACAGTTTTATCGGAATTTTACACTTTTTCTTGCGGAAAAAAATACGTGATATTTTCTCAGAAATCCCTCCCCACCTCACTCCCATGTGAGATTGGGTGAGGTTCGGTTCGAATATCCCCCCTCCCCTCCCCTAAAAGCCTCACGTAATTTAGGGACCCCCCATATTCTTGAATTTTAGTTTTTAAATTAAAGTTTTGGGAAGTTTGATTGCCCGAGGGGGTTAATCTTTGCCTAATGAACAGGAGCCTCAGTTTCAAGGTGTGTAGTTTTTTATGTCTAATCATATTTATGAATATTACAAAAAGAAAAAGACTCAATTAATATCATAAAGTTATTAGTAAATAGGAATCAATGGTTTTACCTAGTCGAAGTTTTCGAAAACTCTCAACAGTAGCAGTCAACAAAATAGCAAATCGATCGAACTCACTAGACGCGACAACAAGAAAAGACAATTACGCACTTAACGATGTTTACTGGAGTCGAAAAGAAATGCAAGTAAACTAAAAAATCATGGCAGACAGAAAGAAACGCGTAATGGCTGATTAGATATCAAGGAACGAAGATACTATAATCCCAAACTTGTATTAAAAAGTTTTCCATTGTAAATGACGCTTTTTAAAATAATATTTCCATTCTATATACACACACAGGTACATAAAATATACAATGTTTTTATTTTTTATGAATATAACGTTTTTAATTACACATAGTACAGACCAATGCTGGATAAAAATTTAATAAATTATTTTTTATTTGATATTATATAGTACCTGGCGGAACAAGCGTTGCTCGCTAATTTTTGGTATATTAATATTATTTGTAATTAAAAATTCAGGAAACATGATCGATTTCTATTTGCTGCCAAGTATAATAAAAAAAAACTGTAAGATGATTTATTTTTTTGCCATCGTTTCGACCCGCTCCGGTCATCTTTGGGACATCGCTGCGTTCAAAGCTTGGATATTATACAATAAAAATTTTTAAGAAAAAAATAAAAACCGACTTCAAAAAATTAAGTGCAACAAATATAAAAATACACTAAAAGGTATAAAACAATTATTATCTTATTTAGTTACAACTAAACGACGAAATATTAACACGAAATCACTTTTTAAAGTCGGTGCCAAACAAACTATACCTATAAGCGAGCGTACCGCCAAACGTACTAAGTAAGATCCGTCGAGTGCGATTCATAAAAGGTATATGTTTGGCACCAACTTCAAAAAGTAATTTGTTTTAATATTTCGTCGTTTTAGTTGTAACTAAATAAGATAATAATTATTTTATACCTTTTAGTGTATTTTTATATTTGTTGCATAATTTTTGAAGTCGATTTTTCTTAAAAATTTTATTTTCTCTTTTTAGTGATGTTATTAATAGTGATTATATCATCAGAACTTGACCAAATTAATATGACACCATCCCTAAGACACCCCCTTTCGGATAAAAAAAGAACCATCGAAATCGGTTCATAAACAAAGGGTTAGGTCTAAACAAACCTAAACAAACCTAATAAAAAAGATCTAATACCTATGAAAAAAAATCGAAAAAAAAATGGGACCAATCGGAAGCTAGACTGGACCCAATGCAAAAAAAATTTTCAAAATCGGTTGACAATTGGCGGAGATATGAGGTAACATAGGCACAAAAAAAAAAAAAAAAAAAATTAACCGACTTCAAAAAAGGAGGAGGTTCTCTATTCGATTAGTTTGTGCCTATGTTACCTCATATCTCCGCCAATTGTCAACCGATTTTGAAAATTTTTTGCATTGAGTTGATCTATCTTCGATTGGTCCCATTTTTTTTTCGATTTTTTCATAGGTATTAGACCTTTTTTATTAGGTTTGTTTAGGTTTGTTTGAACCTAACCTCTTTGTTTATGAACCGATTTCGATGGTTCTTTTTTTATCCGAGAGTGTCTTAGGGATGGTGTCATATTGAATTTGGTCAAGTTCTGATGATATAATCACTAATAACATCACTAAAGAGAAAAATAAAAATTTTAAGAAAAAATAAAAACCGACTTCAAAAAATTAAGTGCAACAAATATAAAAAAATACACTAAAAGGTATAAAATAATTATTATCTTATTTAGTTACAACTAAACGACGAAATATTAACACGAAATTACTTTTAAAGTCGGTGCCAACAAACTATACCTATAGGCGAGCGTACCGCCAAACGTACTATTAAAGATCCGTCGAGTGCGATTCATAAAAGGTATATGTTTGGCACCAACTTCAAAAAGTAATTTCGTTTTAATCTCGTTTAGTGTAACTAAATAAGATAATATTTATTTTATACACAGTCTTTTTTATATTTGTTGCACTAATTTTTTGAAGTCGGTTTCTTTTTTTCTTAAAAATTTTTATTTTTCACTAACTTTTAGTGATGTTATTAATAATTGTTATATCGCTCAGAACTTGACAAATTAATATGACACCATCTAAAAGACACCCCTTTCGAATAAAAGAACCATCGAAATCGGTTCATAAACAAAGAGGTTAGGTCTAAACAAATCTAAACAAACCTAATAAAAAGATCTAATACCTATGAAAAAATCGAAAAAAAAATAGGACCAATCAAACTGAACTGAACCCAATGCAAAAAAAATTTTCAAAATCGGTTGACAATTGGCGGAGATATGAGGTAACATAGGCACAAAAAAAAAAAAAATTCAATCCAATAGAGAACCTCCTCCTTTTTTGAAGTCGGTTAAAAATTCAATCGAATAGAGAACCTCCTCCTTTTTTGAAGTCGGTTAAAAATAGTATTTCGAGTTTCTCATGTTTATCACGAGGGTGTATAATATATTACTTGAATGGAATATTTTAAATCAAACTAAAGCGCTAGTTCAATGCCTAAGGACATAAGCAGTCTATCTCAAAAGCCAGCCGGTTTATCGAGATAAGCCTTATTGTATAGATCATTAAATATCATGCTAAAATAATACTCTTACAGCATTCTCAATAATGATTGATCAGTTTCTGCTTGAACTGAACTTGTCCTATACCCTTAAAGGGTAGGCTATATTCATTACGTTTCTAGTGGAGATAGAAAGATTTAATTTCATTCTCAATCAATCCCACACAAATTGGCTGGAATCTGGCTAAAATTAATACAGAATTTTAGGGGGCCACCCATCCAAAAAAATAAATAAACGAGACCGATTACAATACTTTACCCATACTTCGTATTGGATAAAGTAAAAATAACTCCCTAGTACATTTGTTCTAAGGCCATTTTGAGAAGAAAACAGGTAATAAAACTTGAGTAAGATACAAGGTAGGTTTCACAAAAAAAAGAAATAAAACAAAATTGAGTTTTGAATTCGATATATTTGTTTTATTATTATATTATATTTATATTATTATATTATTGTTTTATTTCTTTTTTTTGTAAAATTTCTCGTATCTTACTCAAATTTTATTGCTCTATATTAAAATGTTTCACCTAGAACCAACACCGAACTCCTTAAAAGTTAAAGAAAACGGAACATACGCTCTGATTTATTTTTAAAAAGTCTGTGGACTTATATTTATAAATAATTAAAAGATAAAAAAATACAAAATAAATAAAGTAATTAAAATAGAATAATATACAAAAAACAACTAAATTTATATTCAGATACAGATCGCATGTGTTGAATATTATTAAAATAAATTTGATATAATATAAAATAACAATTAATCCATTAAATACTAACAAGCTTAAGAAAAGGTCAAACCTTCAAAAGTATACTCTCTAAAAAATAAATTGTACTACATATATTAATACTCGTTATAATATATATAGAGGCGACTGTGGGTCAGTGGCTAGAGTGATGGGTCATGACTCGAAGATCGCTGGTCCGAGACCGATTATCGACAGATAGATATTTTAAGTCGCCTCCTCTTGGAAAGTAATGGCAACCTACCAGAAGTAAAAGTACCTAGAACCTCTCCAAGTAGCCGTTCGGAACCGGCTTTAAAAAGTAGGTCCCGTATATCTGTGTAAAACAACTAAACACACTCAGCGCAGGTATATGTGAAGGAGCCGACACCCGTTTCGGGTATGGCACTCGAAGAGAAGATAATATATATATATATATATATATATATATATATATATATATATATATATATATATATATATATGTTTTATTTGCATAAAGCCTGGGGCAACCTCTTTAATTTCTCTTTATAATTATTTATTATATTTAAATAAAATTGAAAATATCATGAGAATTTTATAAATTGAATGAGACAAATAAAAGAGTGTGTCTTCTGCAGGAATTAAAAATGTATAATTCCAGCAGAAGACACTCTTTATTTATCTCCTTCAATATATTTGAAAATATATATCTAAAGATATCTATGTTTCAAAATTTTAAATGTACATATTAGGTCAGCATTAGCTCTAGTTGAGTATTTGCGGAGAAGCGTACCGAGTATTAATAAAAATTATATTTTTCCTTCCAATTTTGTTTGTCCTTAACGAAAATTTAAAATATTTATTTAATATAAATAGAAATATATTCTTATCCCATTATAAATACAGATTCAAACGCATAGGTTGTAATTTCTAAAGAAATGCAGTTAATTACTTTCAAAACAAAGCAGAATAATGTCATTTGGGTTTAATCCAGAAAATCTGGGACAGTTACATATCTTTAGTCTATCTTTCATTGGGGCTGTTTTGTTTTATATCTCACGTAAAAATATGAGTCAGAATTAAATAGAAATCCTGTTGATTTGGGTGCACTTTTCTTGTGAATAAATAACAAACGCTGTGAAAAAAAAAATAAAAAAAAATCATAAATAATTCAAATCTGAGATATCTTAAAAAACATAAACCCCACACAAGAGAACTTGTTAATTTCGAAATTTTATTATCTATTTTCCCTTCTTTATCTGAAAATCACGTCTTTTATTTATGACCCATGACTCGAGAATTTCTTAAAAAGAAAGCTATATTTTGGAATAGTGATAAAATTCTGCAACGATAATGCACTCAATATTTTTAGAATTCCACGAAGAAACTTCAACACATGATTGAAACTAAAGAAAAGAACGAAAAATGAAATAACACCAATAGATCATAATTTCATTTTAAATATTATATTGAATTCTGTTAATTTAAAAAAATAAATTACCTCTAATGAATGTTAATTTGCGCATAGGGTGAGTAATAAATATTTGGTGTTTCTCTATAAATTTCAAATAAGTATAATATATTTTAAAATAAAAGACAAATCGCCAATACTATATATACAGTAACTAGTAATGTTAAGTTATCTATAGGAAATCAATAATTTCGGATTCAGTTAGATGACAAACGACTTCACTTGATTTTCTATATATTTCAATTTACTTGGATAATGAATCTATATAAACTAAAATAATAAGATATATTAATTTAGGTATTTCATCAATTCCCTTAAGAAATTTTGAATAAAAATAAAAAAAATATATATATACATATATATATATATTTTAATGATATTGATGTGAGAAGGAGATACACCAGAAGGTACATCCCCTAAAGGTCTGTATAAGATGGCCCCTCCATCGTGAAAAGAACAGAGTAGAAGGAAAGAAGCCGGGATCACGAGCCAAATCTCAGAAAGTGCTTCGAGCAGTAGTAAATTCTCTGTTCGATAAATTAGGTTAAATTTATTTCCCACTTAAAATTATTCAATCAATACTTATTTTGGTGGCTGAGTAGGTTAAAAATGTGGCTTCAGAAATTTACGTGATTGGATTCCAATTTAAGTCTACGCACACACCCATAAACACACATAGACAGTCTGGATTTGGGGTTCCAAGATAACTCAAAAACAAATAATTGATGGAAGTTTGTTCTAGTTCTATATTTTTATTTCGAAAACAAAAATGTTGAGCTTTCTAGCTTCAGAATTTCCGGATGAAAATAAAAAACAAATTGAATCGTTATATGGACACCTCTTGAATAGCTATAGCTTAGAGCTAATGAGCTTAAATTGGACATTTAACTTCATATTAATGAGCTGCATTTTTTCACTAAGTTCAAACTGCTCGCTGACAAAAAAGTTTCCATATTTTCTTCCAATCCACAGTTTAAAATATTTTTTTTGTCTCTTCTCCACTAAAAAGATAATCAATTCTTTCAAAATTTTAATGTATTTTCGTTTTTGGATAAAAGTGATACCAATAAAACTTGTAAATTTCCACTCAGTATATGATATACCCGTATACTACAAGCTACAATAATGTAACAGTAGCACAGGCCATCAGATATCATAATGAGACTATAATTAGTGCTCCGTTTTACGATACAGTCTACTTTGGTCGTTGTAAGATAATTGATTAATTAACTCGACTCAAGATTATTTTTGTCTGGATTGTAATGAAATTCAATTGAATGAATTTTTTTATAGCGAGTATCCTTTTGGTCCAAGTGCAAAAGGCAAAAGGCCATTCTTAGAATAATAGAAATTAATCAATTAATCTCTAATAGTCTGGAACAGGTCTGAACTTGTACTTGGCACACTGGATACAATGTTCCAACGGAAGATATAGGCACCCATTTTAGTCATTTTCCTCGCTAAAATTCTAATGAAATAACTCACCCTTTACTAAATAATAAATAAAAAAAGTGAAAAGTTTTTAAAAAGTCGATACGATAGAGAGACGCCTTGGAATTTAATAATAAACATAAATATAAATAAAAGCATGAACAATGCCTATATTCCCTTAAAATCTCAATAAAATCATTCAAAAAATGTTTTCTACATTTTAAGCTTCTAATGCTTGAGAGCCCAAAATCTAATCAGTTTCGTTTTCATTTTTATAGAGGGTTGAATTTTATTATTACGTTTAATGTGATATATATGTATTGTATATGTGCGTATTTACATATGAAATTTTTAATTTTAATTTTAATATGTAGTACCTGGAACACCGAGGAATGCTTGGTAATTTTTTGATTCAGTTAAAAACGATTTAGTAATATTATTTTAAATTTTAAATTCAGGTAAAAATGTCGATTTTTAATCGCAGCCAAAATAAAATAAAATTGAAATAAAACTTAATTTATATTTTTAGTAACTTTTACATCGGCTATGGCCATATAGTTTTGAATGTAATTGCAATTAAAAATAATATTAATATACACCGAGGTTCTTTGGTTGACCACTTTTAAATCCTGAAGAGAGCTGATCCTTTGAATTGTCGGATTTTTTTAAGAAAATGAAATTGATATTCTAATAAATATTTTATAGAATAATAGATTTAATTAATTAAATTGGCAAATTCTAATATATAATAATATTTGAAATGATCTATTAGTGGAATTTAAAAAAAAAAAAAAAAAAAAAAATTTAAAAGAAAATTGAAAAAAATGTAATTATAAATTTTATTTAGACAATATCCATATGAATAGTATTTCAATTAACAAAAAACCCATCAAAAACAACTTAGCCGAAGATGACCGTGACAGATCGAATTGACAACCCAAAAACCCCCAAACCCGTGGATTTCATCCAAATCGTTACAGCCGTTTCGAGAAACCGATTCTATATATATATATATATATATATATATATATATATATATATATATATATACAAAAAATTGTCAATAAATATAATAAGATGGGATATTAATTGAAGATGGGATATTAATTGAAAACTGAATTGTTATTTAATTATTATTAATGAGTTAAAATTGTTAATGAGCTTGTAAGACACTAGATTAATAATAATAAATAATAATAATAAATAAATAAATAAATAATCCCTAAAATATTTTTAAAAAAATATTTGATATTTCTTTGCTATTCGATGATAATTTGTTCTACTTGATCAATCAACGTCCGAGAACATAGAACAAGATTTAATGAACAAAATAAATTAAAACTGAATCCTTTGATGACTTCATTAACATCAAATAATAAATAAACTTAAAAAAGTAAAAAAAAAATTGAATAAATTAGAATAAAGAGAGAGATAATATGTCTACCTTGATGGTATCCTACGCTCTGCTGACGATGTACACTCCATGAAATCCCTTTGGCAACTAAAAGAGGGAATCGCGCTCAGAGAGAAATAATGAAAAACGAATAGAAAAGTGCTTGAAAAAATCAAATTAAATTATATTAACTTCGAAATAGAGATAATTTTCTAATAATGTGAGATAATATTTATCTTCTCTTCCAGAAAGTGATTTTGTTTTGTTTTTTAATTCAACAATTTTTAAGGTGTTTGTCCATTTCTAAAAAAAACTCAAGATTATCTTTATCAGCCAGCGGAATAAGCTAAAAGTCAGGTGTCTATGCAAGGATGAAAATTAGACCTAAGAATCTATTATTTATTTGACTCTAAAAATAAAAATAAAATTTGGCCATATTTAGCTAGAGGTTAATAAGCAGGTCATTTATAAAAGGAACTTAAAAATATATGATGTGACCATTTCATGACTTAGCCATTAACCTGCCCCCCCTCGCCCCGTCCCCATCAAATTTAAAAGGTCGAAAAGGTAGGTGTGAAAAATTTAGTTCAAATCGTATTCAAATTTTTAACCTCCCCGACTTCACAAATTTTTGGTTCGATTTCAACCAAAAACTAATAATCTCAATATAAAATATCTAAATATAAAATTTCGTATTGATAGCTTTGATTGATTGATTTTGGAGCTAGAGCCAACACAAAATTTGTCAACACATACAATTTAACAAAATAAATAAATATACCATACAGGGTATATGGTCAAGTATTATAATCGTGCATAAAAAAGTGTTATTTTGCTTCGTTTTATCGAAATATTTAAACATGGTTGGAACTATTTTGATTAAAAAAATTGAGCGAAACCTTGACGTTGTGATCTACAAATAAGCTGAGTGGCCATCCACTTGACCTTACCATACAACCTGGCCCTTCACTTATATTTAATATTATATAAAATTATTTATAATCATGTAGGGTTGGGGGTTAGTTTTTGCATTTTTATACTTCTGGGATCCTACTGATTATGTATACAAAATTTAGTTGAGTTTGGTAAATAGCCAAGATTTTCAATTTTTGACCATATACCAAACTTTTGTGTACACTCTAGCTCAAAAACTAGTGTGAATATCAAAACGAAATTTCTCATGTAGTTTTGGTGCAGCGAGATTAAGAGCTGATTAGATTTTGATTGAAATTGAGCAAAAATTAAGAGGGGGGGGGGGGGGGTTAAAAATTAAATTATTCAAACTAAAAAAAAAGAAGAACAATGAAATATACTATAAAATGAACTTATAATAAAAAAGAGTTATTATTTTTTCGGGGGCAGAAATTCGGGAAGGGGGGAATTCAAAAATAGAAATATCTTAATATAAGTCCTAGACTCTTTAATACTATATATATTTGTCTAGATTAATTTGCCGCAACGCTGACGAAATGCTGCCGAGAGCGCGCCATCGGTATATTTGTGGCAAATTTGAAATATAATCATAATTTGGACTCAAATTTCGAAATGAAAGACTCCAATTGATTTTAAATTAAGAAACATTAAATATATTGATAATTATTACCCCCCCTTCACCACTCAAAAACTAAATATTCAATTCTTTGCGCACAGAAAAAGAAATCAATCACATCTTATTTGATTTATATATTATTTGTTTATTTTTTAATAATTTGCGACTTTTTTATAATTTTTTAAAAATCTAAATTTTGTTATTCTTATTTTTTGATTTTTACAAAATTAAACGACTTAAGACACGCATGCCCATATGAGTTTCTCATTGCAATATTGGAGCAGCCTGTCATACAAACAACACCTGATCTTTTTTAAATATTAAATTTATTATCGAACCCAAATTTAAAAAAATGATATAATATAATTCTCCTCCTCACACGATACCACTTATTTAAATAAATCTATTTCCACACAAAAAATATCACAATGCTGTAGATTATAGAAAAAAAAAATACTTCCAGATTCATATCTAGAGCCTCATTTCTGTAGCTGTGTCAGGACGAAAATGAGGCGAAACTTTTAAGAGACTATGTATTTTCGGGAATTTACAGGCATACATTTGGAGTGTGGTTTTTTAAGAGGAATAAAATTTTTGGACCGAGACGCCGCCCGCCAGGGCACCAGCCCGGAGGGCCGAGCTTCGAGGGCGTGCCGAAGGCACGCACGAAAAGCTCGTTGCCTATATTTAGATAGATCTAATTTTTGAACCTCTCCAATTTTGCCCCCCCCCCCCTCCAAAAAAATAATATTTATTTTTTATTATAGGTTCATTTTAAAGTATTTAATTTTTTTAAATCTTAATTTAATTTTTAAACCCCCCTTAATTTTTGGATTGATTTCAACCAAAATCTAATCAGCTCTTAATCTCAATGCACCAAAACTACATGGGAAATTATGTTTTTATATTCAGACTAGTTTTTTAGTTACACATATTTGGTAACGTATGTACTAACTAACTGACATTTTGACAATATCATTAATATCTTGAAAAAAATAATTTTTATTAGAGCTTTTTTTGTAGACCAAAATTATTGTTGCGCAATTATTTTAATCAAAATAGCTTCAGCCGCTTTTGAGATATTTAAAAAAACAAATAAAAAAAAAAAAACTTTTTAATGCACGATTACAATACTTGACGGTATGGTAAAGTAAAAAACGAACAAAAGTTTTATACAAGCACTCGGAAAAGCAATATTTGCGCACGCTCTCCTAACACTAGAATTGAACCAAAAAACAGGCCTGTGATTTCGATCGCTACCCAAAATTAATTTTTTGAAAATTAAAAGTTCGTTAATCGATTTAGTCGTTAACTAGGGCGTTCGTTAACCGATGTTCCACTTTATAAGATTTCCTATAGGGTATATAAATGATACGTCTCTGAGAATTATTGGTTGCATAACTTTAGGGCGAAAGTATCTAATCAAAAAGTGCATACATTAATTAAAGGTTTATTGTAAAATTACTTATAATGTATTCATGAATACCCCCGCACCCATCACTATACACACAATATTCCAATATATTCCATAAAATATGTAGTTAAGAATTTATATCCTTATAGTCTTTCTGTCGCTTAAAACTAATATAGCTAAAATATTAAATATACTACAATGCTCCATGCATTCATTAATTTAAAATAATAACTCCCTTTTTATTTTAACATACAGTATGCTCAAGTATTGTAATCGTGCATGAAAAAAGAGTTGTTTTTTTTTTGCTTAGTTTTTTCGAAGTATCTCAAAAACGGTTCAAACTATTTATTTTGATTAAAAAATTGAACGAAACTAACTGACATTTTGACAAAATCATTAATATCTCGTAAAATATAATTTTTTCGATGCTCACTCATTAGGGATTTTTGTAAACCAATAGCCCATGGTTTCGTTCAATTTTTTTTAATCAAAATAGTTTAAGCCGTTTTTGAAATATTTCGAAAAAACGAAACAAAAAAAACCAAATTTTTGATGCACGATTACAATACTTGACCATACCCAAAGTAAGAAGAATAGAAAATTCGAACATAAATATAAACATCTAATAAAACAAATATAATATTATGATTTTTATGATTTGCAATTAATCTTAGATAAGTGAATAAATAATAATATAAATACCACAGTGGCCAGTAATTAATTGATTTGATTGATAAAAAATTTATTAGACTATTTTTCAGATCATTTGTTTTCATAGGGATTTCAGAAGAGTCGCTGTCTTTTGAGTCGCATTCTTCGAGTGCTTACCATTATAGAACCTGTTGAAATGGTGCCAAGTGTGTCGACACGTTTAAAAATATTTTTATTGAAACCAGAATTTATTCATTTCGTTATTTAAAGGTAAATATTTTTTTTACAACGTGAATTATTTATAATCAATATAAAAATAGATGTTTATATAATAAATTATCAATTTTTTTTTAAGCATCGTTGTATGTTAGATAGTTAAGAAAAGAGAAATTTCGATTGAGGAAAAACAAAATGGAAAGATTTATTTTTGGGGAATTTATTACATTGAAACAATTATAATTAAGAATATCGAAATTCTAATTTAGATTTATCTGTGTCTAATTAAATGGGGCAACGCCCTTTGGAAATGGCCCAGACATTGATTATGTCTAGGAAGATAGAAAGGTTTACAAGTTTGAAAAATTTTCCTTTTAACTCAGTAGACGCATCACTCTACAGAACTACTTCTATATATCTTTTGCGTATCTCATTTCCTATCACATAATTTTATCTAAATCGAAAAAAAAATAGTTTTATTTTTGTCGCGATGGTGTGCTCAAGCTGACATGAAATGTTAAGCCTCTAAGCGCTTTTATATCTTCAAACTAATCGACATAGCCATTAACAATTCATAATGATTTTGTCGCGTATATAATGGAGTTAACAAATACAAAAAACATTTTCACTCCAATATAAAAAGGCCTTATTTCATGCCCGTCTATGGACTTCCCCCTTTTTCTTGGATTCTAAGGTCATAAAATCTATCATAATATACTTTTATGGGAAAAATTTTAATTCGTTTTATTTATTACATATTCATATTTTTCTCAAATCTCCTAGAAAAAGAAATAAATTTATTTTTTTAATCCCCCCCCCCCCCCTCCATTTCGGTTCTTTCCCAATGACATTTCAAAAATGAAACAAAAATTTAGCTGAAAGTAATGGAAGGCAGCCCAGAGGTAGTGAATAAAAAAAAATTATAATATGTCCAAATATGGTGTATTTATTGGATTGTCATTCCTTTCTTTTTTTCCTCTTTCCTTTTAATCCACCTTTTCGGAGGATTCTTACCTCCTTCAGAGTTTCAAAGAGTCAATGAAGGAATGAAACAAGATGCTTCCTTCCTCCCTCCTCAGCAGTCTTTGATATTTTTCCCTTCCTTAGCAGAAGCATTAAAATATAAAAAAATGTTCATTAATTATTTTTTTTTAAATTAATTAAAGGGGGACATTTTTTCTATTTTAATGCTACTGCTAAGGAAGGAAAACATATCAAAGACTGCTGAAGAGAGAGGAAGGAAGCATCTTTTTTCCTTCCTTCATTGACTCTTTGAAATCCTGAAGAAGGAGGGAAGAATCCTCCGAAAAGGTGGCTTAAAAGGAAATGAGGAAAAAAAGAAAGGAATGACAATCTAATAAATACACCTTATTTGGAGATATATTTTTTTTTTCACTACCCCTGGGCTGCCTTCCATTACTTCTCCCCTACGCTCTTTCTTATCTAGTTTTTAAGGAATTTGGTGTTGGTACTTGGTGAAACATTTTTTATCCAATAACTCTTTCTTATCTATATCAACGACCTTCTAAACTTCCCCTCCAATCCGGTACATTGTTACGCAGATGACAACACCCTACATAACGCCCTAAAAACCGTGCAGACATTGCCTCCTCAATAAATTTAGGGTTTTGCAGACTTAAAAACTGGGGATCCCAAAACTTAGTTAACTTTAATTTAGTAAAAACTCAGTGTTGCATTATATCTAGGCGCCTCGATAGAAACCTCCCAGACATATCATTCGATTCAAACTCACTCGAATTCGGGGATAAAATTTCAATGCTAGGCGTAACACTAGGGTCTGACCTTTCTTAGAATGACCATATCTCAACCACTGCTAAAACTGCAGAGCGCAAGCTTTGTCTCCTATTTAGGTTTAGACACTATTATACTCCCAGTCAACTTCTTACACTGTATAAGGCTCAAATTCCTCCCTGTCTCGGATATGGCTTTCATCTGTGGAGAAGGGCCTCCAAGCATTCTCTTGCCACACTGGGTGCAATTCAGAAGCTAGCAATTAAACTAATAGGAGACCCAGCCCTAACTAACTCGACGCCCTGGCTCACCTAAGAACTGTTTCTGCATTTTCTATCATGGTATCTGTTCAGTCGAGGTGAAATCAATTATCCCCCCTAAATCCCTGTTTAGGAGAAACACGTGGTTTTCGTGCCCTCTGCGCCCCTTCGCTGTCAAATTGGATAAAAATCGAACAAGCCCTTTCGCCAACTCTTTTATCCCGTCTTCCCCGCGACTTATAAACTTCAGCTGTTTAAGACCCGTATCTACAGATACCTTCGACTCCCGCCCAGTCCATAAAATCTCCTCTTCTTCTTCTTCTTTTCATGATGGAGGGGCCAACCCAGACCTTTAGGGGATTCACCTTTTTGGTGTAACTCCTCTCATCATTTTCATTAAAAAAAAACTTTCAGCTGAAAATTCCCAAAATTCTCCCACCAGTCCATCTCGCTCCAAAGAGAAAATTTCGTTTAAATATGAAAAAAATTTTAAAAAATGAAAAAATATGGGTAAAATTATACTAATCTTGTACTCCAAACTTTGCAATACCTTCAATTAAATTCATTTTAGGTAATCCTAATGTATTTAGGACAGTTTTTGAAAGATATTCAAGTGATATTATTAAATTTGCTATAAAATTAACATCGTTCTCGGAGATTTGTTATGCTAATATCAAGGTCTTAATTTACCCCAAAAAATTGAAATTGTGACTTATAAAATAATTAACATTTGTGATATTTACTGTCATTTTTTTATCTAAATAAATTAAAAAAAATTAAATTTTGGTAATTTTCCAGACGTGGTTTTACGAAGAAGAAAAAGAAAAGAATTAATGAAATTGATAAATATTCTAACTATAGAAACTTTCGTAAATACAGGAAACCCTGCCAAGGAGAAAGTGAATAAACTTAATTAAATAAAAAAAAAAAGAAATGAAAAATTTTTTGTGTGAATGAACTCAAATAGATTTAGACTTTAAAAATATGAAAACAAAAATGACAAATTTCCCTTCGTGGATTTGAGAAGGAAGGGCTGAAAGAATTAATTTTAAGAATTTGAATATATTTTTAAATGTCAAATTACAGGTAAGTATTAAAAAAATCAAAGTATCGATAGAATCAGCTGTATAGAAAATAATTTAGTTTCACAAATGAAATTAATTATATATGTAGGTATAAGGGAGTTGTATATTCTAAAGGGTGTCACCCATTTCTATAACAATAATCTCGTTCATACGTTCAAAGTTTTTTTTTTTTTTTTAATTCTATTAATTTTTATAAGAGTAATTAAAATTTCAAGGTAGATTTCAAATAAATAAAACATATATTTGTTTTAATTATGTGTAACCTACCTTGCACTTTTATTTACTGTTATTTATAATGTTTCACCTTAAACTGACACTGAATTCTTTAAAAATTATTGTAATTTTTATTTTGACGCTCCAGTCGGGCACTATTAATGTACAAAAACGCTTTTCAGTGTCCGCCGAATAATTTTGCAGGCTTAGTTTTAAAAATCTTTGATTCAGAAAAGCAACTTGTGAGAATATTTTCTACGAAAATTATTTCTGATGCTATGGGGGAATGCAAAAGGTGGCAGGGGTCTGTCTGTCCCTGTCTTTTCATGAGGCAGAATTTTAGATACATTTTTTTCTAAATTTTTGAATTTCTTTAAAATATACTTTGCCTGCTTCACATCAGTAAAAAGTGGTTTCTGATATTTAAGGGGAAGGGGGGAGTTTAACACTCATACTTAAATTACCCCGACGCCCCCTTCATGTAAACATTTCTAAATACGCATACACTCTTGTCTGTTGCAATAAAATATTGTATTATATATCTATATATTATAATAACGAAGTGTTTTCTTTCGTTTGTGAAGTGACAGCTTAATATTATAACAAAACGTGTCCAATCGGGTATATGTATTAATATATTTCATTATTTATAGATATATGTTAATTTGCATCAAGCAGAGAATAACCTCATTGATTTCTCTTTACAAGTGTTTGAGTTAATTAATATGTTGTATAAATAATAGGTGCTGTTCAATTGGAACTAGAATAAAGCATACCCCTATTTCCACATTTTCTTCTCATGCGACAATTACTTAAAAGAACCTCGGAGTAAATAAACATTTTTGAATTCTTGTCTTAATATCTAAAGAAAAAACTAATGATCAAAATAAATAAAATCATAAATAGAACCAAGACCATAATTAAGTTGTATACAATAACAGAGTATATAAATAATATTGCCAGCTTCGTTACTGAATCCATATTTTCTGATATGACAGATATATTAGTACATTAAGGTTAGCTTAGCCTAACATGTAATTAGATTATTAAGCAAAAAGAAAAGAACAAATGATTTATTATTAAATGTTTGCACGTTGCTCGCCACGTCCCACCGCTTTCAACCCTTACTCTCTTGATGCCAATGAAAACTAATCCTGAAATATGGGCAAGGCTTATAAATATAAAGTGATCACTCGAAAGAACAAATTTAATTACCGTTAAAAAAATGAAGTGGACTTTGTGAAGAAGGCTCTTATTTAAAATTCTATTAATACAACTAAAGAAAAATGGAGAAAAAAGAAAGTTCTTTAATCATTTTTAACAAATGTCGATTAAAAGATAAAACGAGTAGGTACTAGAAAAAAACTATAAACAGAACAACCTATTTTTAGTTATGATTATTTAATTTTCGCATGCTCGTAGCTCCTAAAAATGTAAGACTGTTTAATTTCACCTACATAAATTACTAAAGTACTCGGGAGGTTCAATTTTTGAAGTCTTATAATTTCAAATCCATAAAAGTTAATTTCACTCGCATAACTCTAAGTTAAGTATGTGATGCTAATAAGATATTGAAATTGAGTTTAAAAAAATAAAATGAGGCTTGTAGACATCAGAGCCAAAAATTATCCGAAATTCAATGTGTGTGCACTAGAGTGGTCCTTATTTTAAGTATTTTAAAATTTTTACGAGGACAGAGGCTCATATGGTTCGAAATAAAAAAAATAAAAAAATCCCTCAAATTCCAAGTCTCTATCTCAATTTTATGGTAAACCTGGCCGCATCGGCAGTTTCCCATCTAAATAACATCGGTTTTTTGGCGATCAATTTTTTATTCTGGCCAAAGTAATAGTTCAACAAGTTTGAAACTCTGTAGACTTTATTCTTATAATTGTAGCTATCCCTCAGTAATTTTACAGATTTTTAGCTATTAAAATTTTGGAGTTACAACTAGATAAAATTTTAGTATATCTTTGTATTAGTAAGTTATAGACACAAAAATTATCATAGTTAAAAATCTGTAAAAATTCTGAGGGATAGCTACTATTATAAGGATAAAGTCTACAAAGTTTCAAATTTTTTGAATACTTAATTTGGCTGGAATGAAAAATTGATCGTTCAATGCCAAAACCCCATGTTATTTAGATGGGAAACTTGGATCGCTGTGCGGCCCAGATTAAAATTGAGATAGAGACTTGAAACTTGGGTGATTTTTTTTTGATTTTTTTCGATCCACATGAGACTCCGCCAGCGTAAAAATTCGAAAATATCAAAAATAAGGACCACCCTTAGTGTGCACTGGTATATTTTAGCATCAGTAAGTAACAGGGGAATTAAATATGAAACTTAAGCTAAGAATCAGCCAACACGCTTTTTGTAAGGTTTTGGTCCTAACCGACATACCCCTTGTACTCCTTTTCTTTAAGGTGTGGATGGTTATTAATATTTTTGTTAAAAATTAAGTGAGTGCGGTGTTGGTTTATATAGCATGAAGTCTATATTAAAAAGAGTAGAATTGAGCAACAGATGAGGAGCTTAATCAACTAAGCTACGTCACTTGATGTTGAATTAAATAATAGTTGAATAAAAATTAGAAAATATAATAAAATTAAAAAAATAAATAAATTCTTATCTATGCTGGTGAGTCTATAACTCCACACGTCATTATAATACGTGATGCATCACACATCGACAGTTGGTCGTTCATTTGATTTGAAATTTGAATGAACGTGCTCTTCGGTCACGATTAGCATTGGCTCTCGTCCATATGAACAATTCTTTTTGAACCGGTCATTTTACAGAATGATAATGAACTAGTTAGTAAAATATTCGAGTCTTATTATTTCAAAATTTTTGTATACCACCTCATAAAATATTTGAACATACATTTGTTGATACCATTATAAAATTTATGGCAGCATTTAGGGCTATAGGTTTCAGATACTAAAGATTGGGGGTGGGGGGAGTGCTTTTGATGTTACTTTACTTTTCTTTCTCAGCTATTCCTATACATTTATTATGTAGATGACTGTGTATCTCAGATACAGGTCACATCTTTGGAGAGATGCCTCCAAACGTTAACTTCCAAACATGATATGATGAATAGGCGAGTACTAAGATTAAAAGGAGATTTCTCCATATCTCAGATACAGGTCACATCTTTGGAGAGATGCCTCCAAACGTTATCTTCCAAACATGATATGATGAATAGGTGAGCACTAAGATTAAAAGGAGATTTCTCCATATCTACGGTATATCGCTCAATTCTCTGCTGTATCAATCGTAGAACTGTCTACACCTTTTTATTTTATTAAAAGAGAAACCCTGCCATGGCGATTGTTCTAATGAAATAAAATGAATAAACATACCGAAAGTCTCAGAAAAAAGAATCGATTTTGAAACAATAAACATGTTCTGTCTCGAATATGACACTCATCTGTGGAGGGGGGCCTCCAACCATTCTCTTGCCACACTGAATTCGACTAAGAGGAGAGCAATTAAACTAATAGGAGACCCCACACTAACTAACTCACTCGACTCCCTGGCTGACCTAAGAACCATTTCTGCACTTTCCCTGAACTACAGATACTATCATGGTGTCTGTTCAGTCCAACCTTTCGCTGTCAAATTGGATAAAAATCGAACAAGCGCTTTCGCCAACTCTTTTATCCCTATGAACTCCAGAGACTGGAACTAGCTCCCTGCCACCATCTTTCCCGCGACTTATAACCTTCAGCTGACCCGTATCTACAGATACCTTCGACCCCCGCCCAGCCCAGAAAATACTTTCTTCTTCTTTTCACGGAGGAGGGGCCAACCCATGCCTTTAGGGGATGCACCTTTTTGGTGTAACTCTTTCTCGTCATTTTCATTAAAAAAAAATATTCGCGATCAAATTAGATAACATCAAACAATGGCATTGTGACCTCAAGAGCCTGGAGACCTTCCCGAATCCATCTTTCCTGCTAAACAGCCTTCAAATTCAAACATTCATGTCCCCTAACCATAGCTACAATCAATTCCGACTCTTAAAATTTATTTCTCTTGTTTCCCCGGCATAATAGTCAAACTTGAATTATAGATGTTAAGCCTTAATTTAATATAATTAAAATTTATATATATATTCCGGAGCAAAAAGGAATAATAAAAGAAGAAGAGACTTACCAAGAACTTGTGCGTGAACTGAACGGCCATCTTCTCCAAGACAGGCGCTTCGGGCATCTAACGGGTTGGTAAACTGCACAAAAGCGTAGCCTTTATGCATGGAAATGCCAGCGATCCGGCCGTATCGCTGAAACATTCGCTCGACATCGGTTTTGCTACTTTGGAAGGTGTTCAGGTTGCCAACAAACACACGCGAGTTAACAGCTTGAGGGTCTTGTGAGTTGGTCTGGTTGCCTACTTTTGACGTCTTCATGACTCCGGCTACAGCCATCGGCGCCGCCGTCACAGCTACACAGCTGCCCGGCGTCGCTGTACCTACGTCCGTGGCAGCCACCGTACCGTCGACTGTCACCACGGCCTAAAAATAAAAAATAAACAATTATTAGTATTGTTAAAAGACATTCTTCACTATATATTTAACATAAGGTGTTTAATATTTGACAAAACATAGCAGAAGAAGAAGAAACACTACAAGAGGAATCATAAGTTGGACTCGCATGCCACGAGTTCTGTATCTTTTATCTTCTATCAAATTCGTTCTTTTTTTCATAAGAAGAGAATAAAGAAATTCGAGGAATTTTCTAAATAAATTTTAAGTTAAAAGCCAATTCTAAACATTGACAGGACTAAGCCGACCAAGAGCAAGTCTCACTTCCATACCGAGGACCTAATATATAGTATATATAATGAACGTGCCCAGGCCGAGAAAGAAAACGCCAGTTTTTTTGCGAAGATACTCAAGACTTTGAAGGGTAGAGTTCTTGATTTTTAGTTCGGCCTTCCCAGCTGCTGGGGGGTGGCAGAAAAATGATAATTACTTCCAAAATACTTGAGATATCAAATTTCGAGAGAATAAGCCTATTTTAGGGAATTTTTCAGAATCATAATTTATGTCCTTGTCTGAAATTCGGCTTGTACACTAATCACATTAAAATGGCCACTTAGGTTTCACTCATATAAAGATCTTTACAGGAATCCTCAAACTCCATGAAAATATAGTTTTATTTATTTTGAACCTTACGAAAAATTCACACCTCTCCGATAAAATTATTAGATTAAAATTTTTGTTTTGGGAGAAAATAAATAGATTTAATATTTAAATTTGTAAATTTCAAGTTTGTACCTTATTCATTTTACGAGATACAATGCTTTGAGAGAAAGACAGACAGACATTTAAGTGACACTAATAAGTAATAAGGTTCCGTTTTACTTTTAAAACCGAACTCTCAAAATGTGAGCATCAAACAAATAATTTCATTCACAAATCTATGTTTATATTGACGTACTTGAATTAGGAATCACTTGATAATATTCTAACAAATACTTACTATATTTAAAAAGGCTAAACATAATTAAAATGTATTAAAAGTTGTTTTATTAACTAGGCTCTAGTCGCTTAAGTACAGTTCGTAATTATAAATATTAATAATAAAATCTAAATTAATTAGTAAATTGTAATTGTATGTAATCAAAATGTTAGCATAAAATGTTTCATTATTTATACTATGCATAATGAAAATATAAAGATGTTATTTTTTATATATTACCTACTCTGATATTCATATTTTGTTTATTAAAAATTTGCAAGAGAAATTAATTAAATTTATCAAATATGGGTAAATATAATATATATATATCTATACATTTATGTTATTATTACATTTTATTTATTTATTTACTTTATAGTATTTACTTAATCCATACCTTGTTTTTGCTATATAATATATATCATTCAAAGTAAAATATATTTGTGAATAGCCGTTGTTTTCGTAATTATACATTCGTTTTATTATTGTATTATTAGTAGATTTTCACACAACATTAGGTACCTACTTATATTAAACTTAATTTTTAGTGGATTTCCGGAAAGTGTTCATATATTCAGAAAATGTGAAATATTTACAGAGAAATTTTATCCATTATACTTATATTATTGAAATGTAATTTCTTATCAGAGTTCGGGCGTCAAATTGATAGATATTATTATCATTTTAATCATTTCATTAGTCTACCAATCCAATAAATCTATCGGTATCGCTGGCTCATGCAATTCTTCTTTTGAAATTCCTTCCCCATTTCTTTCTGAATTGTTCCTAAAGCTAGCTCCATATTATCGCATCCAGACATATTTTAACCTATCTATCTTCCTTCCTCCACTAATTTAATCAGATATTTTCCCGGTCTTTTTGCTTGGTAACCAACTAGTTTAGACGTCTCGGATGATTTTATAATTTAATTGCTAGATTTCTTAAACTTGAGCAAAATTCCTTATTCCTGGTCCTAGTCTTTCTACTAGACCAGTGGCTCTCAACCTGGGTTCAGCGGAACTCCAGGGTTATTCCACAGAGGGAGTTTTGGGGTTCCCCGAGCCTAGAGATCAACAAAAGAAAAAATAGAAAAACAAAAATAGTAGTTAGTAGTATCACCCCTCAAAAAATTTGTCATGTAATGAAAAACAATACTAAATTTAGAGTTTAAGTATTACCTTATAGTCAGATAAAACAATTGATACTTAAGAATGGAAGATAAGAGTAAATAAATATTATATTTAATATTGATTTACTATGAGTTAAGGATACTAGGTCACTTATTTCACATTAAAATTAAAAAATTAAAAGATATAAAATTTTTTTCTTTTTCAATATATATATTTCGGGCTATCAACCCATCTTCAGGGAGTACAGAAAGTAACTCATTCAACTTATTGAATAACTATCCTAGAGAAATTAAAACAGAGGTAGCTGTAAAAATTAAACAAATATCTGAAGAAGAAAAAGCCCATATAAAAACTCCATCCCATGAACACAAAATTATTAAACCTATCAAATCCAAAATAAATTCTCACAATCTCATTTTAACCAAAGCTGATAAAGGACAAACCATTACTTAATAAACAAAAGTGAATATATCATGAAAGTAAATGACTTTATCACATCAAGTGGAGCAGAAGTGTTAAAATCTGATCCCACCAATACATTTCAAAATGATGTAATAAATACTCTTAATTCATTTACTGTAAAACTTCCGAATAACCCAAATCTATATTTTCTAAGAGTAATGAACCCACAACCTCCCATATTATACGGCCTCCCCAAACTCAATAAATCCAATCATCCAATTAGACCAGTAGTTACATATGTCAATGCTCAAAATTAATAAAAAAACACACGCTTTCGCAATTGCATTCACTCACAATTGAATCTGAAAAATCTATAAAAGAATCCCCTTTATTTCTATCCAATAACAAATATTCTCCTGAAGCATGGAATCACTCCAGCCTTTTATAATATAAATAATTTATCCTCCCAATTAATAAATAATAAACTAGACAAAATTGATAAAATAAATAGATCTGGTGTATACAAAATAAATTGCAACGATTGCGAGGCAATTTATATTGGACAAACTGGACGATCTTTCAAAAAACGGCATAAAGAACATTTAGCTTCCCACAGACAATTAATAAGAAACCAGCCCATAAATCCAGATTCCACTTCCGCATTTGCTATTCATCTATATTCTTTAGATCACTTATCTTCACCTACTAATCCCACCCCTATTCATTTCGAAAGAAAAGGATTAAGATTGGATCTTATTGAATCCACGGAAATAAAATATGGCTTGTCGAACGATGAAAATATTATCAATAATCAACTGGATGTAAAACAAAATATAATAATTGACCTATTAATATCTAAGCCAAAATTTATTCCCAACCTAGAGACATAAGTCAATGAACTTACTAACTTTTCTTTTATCTAAACATACCTATGTCAACAAACGCCAACCTTATATTCTCACTTAACAATATCTTAAGAGAAAGTGTCCTTTTAAAATAATTTAAAAATTCTTTCCCTCTGTTCAATAAACATTCTATATATAAAATTGAAAGTTTTTGCCGAGAGTAGCAGAATTTTTATATATTGAAGGAGACAATAAAAGAGTGTGTCTTCTGCTGGAATTATAAATTTTATTTATTTATAACGATCGTTATAAATAAATAAAATTTATAATTCCAGCAGAAGACACACTCTTTTATTGTCTCCTTCAATTCTATATATAACCTGTTATTCAATAAGTTGAATTAGTTACTTTCTGTACTTCCTGAAGATGGGTTGATAGCCCGAAATATATATATTGAAAAAGAAAAAAAATTTTATATCTTTTAATTTTTTAATTTTAATGTGAAATAAGCGACCTAGTATCCTTAACTCATAGTAAATCAATATTAAATATAATATTTATTTACTCTTATCTTTATTAAAGATGTTTCACCTTGCACCAACACCACAATCTCTACTAATTACTTAAGAATGGGATGAACATCACTATTATTGTCTCAGTGATACTATTTTTGTTGCTCTAAAGTTCCTTAATTTTCTTATAATACAACGATTACGTTACATTAGTAACGAAATGAAAACATCATTTAAATTGTTTTATTATTATTTTGTTATTAATGACGCTTGAAATAATATTGCCTTTCAAATAGATGAGAATATTATTTATGAGTATACATTGAATATGTAAAAAAAAAACTTGTCCGTTCCGAAAGGGGCATTTGGGTATCCCAATGACATTAACAAAAAAATTTAATAATAATATTATTCATGAAAATACTTAAAAATTGTAATCTAAAATGAACTTTTTTTGTATCCAATTTCCCCAAAATGTGGCAACACCGTCATCGGCGGCAGTTTGTTGTATTTGGAAGCTATAAAAGTAGCATGATGTTGATATTTTGACGAAAAATTAAATGTTTCATATTTTAGTGCTAGGGGGTTCCTCAGAAATATATATAATTGCTCTAGGGTCCTCCTCACTCTACAAAAGGTTGAGAAACATTGTAAGTAGCAATAAATGAATATATTCAAAAAAAAAAAGAATACAAACGTTTGTGGAAAAAATTGTTGATCAGTGTTGTTAGTCCATTTTGTTCTGTTGAACGCTTCATGCTGTTGCGCACCAGTTGCTTTCATGTGGCACACCGGTTGCTTAGCACACTGATATAATATATTATACCTATTATCAATACCAAACAAAATATAAAAATTACCTTAATTGATGTAAATCAAATTCATTTGTTTACATAATGTAATACACGGAATTTAATGAACAGAAAAGATCCCTGATGTTGTCTGAACTTGCAATTAGAGGTGGATTTACAAAAAGCGTTAAATTATAAGACAGAACATTAGAAATGTGTGTGTGTGAAACACTTGTTTTGGGTTAAGGTTGAAATGACGGAAAGCTCAAATGTATACTTTTGAGATAGAAAAGATGGACAATGTTCGTTTTCGGTTCTAAAATTGTAATTGTTTTAAAAGGAAATATTTAAATTATTAATTTGAAAGTTTATACTCGGGAAATAAGGACAAATTTTTATGTGTGACTTTTTTATTTATCAGCCAACGTTTCGTCGACTTTGCCGTCTTCTTCAGGGCTTCAAATAGTCATAGTTAAATTTGAAATTTCTATATGTGAGGAACAAAAGAAAATTATTCTGTTTTTAAAAACAGTGTTGCCTCATTCTATTTATGTTATTTCTGTTTTATACCTAATGTAATTGTTAATATAAAAAGAAAATAAAGAAATATTGTTTATGTGAATGTGCCAAATATTTTTTGAAATTTGTGTTTCTTATGGTCTTCAATGGTAACGAAGATAACAAGAAAATTTAGACGAATGTGTGGCATGACTATTTGAAGCCCTGAAGAAGTCGGCAAAGTAGACGAAACGTTGGCTGATAAATAAAAAATCCACACAAAAAACTTGTCTTTATTTTCCTATTATAAACTTTCAAATTAATACAAATTATGGACGGAAATGATAATAATAATTTAAATTATTATACTTTTTAAAACATTTTGTTGTTAATATTATCTATGTTATTACTATTATCATTTTTTTCGAACTCCATTTTACTGGGGGGGGGGGGGGGGGCGAACAGAAATAGAAATGGCCTGGGCCTATTGTTTTTCGATACGTTATTCAATCTTTAATAAAATTGTGTATATTTTATAGAAATATCACCGGACTTTGGGCTTTTATCCATTACTTTCAAAAAACCAAAACTCATTTTTATAAATTTTCAAGAAGTTTTTCGATTTAATTTTAACGATATCAAACACACTATTACACACAGAATAATGATCTAGAATATATAATTTATTTTTTTAATATCAATACATTAATATTGACCCGAAATTGATTTAATATTTTAATTTTCAAACTTTTTTAAAGAAAGAAAACACCTTCTTTCATCTATAAATAAATATAAATAAATACCTTCAGCTTAGAACCAAACTCTGAATTTTTTTTCAATTCTCCTTTTTCTTTTCTCATTCAATAGAGGTGTATCAAAATCAAAAGCAAAAAACATATTTCTATTTCTAAATGAAATAAAGTAAAAATTAATTCATTTGTTGAATAGTAGGTTATAGAAATAATAATAATAATAATAATTTGTGGAAGATAATTTTTCTACCGTGAATTCTAATCAAATGTTTCACGAATGAAGATAATTTTTATAAATAATAATTATATTAATGGATTTTTTTTCATCTTTCATCTAAGACGAAAAAGCTTTTCAGTATTTATTTCTCTCTGTGCATAATCTAATTAAATCTAAATTATATGTTTTAAATAGATTAACTAGCGGGCGGAGTTTTCTTCAAGTAGTTATGAGAGAAGTAAAAAAAAGCGGAGGAAAAAATACAATCTACCCTTTATGAACAAAAAGTGTTTTTCCATGTTTTATGACTTTTATAAAGGTTTTGTTTTTGTTTTTTTGTTTTCAGAAAAATCATTAATCAGTCAAGTAAAATAAATCCGAGTAGGAAAAAATAATAATTTATTGGCGGAAGGAATCGAAATGATTTCATAATAAAAATCGCAGATATTATTCAACTCCAGGGTTAAAATAAATTATTGATGATAACTTTCATTTAAAATTGTATTTTAGATTATTTAATTTATTAGAGACATGTTCAGGTGATCCGCTACGCTAAACAAAATTTTACAGTTTTTGTACGCCTTCCCTTTAAATTGTTTTCAATGCTTAGAAAATAATAATAATAATAATAATAATTTAAATATAGATTAGGATTAATCGAAAAAAGCAAAAAATCGTAATATGCCCTATATATATATATTCGTATTTAAGAGTTTTAAATATAGTAAATTAATAATAACTTAAAAATTCAAATGTCAAGTAAAATTGTTGATGCGCCTAATATTATATTTGAAGTTCAGGTGAAAAATAAAATAAGATGGTGTAAAATTCATTATGTTGGTGCAATCGTAAGTATTAATAAAAACAAAGAGAAGGGAACAGGTTTCGAATCTTCAATATGTGTATGTCCTGGACAAAATCTAAATGAATTAGAGCGTTAAATAAAAAGTATTTTCGAAGATTAAACGAATAATTAAAAAATTTAGTTAAGATTCTATAGGTTGGTTTGAACTTTACACTTATTATTAAAAACAAATATAAATATAAAATTTTTGCAACGAAATTTTCTCTGGAGAGAGACGGACTGGTAGAACTAAAAGTAATGGAAGGCAGTCCAGGGGTAGTGAGGAAAGAAAAATTAACACATATAAAATAAGGTGTAATTTATTGGAATCCTTCCTCCTTTCCTTTCAAACCGACGTTTCGGAGGATTCTTCCCTTGACCCCTTGAAACCCTCGAAGAAGGAGGGAAGAATCCTCCGTAACGTCGGGATGAAAGGAAAAGAGGAAGGATTCCAATAAATTACACCTTATTTTATATGTGTTAATTTTTTCTTTCCCCTGGACTGCCTTCCATTATATTCAATTAAAATAAAATATTTAAAATGGCAGAGTATCGCAGTGAAATCTGGAAGAGCCAGGCTTAGATCATTTATTGCTCCAAAGCGATATATTTATTTTCAAATTTCTGGAATAGATTTGTCCGTAAACCAAAAAAATATAATAAATATAATGACAAATGAGTGTAACTTTTAAGGAGTTCGGTGTTGGTTCTAGGTGAAACATTTTAATATAATAATAAAACTTGAGTAAGATACAAATAAGTGGTTGATACATGTATCATGTTAATTTTTATAAGAAAAATAATAAAAATTGCAATTAGGTGGTTATTTTCAAAAAATACTATTAATTATAAATTCCCGAAAAATACTCTCCGAATTATACTCTCTGGTTGAAAGTTATAGGTAGGTACGTGAATTACAACTATTTTAGTATAAATTTGTTTCTTTAATAATAGAGCAATAATATTATCCAAAAGAATGTATGTGATAAAATTTTGAGAATCCACCAGTAAATTTAATACGAATACTAAGGTACCAAAATAATGTACTTCGTATCAAAGGTTAGTGTTTCGAGGAATGCTTCTAACAAAGAGATCTATTTATTGAGATGTTAAGACCTTGCCAAAGGGAAATTAAAGCAGTAGCATCTAAGTAGACTGACAATCTGATCTAGATTATAAAATTTTCTTCTTTGAGCTTGCTGAATTATTAAAAAAAAAAATAATAATAATAATCAAGTAAAGATTTGAGCATCGTATTTTTGAAAAGAGTTGGAATGTTTTTCAAAAATGAGCTCGGGTTCAGATTAACAAATCAATTTTAAACTAGAAAGAATTTAATTTTTAGAACAGAATCTAAGATTTTAATAGAAATATTATTAAATTGCGATATCAGAGGGGATTCATCCCCCCAGGAGTCGAACCTGAGAACCAACTTGCTTTCCGTGCAGTTAGCTCACACCCTCGAGACAAAAACTCCCTCCAACTCTTTTCAAAAATAAGATGCTCAAATCTTTACTTGTATATTAAAATAGCAGGACTTGTATGAAAAACTTTTTTTCATTATAAGCTAAATTTTTTAATTTCCGTTATCAGAGGGAGTTTTTTGTCTCGAGGGTGTGAGCTAACTGCCCGGAAAGCAAGTTGGTTCTCAGGTTCGACTCCTGGGGGGATGAATCCCCTCTGATATCGCAATTTAATAATATTTCTATTAAAATCTTAGATTCTGTCCTAAAAATTAAATTCTTTCTAATATAATAATAATAATAATAATGTAGGGAAAAAATAAAACTGTTTCAAGAGTAGGTGGGTATGCTCTCCGCAAATTATTTTACTTCAGAATCCAAATTCCGGCTTGGGTTAATTAACATAAAGTTTTTTTTTTAAAGTCACCTTAGGAATATTAAAAAAAATGATAAATTGTATTTTCAGAGGGAAAAAAACATATTCCGGTTGTTTGACCGAAAATACAAAATAGGTCTTAAGGTAAATTTTTTCATTTTAATTAGATAATACTAGAATTACATTTCATTGAATTGATTATAAATTAGAGTTCGAAATAACAACGAAATACAAGAAGTGATATAGATTTATTATAAACTGATCTAAATCTGCCAAAATATAGTTTTTATGCAACCAAGTAATGTCTTTTTGATTTATAAAATTGAAATTAGTTTTTAATTAAGGAGTGATTAATCATCATAAAGAAAAAACCAGTTAGCTTAATTACTTGGGCAGGTATAATTTTAACGCTTTCATGTGAAGTATGTAAGTAACTTATTTTCAAGAATTAACCATCGCCGACTATTCATCATTGAATCGCGAATTATCCTTGGCCTGGGGCCAAACTTAAAGACCGGGTCTTTTTGATCCGTTTGATGATCCATTGATAAAGCTCATTCAGTTGAGGTATTCCAATTTTCAAGAAGAATCTTATACAAAGGGTCTCTGGGTGGTATAAGGTATAACTTCCAGAAGTGGGCAGTAATCAGTTAAAAGTAATTCAAATAGAAGATAACAATTAGAAAAAAAAACTAAAAGTCGAAATTTCGTTTGAAAATTAATGAATGTGTATTAATTTATATTCTGGTTATTTTATATCTTTTAGATATCAGATTAAATCCAAACAAACAAGCTTATTAACCACTTCAAAAAAGGAGGAAGTTATTTAAAATGACTTATTTGAATTTAATCATCAAAAAATTATTTTCAAAGAGAATTTTTTAGTAGCGCTCTAGATACTAAGATCGACGATAACTCAAAAAAAAAGTCAAAGAAAGTTCGTTTTTGTGCGTAAATAGTTAATTTCAAAAATGAAGAACTGGTTAGACTTGGAACATTCCTAAACCAAAATTTACATTCCGAAAATGTAGAAAATCAAAAAAAATTGATTTTTTATATGTGGATCTATAAAATGTTGTAGATGATTAATTGAAATCTGACAAACAAATTTGTATTATTAAACTCCACTTCTGTGGAGAGTTTCGGATTCCTAAGCATTCAATGCCAAGAAATTGCCAAATTACTAAAATTTGCCAAATGCGTACCGATTCTTGAAAAAGTTATAATTTAATCATTCGATTTAATAACTATTTTTGTTAAATAATCTTAATATATATAAATCTCGTGTCACAATGTATGTTCTCAATGGACTCCTAAACCACTGAACCGATTATAATAAAATTCGCACACCATGTGCAGTTCGATCCAACTTGAGAAATAGGATAGTTTAAATCTCAAATTATAGTCGCAATTTTAATTTATTGCTAATTATTTGTCTGTTATTATTTGACAGTCATTTGACTCCAAATGATTCTAACAGATGTCGATACCTTTCGACTGGGTTGAGTAAGTAATCAATAGATGGCGCTGCTATGGTAAATCTACGAACGTGTCATATAAGCTACATTTTAACAGCATAATTACCACGTGTTGTTGACGCTATAAAATTAATTAAATTTATTTTGTAGTGAACGAAATACCGTATAATTCAATTATTTCCACTTTTTAAATTTTTGGTGTTAGCATAGCCGGCCACGTGTTACTTAGACTGAAGTGTAAATTGCATTCATATTATAATGAAGATAATACAGTTAAATTAATCCTGTTTTTTACTTATTTGTGCTTCATTGATCAAAACTTTATAATTTAATAATTATTTGAATCATGAATGGCTCAGTCAACGGGCGATTTTGGCAGCCAAAAACGTTGATGTTGACGAAATTAACTTCCAGATACAACAGTTGTTACCAGGCGATCTGATGTCTTTTAAATCAATCGATACTGTTGTTGATGAAAATGAAAGTATAAATTTTCCGATTGAATTTTTAAATTCATTAGATATCCCTGGAATGCCACCACATAATCTTCGATTAAAGATTGGTTCCCCTATTATTCTCCTCCGTAATTTGAATCCACCTCAATTATGTAACGGTACGCGTTTGGTCATCAAAAAGATCACCGGAAACATTCTTGAAGCAACCATTTTGGCTGGGAAGTTTAAAGGAAAAATGGTCCTGCTGCCACGTATTCCGATGATACCATCAGATTCTACCATAGCCTTCAAAAGGCTACAGTTTCCAATTCGTTTAGCTTTCGCCATGTCTATAAATAAATCTCAAGGTCAAACAATGTCCATTTGTGGTTTAGATTTGGAAAATACATGTTTTTCTCATGGGCAACTATATGTTGCGTGTTCACGTGTTGGGAAACCGTCGAATCTATTTGTGTTAGCTAAAGACAGGTTAACCAAAAACATTGTGCACCGATTGGTGTTAAATTAAATTGAAATTGAAAGTATTTATAATTCAAAAAATAGATATCAATGTTTAAAAGTTTAAGACTGTCTGCCTTGCCTACCTCATTTATGAGTTTAAGCGTCACATGTTATTTACTGTATTATACTGTAATATACTTATTTGTTATAAAATTAAATGGAAATAATAAATCTGATAAATTTTTATTTTGTATTGATTTCTGCTTAATATCAAGTGTAAGAACATTTTAATTAATTGTGTTCAACGTACTTCCCCTTCAAATCTCAATCCAGTGAATTTGTATACCAACATCAACATTTTCGTCTTTGTTCGTAAATAATTTCATTGTACTAAAGGGTTATAGTAGTAGAAAGTCAAATAAGGAGATCACCATATTTTTTTACAAATACTATCTGTGTGAAAAAGCATAGTGGACTCCGTGACTGATGTTCTCTTATCGTTCCTCTTAGATTGTTTACTATAATGTAATATAACAAAAACTTTAGCCACAGCAACGCGTGGCCGGGTCAGCTATATATATATAAAAAAAAAAAAAAAAAAAAACAATTTACATAAAAGGTAATCAATTTTGGACACCTCATACTTTCATTCCGAGACGCCGCCCGCCAGGGCAACCCGCCCGGAGGGCCTAGCTGGGACAGGCGTGCCGGAGGCACGCCGGGTACAGCTAGTAGATTATAAATTATAATAGTATTATTATAATTGAATATGCAATTTCGAAAAGGGCACATTTCTAAAAATTGAAAATGTTCAGGAATGAAAAAAAAAACTAATTATTTTTAAAGTAGTGTAAAATTAATTAAATTTATGTTTGAGTTACATTTTGGGGGCAAAATTAATACCAGAGTTGTGCCTTTTTCGAGTATAGTAGGTGCAAGAAAGCTTTTAGATTACATTTATATGAACAAGTGTATTTGCCAAAATATCCGAGATGTGCCCTTTTCGAAATTGCATATTCAATTATTATAATTAGAAATTTATGAAATGTTTCGTCGTTATGACTTAAAATTGTATTTTATTTACAAATAGGAAGGCAATAAGAAAATTACTATTGAGTAGTGGCGTAGCGTAGGTTTCTGCCGCCCGGGGCAGATACCACATTTGCCGCCCTCTCGCCCATTCACACATAGAATTTTCAATAAAATTAAAAAAATAAAACCCCAAATCTTAAAATTTTTAGAAACTAGAAAAAATATTTAATGGTAAAACATTTTTTAAGGGTCAATATTCAGTTATTATCCAAAAACGATATAGTTACTTTAAGGATATTTAATATTGAATTTAAATATAAATTGAAGAATATTTATTATTTGTTGAAAATCATGAAAAAATGATTGAAATTACTGAATATTGTGAAATAAATAGTTTGTTCACTGAACAAAATCATCTTTAAGATCAATTTTATTAAGAATAAATAAAATAAAAATAAGTATTCATTTATTTAATTAAAAAGTAATAGTGAGTAGATATAATAAATTACAAGTGCTCTAGACTCTAGACGAAAGTGCACCAAGCACGAAAATAGTCGTAAATCATCCAATAGATATTAGATGATCTTAAAAAAAAATGTTGATTTTTTTTATCTTAAAGAGGCGGTCATAAGCTCGAAGTTATAAAACTTATTATAATTTTTTCTAAAATCTGCCGTCCTTATCAGAGTGCCGCCCGGGGAAAATGCCCCCCCCCCCCCCTCTCTCTCTAAGCTAATGCTATGGAGAGAATTATAATAATACATGTAGTAACATAGTAATGGCTAACGCTCGCATTTAAGTATGGCACACGAAAATAGAGAAGACAAAATTATACATCAAATTTTTTGAAAGTTCATAAGTTTGATATTAGCAAAGTTTTACCAAAGTCTCAAAGAATCGCCAGAAGGCCCGGATAGATTTTTGGCGGTTGGATTCGATATTCCTGAAGGGGCCAGGATAGCTCTTCTGATATGTAATCAATATTATCTTTATCTCAGATCAAGGAGAATTTACCCTTTGTGTTTTTTATTATATTAAGATTTTAAAATTTTTGAAAATTTTTTCTTAAATATTGTAGAAATTGAGAAACATATTTTTGGAATTTAGAATATTTGTAACTTCTACTCTTCTATTGGTATCTGAAAAATATAATTATTCGTAACCTAAGTTTAAACTTAATTTATTGTGCCTGATTATTAGTATTTGAAATAAATGGTATTTTGCATCTCGTTAGTCAAAAAATTGAAACTTGCACATCTGTCATTTATGTATAATTAAATTGAATCGATGCTGGGCAAAAAAGACACTAAGCGTCATGAGAATTCGCATAGGAGTAATAATTTACTGAGTATTAAGATTGGCAGTTGGAGATTCTGGGAGCTCATTTGGTAAACATGGCTTTGATTAAAGCAAACAGAGGAACGAGAGGGACTCGACGCGATTTATTCGCGGCCATTGATTGAACAAACCCTTGGCTTCTTCGTGTTTGAGATGCGTTATTATTTATGGGGAGGCTTCCTATGATCGCGTGTGTGGTGGGATGCCGAAACACAGGCTGAAATTTGAAAGATTCCAGCTCAACCCTACTCTATGAATCTAAACGGAACGAGATTTATAACCTGGATGAAAGAGTGTCATAGTATGTCTTATATACACATATATATCGTTCCCTACAAAGGACGAATTTTCATAATATATATGTTGCAGTAAAAGCCGGTTTTTAGTAAGAACTGGTTCTTACTACTTAAAACGCGTTTCACTGAATACCTTTATGGCAACTAGAATCTTAATTTTTGTACTTCTGCCTAATTTTTGGTGTTTATTTTCTAAAATTTTTAAACGAAAATGTCAAAAATTAGAAGCAAATTTGTAGAGGATGTAATTTTTGACATTTTCGTTTAAAAATTTTTAAAAATAAACACACTAAATGAGGCGGAAGGTCAAAAATGAAGATTCCAGACCTTTGAACCAAACTCAAGCAACGACAGTAAACTCTAGTTGCCACAAAGGCAAAAGCGTTTTAGCTAGTAAGAACCCGTTCTTACTAAAATACGGGTTTTTAATGCAACATATAAAAAAAAAAAAAATTATTTTTGATCTCGCATGAAAATATGTTAATTTAACATGTTTTTAAAATGTTCACCAAAAATTAGGTGTATTAAAAAATTTTAAGAGGTACTCAAGATATTTTAAAATTTCCAAAATAGTAGAAAATTGATTTTTTTTCCTCCTCATGTTATTATTACCTACGTTGAAAACTAAAATATTCTGAAAATTTCAAGTCGATATATCACTTTATAGAGGTCGCTCAAGATTTTTTTTTAATTTTTAAAGTAGTGCACTTTAGATGTTTTCGAGTGATCTGTAAATATAAATATTAAAATATTTTTATTTATTTTTTCTTGTTGTTGAATAAAAATGAAGCTTTCTATTCGTTAAGTTATATATAATGACCATTTTAAAATATTAAATTATCAAAATGATAGCTCCTTGGAGTTTTATTTATAGGTTGAATATCTAGAGCGATAGAGAAGTGTTTATCTTTCTTACCACGTACTATATATTTAACCATTACTGCCTAACCCTTTGACTTCGACAAATTAACACAATGACCTTTATTAAAGTAAATTAAATTTCTAACAAAAAATTTTAAATGAATCAAATCTCTAAAATCAATGGTTTAGGAGTTATGCGAATTTAAATATTTTTTCATATAAGAATTGAAGCTTAAGGAATAATAATTGTTTGAATGAAAAGATATTGAATTTGGTTGATGACTCGGATTTCGATAAAAACTTTCACATTCATAGTGGAGAGTCCCCTATATATAAAATCGCTAATAATTTCTACAAATTTTGATAAGTTTTACAGAAAAAAATCCTAAATATTGAAATTAAAATCCTTTCTAGTTAATAAAATATTGATCTGAGCTAATCTATCTTCACTTATAATCGGCTTTCGCGACGACGCCGACGTGATTTTATTAATTTTAAAACGCACTAATAGTTCATGACAAATATAATTTATTAAAATTAGGAAATTTAAATTATTATTTAAATCTCACTGCGAATTCCAGGAGGCATAGAGGGGGCTAGCTAGATTCGCAGCTTGTTTACAATAAAAGATTTGAGGGGTCGGGTAGGCTAGGGGTTAGCATGTCACAAAGAGAAACAAAGAGGTTGTCCTCTGCTTGATACATCAATCAACAACTCTGCTACTCTCGGCAAAACAAAAACTTTTCAATTAAGTTAGCATGTCAGCCTGCTAACCAAGTGGACCCGGGTTCGAATCCGACTCGAGGCATCCAGCTAAAACCTGACCTCGGGGGGGCGCCCCCCCCATAGAGACAAATTTAATAAAAAATAATTAGTTTCGTAAATTGGCTTATGAAAAGGAAAGGCCGAAAAGCCAAAAAAAAATAATAAAGAATTTAAAAATGAATGTTTTCGTGATGTTAATTACTTTACTTATTTGAGATATCTAGGTAATTAATTTAAAAGAAAGAATCGTTTTTACGCTCTTTAATATTAGTAGATTTTATGTAAACCTTGTTATCCAATGTAGTCTGACATCTATGAAGCATTTTTTTTCTCTCTCTATTTTCTAATTTAATTTATAAATTTCTTGTTGAGATTCCATCCAAACTTCATTCAAATTTCTTCGGAAAGTGAAGAATTATTTCTTAAGGCGGTCGAAAACTCAGTTTTCAACAAGAGGGTGACATTTTTACTTTGGCATACAGGGTATGGTCAAGTATTGTAATCGTGCATGAAAAAAGTGGTTTTTTCCTTCTTTTTTTCGAAATATCTCAAAAGCTATTTTGATTAAAAAAATTGAGCGAAATCATGGCATTACGCTCTACAAAAAATCTCGAATAAGTCAACATCGAAAAAATTATATTTTTCGAGATAATAATTGTTTTGTTAAAATGTCTGTTAGTCTGTCCGTCTGGTTGTCCGTTAGTCTGTGCGTTATCAAATTTTTGAGGACGAGCTAGCTCAAAAACTAGTGTGAATATCGAAACCAAATTTCACACGGAGTTTTGGTGCATTGATTAGATTTTGGTGCATATCGACCCAAAATTAAGGGGGGTGGAGGGGGGGCTAAAAATTAAAAATATAGGTTCTTGTACCAAACTCAACCCAATTTTGTATACATAATCAGTGGGCCCACAGTAATCTAAAAATGCAAAAACTAATCGCCCAAAATGGGCGGGGGGGGGGGGGGTAGGGTCAAAAAATGGAAATATAAGCTCTTGTACCAAACTCAAACAAATTTTGTATACATAATCAGTGGGCCCCCAGGAGTCTAAAAATGCAAAAACTAACCCCCCTACTTGATTATAAATAATTTTATTAAATATTAAATATAAGTGAGGGGTCAGATTGTTTGGTAAAGTCAAGTGGATGGCCACATCAGAACACGTCAGCTTATTTAAATATATGTTAAAATCATAACAGCTGATTTTGAGAAATTTTGATCAATCTAAGTTAAAAAACTACTGGGATAAATAAAGTTTTACAAAAAATAATTCAATTTTTTTTTTTTAATACTGAATAGGTACTCTTATTCTTGTGAATATCTACGACACTTTAATAAATTTATTTGTAACATTAGAAAAATATTTAAAAATGTAATAAAATATTATTTTAAAATCTCACACTTTGTTACTTTTTAATTTAAATAACTAAAAAAAAATCTAAAATCAACTTTTTTTAATCAAAACGTATTAGCTTAAATTTAAACATTTTCATTACTTTATGTTTCTATTTGTTGTAAGTAATGGAAACCAAAAACGATTTTACACTGTCAAATCCACAAGTTTAAATTACACCCTCAGGCCTATAATACTAAATTTTCTAATTTTAATCGTTGCGTGAATATCACCGACAGATTATAAAGGAAATTAGTTCGAGAATTTTAATTAAAACGTTCCAGAATAAATACTTAGCTGAGTTCAAAAAAATGACATCCTCTTCAATTCTCATTACTTTATTCCGTTTTAATAAATTAATAAATATACCTACCTACAATAAGCTAACGAAAGAATTGATGAAATTTTTAAGTAATTAAAATAATTTATTGATGGATCAATTATTTAGATATTCAAACTAAATAACATTTAACATTTAAAAAATTTCGTGTGACAAAAGATATGGTACATACCGAGGCATGCCGTCTCCTCTCATTCATCTAGTTATCTAGTATATACTTAATGTATTCGACGAATAACTTACCATATATAAAATAACTATTAAAAATACATTCCAATAATTTTATATTAATATAAGCTACATAAATTATATTTAAAAATTCTTAATTAAAAAAAAATAATAATGTGACCCCTCCTTAAAAAATTGCAAATTTTCATGTTTTTTCTCTAAATTGTAATTAGAAATTTCTAAAAATTAGAGAAAAATAATCTTCAAGCAAAGATCATAGAAAGTTTGTTCAGGTGTCAACATGTTTGTGTGTGTGTGTGTGTTTTTCTTAAAACGGAAATCTAATTAGATTTTGTGATTTTCTAACTCAGGAAACGATCGTTCTATGCTAATTTCTTGGATGGTTATGCTGGTAGTTGATAAGATGCATGTTTATGTTAATAAGTTTTATTTTTTTGCCGAGTTTCAGCTATTTAGCTCAAAGTAGTCGATGAGAGGAACATTTCCAAAACATCAAAATAGGATGCGGTCTTGAATAATAATTTTTAAATTTTTTTTCACTTCAGCCCCGAAATGAAATTCACAAATTATACACGACGTTTCGGTATGGTATTATACGAGGGGCGATCCGCGATTGGAAGTACACCACACCTCTTTGGAAGTATTATGAAAGTACTTGGAAATATTTGGAAGTGCTTGAAAATATTTGGAAGTACTTGGAAATATTTGAAAGTACTTGGAATATTTGAAAGTACTTTGAAATATTTGGAAGTACTTAGGAATATTTGAAAGCACTTGGAAATATTTGGAAGTTCTTGGAAATATTTGGAATTACTTGGAAATATTTAAAATTACTTGGAAATATTTGCAATACTTGGAAATATTTGGAAGTACTTGGAAATATTTGGAAGTACAAGTGGAAGTAGGTTAGGTATATTTGGTCGCGGTTCACCCTTCGGTATTATAATATAAAGCCTGTCTGTCTGGTAGAGCAGTGTAGTAGTAAGCTGAATAGGGTAAAATTTTGAAATCTAGAAGTTATTCTTTGTAGTTCTTACTTAGCTTAAATTTCCAACTTCATGACTCTGTGTCTCATTGCTGCTGGGAAGTATTGGGATAACAGTATGCAAACATTCAGGCACATAATATAAATAGCATTGGACTTTAGCACTAACTTTTTTAACTTAATTTCTAATTTTCTTTTTTTAATGATATTTATACGAAATGGGATTACACCAACAAATTGTGTTGTGAAAAGAAGATAAAGAAATTCCATGGTTGTTTTGAATTCAAGAGTTCTTGTGGGTAGATGTCTTAAAAGATTGAATGGTAGGTTGAGAGAAAGATCATTGGGGATGAAATTCTAGTCACTAGAAGACATAGAGATAAGCGACTTTGAAAATGCATTTGTTCGATATCTATCAAATTCTTCCGCAAATCATCTTAATATATTTTATACTTGCGTTAAGAAATAAATAAGGGAATGTAAATTTTATCTTAGTGAATTAGAAAAACTTCACAAAGTGAAATTCTGAATCGACGATCGCATTATTCTCACCTCCTATATTATAAATGAAATTAAAGACACATATAATAGTGATTCGTTTTAGATATAAATTTTAAGGAGTTCGGTGTTGGTTCTAGGTGAAACATTTTAATATAATAATAAAACTTGAGTAAGATACGAGGCAGGTTTCACAAAAAGGAAATAAAACAAAATTGAGTTTTGAATTCGATATATTTCGGGGGTTAGCCCATCATCAGGAGTCCAAGAAAACTGATTATATATTGGAAAAATAGTTTTACAAGTAAAAATTTTTTTGAATGTATGTGGTGAGGGAAAAGTAGGGGAAAGAAGAGAAGTTGTTCTAAGAATTAATATTTTCTATTGAGATTTGAACGGGCTGAAAGGAAGCTATACCTGCTATTATAATAAGGAATGGGCAAGTACCTGGACTCCTGATGGGCTAACCCCCGAAATATATCGAATTCACAACTCAATTTTGTTTTATTTCTTTTTTGTGAAACCTGCCTCGTATCTTTCTCAAGTTTTATTATTATACGTTTTAGATATGAATACATAGATAAATAGTAAATTTATGAATAATTATATATTGGAAATAAATAATTTTAAATTAAATTCATAGAAGATAGAATAACGGAATACTGAGTACCGTGTTTTCATAGATGAATTAGTAGTGTTTTAAAGAGTATATGCCTGGTTATGAAATTTGGATGGTTTAGTCATTTTAGAGCTGAAATTGACTTTCCCATTTACAACCCATTGGTAGACGTGTGTATCACTGGCGGTAAACGCATCGTTAAAAATATTAAACGGATTAGTTCAATACAACTGAACTCATTTCAAAAAGAAATTAAACAGAGAGAGTGCGGTTCGGATAATTCGGATATATAGGTATGTTGCTAATAACAATTTTACGATGATATTTTCATTAATAGATATACTATGTTAAAAAATGTTGGTTAAACAATTATAATTTAGAAACCATTATATTTTCATAATCGATTTATTCCAATCAATTTGTTGTCAATATCACGAACAATTGAGCATTAATGATTTCATTAAAAAGATTATAATAATTAAAAGTAAAATTAACGATATTGAATTAGAGAGAGGGGGAGTTTAAACATTATGGTGTGCGTGTAACATGACTTTCACTTACAATATTCCTCTCTTTGAAATCATTCCTTAATTTCCACTATTAGTATTAAGTAATGCGTTTTGAAAGTTTTTTGTCTCCCCTAAATGTATAATAACAGATTATAACGAATAACGAGCCCCACCATAACAAATTGAATAATCCCCCCTTCCCTGTGTTACGTAATTTATTCTTGAACACTCCCTTACCTCAAATAGGTCCAAAGTAAACCAGAAACGTCCGAAGTAAAGCAGTACTTCCTGTGGACTAATTTAAACTAATACCTTCTTGCTGTATTTCAACTAGCACAGTGATCGATAATTTTATGTACTTGCGACCATTTAAATATCCTAAGATATTTTTACAACTCACCAAATTTTTTTTTTAATAATAATGTTATTTATAGATTAGGTATACCTAATAGGATTCAATAAAAAAATACATTTATCAACTTACCAAAAATGATTTAATGAGATCTCTTTAGCTGGAAAATCCTTTTTCGTATAAGTATGTCGAAGAAAAAGGTAATAAATTTTAAATAACAATACCAACAAGTTCGAATATATTTTTCTGAACTTTACTTTTATTTTTAAAAATTGAAAAAATCTTCTATTCTTAATTATAAAAATTATTTAATACTATTTTAATAAATCATTTACAAAAAATTTTGAAAGTGATGATGAATTAAAAAATTATTTACACGCACAGTGACGGAGAGATAGAAAAATTATGCTTGAAAATGATTTTTATTGACGATTCAAATATTTCTAAATACGAAAAGCAAAAAGAAAATATAATTGAATATTTTCGAGTGAATTCAATACTTTTAATATTTCTACCCTTTATATTTGAAACACGTCCCGTTCCATAAACTTCGGCTCGTGCTATAAAACATATCCTCATAAATCCTACATTTTAATTACGATTTTATTAAAATGAAAAGAAAAAATTATTGTAACAGGAATAGCAGGAAATTGGACAAAAAATTAAAAACACAGATTTTTTAATTTTTTGTCCAATTCCCTGCGATTCCTGTTACAAATTTATTATGGACGCGAATGATAAAAAAAAAAATATTCTTTTTTTGTAATAATCATAAACAAAGGAATTGTGACTAATCGAAATTATATTTGTTCTAGAAGAATTGAAAAGATTGCAGTGAAGGGGTGGAAGTTACTTTTACGAATAGATTGTAAAAAGAAAAAGTCAATGTTTTCTGGATGTAATCATGTTCTGTCTCAATAGTTTATTGAAAAGTTAATGTAGCGTGGCATTAGATCCGGATTCTATTTACAATAATTTTCTTTTGTTGTGTGAATCCACATTTAAATCCTCCTTACAAGACAATTTTGATTTGGCTTGATTCTTTCTTTTCCAGGCAGCCATCCCTTTTCTCGCTTCTTTGTCCTCTTTCGGCTTGTTGTTCTTTAGCTTTGCTCTTTCCTGTTTCGCCTTGTCTTGGAGGCAATTTAAGTTTTGCAAACACGAACTGGCTGGTAATGTATTCCGCGCCTCAACCCTCAACCCTCCATTAAACGGTTTTGCGGTCGGCCTGGGCGTGTTTGCAGCCTCCCCCTCACCCCTCTCTTACTTGAGTATACAAATATCGCCTCAGCCACCCCAAGTGGACTCTTTCGTGTGTCATGAGGAAGCAGATTCTCTGTCTTAAATAGAAATTACCGGAGCAATTTGCATATTTTAAGAAATTCATCAATTGAAATTTAGAGAAATTTAATGGAACGCGTTTAATCTTCATAAATTTTCTCTTGAATTTTAAAAAGCCCAGGAAGTTCTTACTTGGTAAATTTGTTAACGCACACATTACGTGATTATATTAGGAAGAAGACTTAACATTTTCCCCTTGAAAAGCAGCATTTAAATGAAAAAAGAAAGGAAAAAGAAAAGATGTTCAATTATAAATAAAATTATAACCTCACCTGAATGTATTAAGAGATTAAATTAGTAACATTCAAGAATGGATAATGCATATGCTTAATTATAATTTTTTCAGTAAAATATTTAATATTTTTTGCCGAGAATAGCAGAGTTTCTAGAGTAAAATATTTGTTAGAGCCAAAGCCCTTACCAATAAGCAAATCTTTATTCGAATGAGTATATCCATGCTCTAGTAAAAAAAAAAATAAAATATTTATTTCAATTAAATTGAAAATGAAGTCGAAGCCTTCAAAACTATAGCTTCTAAGAAATAATAAAATTACATATTATGTATTTGGTGTGTGTGTTTCGCATCAATCAAAGGACATCGTCTTTAATTTACTCTTAAAAGAGATATATATGTTAAATTAAAAATTAATTTCATATTTATTATTGGAAAATCCCTGAGAGTGTCCTCTACTTAATCCGAGATGTTATCAATAATTTTTTTTTACATGACAGTAACCAATGACCCGAATAGATTTTTGAACTTGGGTTCATTTTCTGAGGAGGTAAATGCAAACCATCTAACATTTAAGTAAATTTAACTAAACATTTCGGAATGAATATGCCTAGTAAAGAATACTCTCAAGGAATATTCTATTAAAAATCAAAATCTGCTACTTACTGGACATTTTAAATTCCTTGATTCACCTAATTGTTTTCTGGTATAAAATAATGACAAACATTAACGATAATTATTTTTGGATGGAAAGGAAGAATTTTATATGATATATAGGTACTATACTTGATTTGATAAATAAAATGTTTCCTCTAATTTGTTCGCTGTATATGGGAGCAAAAATTTTCAATACGTATGTAAATGTGTGCAAGTGAGGGGAAGGGAGGAGGGGGGGGGGGGTCCTGTGCCTGTGTTTGAAGTCAAATTTTGTTTTAATAAATACTCTTGAAAATTACATTTTTAAGCATTATAATAACACACAAAGAAGAAAGGATTTTTACATTATTCAGAATTTTTTGACCATCTAAATTTTACTTTTTTTTGTAAAATTTGGATTTTTTCCATTTTTAGATGCAATTCTTTTATAAAATGAAATAAAAAAATGCTGAACAAGCCCATAATACAAAAAAGCCTAATCAATTTTAAAAAAATTAGCACCGCGCAGCTTAGATGAAATAAAGATTGTATAAAGTATGTCTTATTCTAGTGTATTTTTAATGAAAATAACGTGGTAATATAATGGAATTAATTTTGATTACAGTATGCATTTTTGATTAACTACAATAAAAACCTGAAAATGATTTTCAAGGGATATTAATTAATCGTTAAGTTTTTTCAGCTCTTAAAGACTTATATTCACTCTAGGTATTAATTAGTTTGTTTTTGTCAAAATGTATTATTTAATTTGAATGAAAGCGGAATAAATTTACCAAATTTTTTGGGGGGGCTTATTTGTGTTTAGTAATTTCTAAAACGTAAAGAAAAATTATTTTGAAGCAATATTTTGTTCTTTGCTACTATAAAATTCCAATAAACAAGTTAAATCTGAAAACGTGAGGAAAGTTCATACACAATGTTTGTATTTCTATCACAAAAATGTGATTAAATGTTAAGCGTTCTAAATGTGTAAAATAAAAGAAAAAATGTATCCTTACAAAATATAAAGCTCTTGAATAGTTGTATATATAAAACCTCTTCAACAAAAATCCTCTCTGTTTGTCTTTTGCTCACGATTCACATAAAAACGGCTGGAGGTATTTTTATGAAATTTTGTATTTGAATCAGATCTCTTCTAAATTGAAATGATTGCTATAGAGCATTTTGATATTTTGACCCCAAAATGAGGTTGGGGGGTGTATTAATGGAAATTATTAAATAACTCCTAAACTATTAACTCTATGGCATATTCTTTTTCGATTTAATGTATGTACTTTGTATTGATCGTCTATAAAATTTGGATGAATTGTGCCCCAAGGTCTAGAATTTTCATTGTTTGACCCTCCTCCATTTTGATTCAATTAAAATAAAATCTAGTTTTACGGGAATTCGAAATTATGGAAGACCATTTGGAGCATAAAGAGGCCTTGAGAAGGGGGTTCGGGGCCCAGGGAGAGAAGTGTCCTGGCTAGAAAGAGGACCGCCTAAAGCGGCACTTGCAGCTTGTTCTATTATAAAACTGCACCTTATTAAACTTAAGTTTTAAGCCCAAATCGTTTTCAGGAAAATTGTTAACACACCGAAATTTGCAGAGATCGTACCGAGTCTTTAAAAAGTTTTAAATTTTTTTTTTTTAATTTAATGTTGATTTTTTTTACAATGTCTTTATTCAGTTTTTTCATTGCTGAGAAGCTTACATCGTTGAAATCTGCCTTACCGATAATAATTGAAAAATATAAAATCTTGCTTTCTGACGGTTGTCTTTTATAAAGGGGATTATTTAGGCACCACAAGCAAAAATATTAGAAGGGGTTTTTCAATATCGGCTTATTTAGTATTGATATTTTTTTTAAGAAATTATTAATCTTTTTTATTTTATCTTGACGTGCTGTCCGAATATGAATCTTTTATAATAATGATTCCAATGAAAGAATGTGTCAGCAAATAAGTGCACCTGAGTGGACCACTTCAGTGTGAAGAAAAGAAGAAGCAAAGATTTAAGGGATTGGATCGGAGTTGATGGTACCTGTGTAGATCTTGAAAGATTGAAGGTTATATTTTACCGGAAAACGGACGCGGGAATAGAGTTTCAGTCTTTAGAAATCATAGGTACAAACTCGTTCTTAAATTGGTTTGTTAGGTTTGTATCTAATTTATACCTGAAAGTGTGGTGAATGTTTAAAAATATAATAGTCCAATAAGAGCTGGTGACACATTATGACTACGGATTTGACGCATCATGATATTTTTTTTCATGTTGTAAAAATACACTTTGGGTGGTCTGGTTCCACGTCCCACCACTCAAATGGTCTGGGGTGAATATATTATGTTTATAATTGACTATAAATCATAATTTTTATAATTTCATTGTGGATCAAAAATATTTTTTAACACATATGTATTTTTTACCGCACTCACACCATGCGCAGTACCTGGTTCACCTGCTACAGCCAGCCAGACTGGCCATTCCCTGTACAACTATCATAGACGGTACTATAAGGCATTATTTCTAGTTGGGTCAAATCCGTAGTCAAAATGTGTCACCAGCTCTTGGATTATAATATATATATATATATATATATATATATATATATTTGGCCTCGGGTATTAGAGTTCATTTAGCCAGACGCAACAAATTATGATTCTTTATTCAGTTGTGTTAATAATACATGAACAAACTTCTAGACCGTCAAATGTTTTCAGTTAGTGAGGCTTGAACTGTGTGGCCTCTTGCTTAACAAGACAAAACTCTACATGCTTGTCCTAGCCCTGCTCCGTATTTCGAATATTAATGATCCAACAAAAGCTCCAATTACTAAATTATTTAAAACTTACCCCATGTATATTCCCATCTCTATATATTTATTATTAAAATAAATAACGTGAATTTACGTAAAGAAAACAGAAACGTCACAAGATATTTAAACATATGGAATTTTATTTAACTTGAATATTAGGGTGTATGGTTTTTAATCTATTAAGTGTTTTTTTTTTATATTTTAATTGGGTCTTTTTAAGCACAACGATACTTTCAAGCTAGCTAGCACGTAAGCGATATATCGTGGGTCATTAAATTAATACACTTTTGATGGATTTAAATCCAAAAGTACCTATGTAGTTTTACAGTTTCGATTGAAACTGAAAACTACGTACTTTTAGATTTAAATCCATTAAAAGTGTACTTAGTGACTTTTTGCAATAAATCCACAATATATTTTATACTGAAATCCTTCTATAGCAGTGGTTCCCAACCTGTGGTCCGTAAGAACTAAAATATGGTCCGCGAAAGATTTCAAAATTTGAATCAGGACGCTCTGATGCATAACAAATAGCGAGCGTAGGATATTCTCTCGAGGTGGTCCGATTGTCACCAAGTCAGAATTTGATGAGGGGATTCCATAGAAATCGAGGAAAATCATCAAATTTAATTTTAAAGCCCACAAATACCTATAGTGCATTTCGAATATAAATATATAATAAAGAAGTCGGCTAAAAATTAGGAAATATAATTTTAAAACCTTTTAACTCTTAAGTGTAGAGACTTTTTGTGTTATTTCAAGTCTTTTGAATTTTTTTTTTTCAACTTTTGATACAATATAAACATGTAAGTACATGCTTGTAGCTATGAGCAAAAATTTCACCCCAAGAATTCAAGAACTTGTACATAACATGCAACCTCAAAAATCTCATTGATGCAAACATAATTATTTACTAAAAATATATGTTTTCAATAACTATAACACTGTTAATTAATGTTACTTTTGAATTTTATGATTATGTTAAACGTTTCGATTAAAGTTATTTTTAGAGTGATAAACTTTATTTTTTAACCTTGTGGCCCCGGCTAATAATAATGAAATCAAAATGGTTCCTGGTCAAAAAAAGGTTGGGAACCGCTGTTCTATAGCAAAACCATAATTAATTAGTCAGCAATTAATTGTTTTCAAACACAAAGTATACATTTTTAAACATGCAGATAAACTCAGCTTCATTCACACTTTCGAGGCGTTGAGGGTCTCGTGTGATTTTTTTTAAATACACATTAAATTCTCTATAAATAAATATTAGATGATATACATAATATGTCTTAGATAAAAAGTCTATATTAATAAATGCAAATATATATTTAAAGAAATCCTCAATTATGATGTTTAAATTAAAAAAATTTATATAATAACCTTAATTTATTGTGACACTTTATTTCTTATGCAATCAAACGTAGGATCAAAAGATATATATATTTTTTTGAATTTTTAATAAAACAGTTATGATGATGAAATTTGAAGATTTGAATATCCAAAGCAGCCGTTTCAATCTGGCGGTCCGCCATGTCATTTCTTCGGCTCATTAAAATTGCTGATTATACGCTAAGTTCCATTCAGAAAGTTAAAGTCAATATTTTGATAATACCTGGGTTTTGAATGGAATTTCTTAAATTCGTCCTTACCTATTATAAATAGTTTTCCTAAAATAAGAAAATATTTAATATCTACCTACATGTATATTGATGAATTGGTATAGGTTATACTTTTTAATGAAATAATAATTCTTTCTTTGATTAGAAAAAATAAATAAAATAAGTATATTTGAATTTTAATAAATGTACCATAAAAAAGAATTTTAATTTATCATTTAGAAAGATTTATAATCAATTAGTGTTTTTAAAGTTATGGTGAGAATATCATTCTAAAATTAATTAAATTGATTTATGTGCTTTTTTTTGAACGCTTAAAAATATAAATTTTTAATAATTTAATTTAAAAAGATGAAAGAATAATTAAAAGAAAAATAATTAATTTATTTCGTTCATTCTTTGTGTGAATTTTTTGTTCGGAAACATAATTTAAAACTACTGAAGATCGGGGTGGACCTCCGCATAGTGAAAAGAAGAACAATTACAGGGATTGGGTCGGAATTCAATGTGTGCGGGTTTGAAAGACTATTAGGTTATTATATATTTATTTATATTATTGGAAATACCAATGCGGGAAGGAAGACGCGACGCTTTACTTCCAGGCCTACCTTGTAATTTAATTATTTTTTTCATTAACCTATCGTAAAATCATATAAAATTTTATTAAAAGAACCAAGAATAGTTTAACCTTTTAAATAAATAAATCTTTATTCCTCGACCTGCTTAGAGCCACAAGTCCTCTGTGGCTAGGTCCTCCAAACATCAATACAATCTAGCTACAATACATTAACAAACATCAAAACAAATTAACAAATAATAAACAAGTACAAAAAAATAAAAAAAAATAGAAATGTATGCTGATTAACAAATAACATGACCATCAAAAGACAAAAAGTAATTTAAAAATTCCGCGCAAAAACCCGATACCAGAAGCAAGCTACGCATTTGCCATAATTTGTTAAGGGAACCTGGTGAAAACCGTAACAAGGATGGTATGACCTTTCTCTACCTCAGCTAATCTCTGCTTGTGAGAACTAAATAAAATTTTGTACAACTCTAGGACGTGACAAAATTTATAATTGATTTAATCATATGAGACAGAGGACTATAATCCCAAGTAGTTATAAATAAACTCATTAAAATTATTGGATAAAAATACTTGGTAGGTTTCACATTAAGATATAAAAAAATAAATTCGTTTTATTAAGATATAAAAAAATAAATTCGTTTTATTAAGATATAAAAAAATAAATTCGTTTTATTTTTTTATATCTTAATGTGAAACCTACCAAGTATTTTTATCCAATAATTTTAAAAAATGTTTCACCAAGTACCAACACCAAATTCCTTAAAAACTAATAAATAAACTCTTCCACAAATCAATGCCAGATCCTACAAATGAATGCAAACCTACATATTAAAATCTGAATTAACTAACTTGTAGGAACCAGGCCAATTTAATTTAATACCATTTTTCCATAAATCCTTATAATCTAAATAACCATGTGAATCATCCTCATAACAAAAACCACCACTGGTTTCAACAGCTACATGACTCTTATAAGAAAGTCCCTTTTGTCAATTTCTTAACCGAGATTATTAAATTTTAAAGAAAAATATAAATAGGGAAACATTCAAGTATCACGTAACGCTTTTTGACAATATTTAAGCCCACCGTATCCTATCATAACGCACCGTAACATTTTAGCGCTCCACCCCGCCTTCAAGGATTGTTACTTGTTGGGTAGCATAATTAATTTTTCTGAAATTAAGATTAATAATTCTTTTATAACGTTGCAGTGTGTTTTATGTATTAGTATATGAAGAATAAATTATGAGTTCAAAAAATTAATTTATTTTTATAATTTAAAATATTTTAAAACAATAACTTATTAAAACTCATAATAGTAATAATGCTACATAACAATGTATTAATATCCTCCATCATCAACGTAACAAAACTTAATATAAACCCTACCCCGGGTATAAATGTTACGTGATACTTGAACATTCCCTAGGTACATATGTGTTTCTAATCTATATAATCTAACAATCAGTGACATACGATATATGATAACATATGAGATATTTACCAACCAGATATATCTCCTACTGTTGCCAATCAATAAATCAGTTAGACTATTAATTATTTATTTATGTGAATTGTTTTAACAGCATGAACATTTTTTCGAAAATCTATGTTTTAAAAATTATTGGCTTTTTTCAAATCATATAAAATGTATGCATAATTCCAATGGGTTCTCTTTTAAAGAAGTATTTATTATAGCAAGAGAATAAACTCTTAAATCTTGGAAAATACAATAGTCGTATAAAGAAAGAAGCGTTCAAAAATATATCTTTTTGACTGGAATCGTAATTCTTTCCCTGATTAGAACTAAACAATAAACAGTTGAATTTCAATGAATTTATAGTAAAATAAAAAGGAATTTAATTTATGACTAAAAAGATTTATAATTAGTGATTTAAGATTTGGAAATCTGTTTTTTAAATTATTGAAATTTATGTGGGACCTTTAAGAAAAAGGGATTGAACTTTATTCAAATCTCTAAATGGCATCAAATCTATGTTATCTAACTTTTATTCTTTACAAAAAAATGACCAGATTTGACCACCTGACTTGACTTGACAAACCTCTATATATTTATATGATTTTATTTCTATTTGACACTATAAGCAAAAATACTATATAAGATGTTTTGCTTAATTTTGTTAAACTTTATATTAAAAAAACCGGTATTACTATTTTGATGGAAAAGATTTAAGTTAAGTCCTACAAAAAAGCTTTATAATATGGTAAATACCATATAGGTGTGGTTTTATTGTATTATTTGTTCATGTTAAATAAACAATTATAATTAATTATGTGTTATTTCACTTAAAATTCAAATTTTATTCAAATTAATTACAAAAATAAAAGTTTCAACAGTTTCATTACTAATAAATAACATAGGAGTTATATTTTAGTGGTTTAATTGTTTTTAGATTAACTTTTAACCTAAATGTTATGCTTACGGGTTTCGATTCCAACGACAAACTAATCAGCCTTTAAAAGTTATATAAATTAACAAAATATAAAATTTTGTTATCCGTTTTGGGTTCGAAAGCTCATAAAATTCAACTATTCACAAATGAACAAACTCACAAATATATAGACTATATCTACTTATATGCTTGTGAGTTGAACAGTTAAATTCACTTCAAAAACTTTATAAAACAAAACTACCAGAACTTGTCCATTAGAGGGAAGTTTTGAAGACGTTATTTAATGTTTCACTCCCCTATTAAATATATACTCATTTTAGAACTGCGTAATTCCACCGACATGTTGAATAATTGAAAACAATGCGTTTACTAACAAAATAACAAGCGATTACAAGCACATCGATACGTCAGCTCGCGTTCGCCTTAGTCTGCAAGTACTGACATGTTTCGCTGCAAGTTGGCACAGGTTGCCGTTATCAAGCGTACATAAAAATTCATTTACAATTGTTTTGATATCAAACAAAAAATTAAGAGTGTATGCGTTATAAAAGACTTAGATTTATTGGGGACACCCTATTAGACATATTTGAAAAAATAATTAATACCTATCTCTTGAAATAACATTTTACCATGTTTACTATATAGAGATTGTTTGTAGCTATTAACGCAAGTCATTTTCATAATTTTTTTTATCCAAACAGCTTAAGATAATATATATATATACGAGCTTTTCGTGCGTGCCTTTGGCACGCCCTCGAAGCTCGGCCCTCCGGGCTGGTGCCCTGGTGGGCGGCGTCTCGGTCCAAAAATGTTATTCCTCTTAAAAAACCACACTCCAAATGTATACCTGTAAACTCCCGAAAATACATATTCTCTTAAAAGGTTCGCCTTATTTTCTTCATGACAGAGCTACAGAAATGAAGCTCTAGATATGAATCTGGAAGTATTTTTTTTTCTTTTCTATAATCGACAGCATTGTGATATTTTTTGTGTGGAAATAGATTTATTTAAATAAGTAGGATCGTGTGAGACAGAGAATTATATTATATCATTTTTTTAAAATTTGGGATCGATAATCGATATAAGGCTCCAAATATTTAAAAGAGATCCGGTGTTGTTGTATGACAGGCCGCTCCAGTATTGCATGCGTGTCTTAAGTCGTTCAATTTTGTAAAAATCAAAAAATATGCATTATAAAATTTAGATTTTTAAAAAATTATAAAAAAGTGGCAAATTATTAAAAAATAAACAAATAATATATAAAATATAAATCAAATAAGATGTGATTAATTTCTTCTTCTGTGCGCAAAGAAAAGCGAATTGAATATTTAATTTTTGAGTGGTGATGGGGAGGGGGGAGGAATAATTATCAATATATTTAATGTTTCTTAATTTAAAATCAATTGGAGTCTTTTCATTTCAAAATTCGAGTTCAAATTACAATTATATTTCAAATTTGCCTCGACTTATCTCGACTCAAAACACAAATATCACGACGGCATCAGCGCCCCCTGTCGGCAGCATTACGTTTGCGTTGCTACAAATTAATCTGGGCTATTATATATATAATAAGATAGTACGTCACATATTTTTGCGTGCGGATACCAAACTTCTCCATAATTCGTAGCGATTGTGAAGTAAAAAATTCAAAATCCAATAAAGTTAATAAACTAAGTAGATACTACGTTTAAGTACCAATAAATTTTTAGTTCAGTTTGCCTTGAAAAGATCACCTCAAGCCCTCATCTAAAGAAAATTTAATTTTCTTAGGAGTATGCGACGTTTAATTTTCTTTTAACAGATTTAAAATTGGTCTAGAGAAGAGGTAAAGGGCCGGATACCCTTAAGAAAACTCAATTATTTTGTTAAAGGAAATGCTTCGATGAAATAAGAAAAATTAATTTTCTAAAAAGTACATTGTTTAGGGTGGCTAATATTAAATTAAGTTAAATTAAATTAAACCAAAAGTATGTATTTGGGAAGTTAAAATTTCATTGAATGAAAGGAATATAAGTTGGGTTATTAATTTGGAAGAAGATAAAGCGATTAATAATATCTCATCAAAAACATAAATGTGAAAAAGGGGCCAAGTTCGGTACAAAAGGCTTCGCCGACAAAAGAGTTGAGATCCAAACGGATACCAAGTTCCATAGCAGTTGCTTAAATCATAGCTATAGGGGTGTACAACGTTCTACAATTGATTTAAAAGAAAATTTGTTACGTTCTTTGATATTACATTTATAACTTGGCATGTTATAATAGTCAGTAAATTACCTTTAACGTGATGATATTTAATACAAGCTTAAAATTTAGCTTTACTATTTGTTCTATTTTATACTACAAACAATTTAGTTGGATATTAATTAAACTTGCTAAGTTATATATGTAATATCAAAGAACGTAATAAATTTTCTTTTAAATCAATTGGAGAACTTTGTACATCCCTATAGCTATGATTTAAGCAACTGCTATGGAACTTGGTACCCGTTTAAATCTCAACTCTTTTGTCGGCGAAGCCGTTTGTACCGAACTTGGCCCCTTTTTCACATTCATGTTTTTGGTCAGATATCATTAATTTTTGATAAATTTATTCTTTCATTTATCTAAATAATTACATTTAAATATTTATATTAAGTATTTCTCATAAAATATCTGTTAATACCCGGTCGGGTTTTCATGAATTTCACCCCTTCATTTCGGCCCCTGAATAAGGGAAAGTTTCAGTTTTTCAATTTCCTCCTTTATTAATGTGCCAAGCTTTACTAGTATACCAAATTTCAGAATTCTTAAAATCAAAAATAACGATCTATTCTTATCTAATACTAGAGGAATAACCTTATTGCATTCCATTTTTGATGTTTTGACTATTAATGGCAACCTCTACTAAAAACGTGGAAGAATCGACTTATAACCAAAAAAACTAAATTATTTTATGGTAAACAACTCAATCTTGATTGTTATTCCTCGAGTATTAGATGAAAATCGATGGCTATTTTTTTATTTTAACTCGATTCACCCATGTCTTCAGCAATGGTTACCAATAATAATCGAAACATCAAAAATCCAATGTAGAATGGTTATTCCTCGAGTATTACTGAGAATCGATCACTATTTTTGAATTTAAGTCAAGAGGTACTGCAATTGCAAGTGATATCTGATGAATAATTTAGGAATAAACATATTAATATTTCAAATGACTTTGGATAAAGTTTAGCAACGATCCGTTGCATTTTATTTATTTATATTATGTAACTTAGTTTTCTGCTCTATGGGGCGAATTGCCTTAAGAGCATCAAAAATAAATAAATAAAAAGTGTATAAATTAAAGGGTTTATTTAGTCACATAAAATAAATAAATAGACTAATTTTAATCAATCTTTATCATTTTTTATTTGATCGATTTACCAGACAGTTTCAGTCACTTGTTTAATGTTCCATATTTTGAGGAAAAGATGTTGGAAACCCAATATGTTTTTTCTAAAATACTTCCAAAACTAAGTGACTTATGTGGAATTTAAATTTTATAAATTAAAGGGTTTATTTAGTCACATAAAATAAATAAATAGACCGAAACTGTCTGGTAAATAGATCAAATAAATAATGATGATTGATTAAAATTACTCTATTTATTTATTTTATGTGACTAAATAAACCATTTAATTTATAAAATTTAAATTCTACATATGTCACTTAAGTTTTGGAAGAATCTTAGAATAAATAAAAATATCACGAATTTCAAAATCTTGCAGATGGCCTACCGGATTTCTCGTTTTTTTTTTTTTAATTTTTTTTTAGGCTTTGTGCCATTGCATAAAAGCATCAGGAATAAATCCGTGTTGTCTACCGCAAACAAAGCTAATAATAAAATCAATAAAAATAAACTGCAACGGATCGTTGTTAAACTTTATCCAAATTCATTTGAAATATTAATATCCTTTATTATTAATCAGATATCAATTGCAATTTGCAGTTCATGTTGACTTTAATTCAAAAATAATGATCGTTTCTCATTTAACAGTCTAAAGCTTGAGTTGTTTACCAAAAAAGAATTTAGTCTTTTTGATTTTAAGTCGATTCTCCCACGTTTTCAGTAGAGGTTGCCATTAATAGTCAAAACATCAAAAATGGAATGCAATAAGGTTATTCCTCTAGTATTAGATAAGAATCCATCGTTATTTTTTATTTTAAGCCGATTCCTCCATGTCTTCAGCAATGGTTACCAATAATAATTGAAGCGTCAAAAATCTAATGTAGAATTATTATTCCTCAAGTACTAGATGATAATCAATCGCTTTTTTTGAATTTAACTTGATTCCTCTATGTCTTCAGCAAAGGTAACGGATAAGAAAACAACGCAGTTGCTATGGTTACTTATAAAATTACCTCCCAAATTTTTAGCATTTCACAGAGAGAAGCCTATCCATTTTTACTTAAGAAAGGTTAAATGAGATATATTAACCATCAAATGAATAAATTTTAAAGAATTTAAAAAAGTACTATCTTACTCTAGAGTAAAGTACTTTAAAATATTATTTTACTAAAAACTTTATTTACCCTTTTTTGTGGTCCCCAAGGTATTTAATTAGGATTTTAAATTTCATCAAAATTGGTTTAGTCATTTTCAAGATATTTAGAAAAAAATAAAAAAGTACTGAAATAAAGTACTAATGTGGCTCGATATGAACCAAAAACTAATCAGCTCTTCATTTTGTTAAAATAATGGTAGGTTTTCAATTTCATTTCATTCGGTGCAACGGTGTGGAAAAAATCGTGGGCCAAAAAAACGATAACATACATCCATCCATACATCCATCCAAACGCACTAAATGAAAAAATCGCACTTTTTGCCCTCTCGGCGAGACCCCATGTAATTTTTGGCAAAACCGTCTCGTGCTAAAATTCAATCCAATTGAATACTACAATTTCTGACTTTAATTGTGGCCATGGGTTCCGTAGTCTTTACCTGAGGACCCTTTGAATTCGCGCTTGCCGCGAGACCCATTATAATACTTTACCCATGCTTCGCATTGGATAAAGTAAAAATTCAAAGTATCGTAATGTGGATACCTTCTAAATATATTATTGCTAGCGTCTTATTTAGTTATTTATTTGTACATTATTATGTGTACTAATGCACAACTTTGATTCGGGATTTTGAAAAATCGATTAAATCTAACGAATTATATTTTCATATAAGAGCAATCAATTTGATTTTGTTTTTCATCTTTTAAATAAATATATAAAATTTATAAAAGTTTGATTATACATGCATATAATATTTAAACTACTCTTTTACATTAGACATAATTCTTAAAATATTCTATAAATCAATGCATTTATTTTACTATATAAATAGATAAATTTTTTCAATGGTCGTTTCCATTCCCATCGAGGAGTTCATTAAAATAATATATATATGGTAAAATGGCCATTGACCCTGATTTTCTAAAACATTAAACAATAAATTATAAAGTCGATAAGATTAATTATGATAAAACATGGAAGAAATATGATGTATTTCCTCCACCCCGATGTTAAATTTATTTGAAATCTTCTTTTTGTTGAATAGAAATGGCAAGAAAGATAATATTCCAAAATTATCATCATTAATCATTTTCATTATCAATTGGAGAAGGAAATAAACCGCATTTCAGGTCTGCATAGAATTATTCTTCAATCTCCATTTACAAGTTAAGCTCTGATGTTCATATAAATGATGACATCGAATTACGTATTCACTGATGGCAATGACCAGACTTTTCATCTTTAATTTAAATACAGAAATGCACTGGTTGATTTATTTGAATCCATTGGCTTCAGAAATAGTGACCGAAACTCCGTGCTCTTAAATGAAAGTTCTGAATAATTTTATTTTCCTTCTGATAACACTATAAATAATATTATTAAAGTGAACTTTAAAACCCGCTGCACACGAGGCTTTTTCCTCTACCTGTCGGATGGGAGCTCTGGTTTGCAATTTGGAGGCCTGTCGGGATCGAAATGACGTCACTGCTGGCTGTCTTTCTGGCTAGCTTGCTTGATTTAAAAGATAGGACATGTTCTATTTTCCGACTTGGTCCTGGGATGTTTTTGAGTGGGAGCAAGCAGACAAAAAATTATTAAAACAAGCCTCGTGTGCAGCGGACTCAATGGTCTGTTTGTTTATCTCAAGTTAAACTTGGTTGGAGATCAACATAACCCTAGAGAAGCGTAGATCTTGTAATGGAATATTTCACGTATCAGAAAGTCATATCGCAAAGTATTTTATGACAAAAAAAAAATTTAATTAAAAATTCCTCAGATAGGACATAGGGACCGAAAATAATTATAGGAATGATCATTATTTTTTTATGAAACCTATCTAGTATTTTATATTTTTTAAATCTTCTTTACTTTATTGAAATATGTTTCGCCAAGAACCTACACCATTCTCCCTTAACAAAAATGATGTTTATTGTCTGAATGTGTGTGGTATCTTTAAATTTAAGAGGTCTTCTTGCACCACATTATTCATTAATCATCCTATTATATTAATAAGTTGATAACTTCCTCTTTGGGGCTTACAAAAGTAAATTACACTATTTTAAAATTATTATTAATTTGCAGAACAATGTTTGAAAATAAAAATCTGGAAAATTATAGCTAGATGAAAAAAATATATAGGTGTTCATCTGTTCATTAATAAAATTAATTTCCTTGTTTGTAGTAAAAATATAAAATTTAACCACGGGTGTTTCCTTCTTCTTTTTCTTCATATCCTTTTCGAAAGATAGGTACTAGATAGACTATTCTCTCCATAGAAATTTGCTGGGAAATTATTTCGCTTGATAATAGAGATATTACACTAGGCAGTCGGCACTATTTTTAATTTATATTTTGAATATTTTCTTTCAAAAATTTTATTTATTTTTATTTACATAATACATGGCCAAACCGAAAAATTTACTTTTGGATAATTATTAAAATCTCTAAAACTACAATTACAAATGAATTGCTCATTTTAATTAAGAACTTTCTTAAAAACTCTGATTTAAACGAAACGATCCCTTATAAATAATTTTGATCAGTAAAAATCTTCATTAAACGCTAGGAAAGTTTCGAAGTTTGTTACTAAATAATTCATCATTTAATAATGTAAATAAGTAAATTTTAAAATTAAGATAAGTCCATAAATATTAACAAAGAACAATCTCTTCTTTTTAAACAAAGAAAAGTTTTTATCTCTTCTTCAGTGTCATGTTCGTTTTATGGGGTTGTAAGTTAATATTAGGATTATTCTGATCTATAAGTAAATCGAATACGGTGAGTCAATGAACACGATGCAGAGAAGGTGGTAATATGTCTCCAAAGTATAACGTAAGAATTGAGTGGGCGTAAAATAATAATGTCTGGATCTGATAGAAAACTAAGATAGCAGCTTTTGCTGCAGAAATAATCAAGTTATTTCAATTGAGTTCAGATCTTCTATAGATAGTAGACTAAACATGTGGGCGCCTCCTCCCAGAGCATAAATCAACGACTTCTGCATGATAATAAGATAAAATATTTCTAATTAAAAAATGATAATCAAGACCAAACCTTGGGAGTCGTGCTATTCGAGGAGTTAGCGTACCAGACTGCTAATCAAGTGGACCCGGGTTCGAATCCGGCTCAAGGCAACGGGCTAAAAATCTGATCCCTGCATAGAAGTCTTAATTTAATATCAGTATCGTAAATTGAGTGATGGCTAGAAGGGCCGAAAAGCCAAAAAAAAAAACTTTCGAAATTATAATCTCTAACAATATATATATATAT